>OU426979.1:58917087-59434372 GCA_911387785.2 Aelia acuminata
AGATGACCTCTTGGCTAACATATAGCGTTGAAGAGAGTAGAGGCAAAGAGGATAAGCGTTGCAGACGACAGAGTGCTGCGACAGCGGTCGCTATACTGGGGCACTGACGTAACCTGCTGCGGCAGCATCAGTTGGCCTCCTTCTTCAGGATATCGAAATATACTGGACCCTCCAACACGTCTTGTCCGCTTTTTATTATACCCATAAAAGCAACAAGTGTTTATTCCTTTAATAACCACTCAGAGTTGTAGTAATATGTTCAAGATTTTGTGGCATAAAAAATATAGAATTATTCATGAACTATAAACATACTGGCAGTATTCCGGACGGTATTATGCTTGGATTATTTTCATAAAAATGAAAATCAGATAAATAATAATACTACCGACAACAAATAATAATAAAATCTAGTAAAACCCATGAAGAATTATAGGTTGAGTACTATGAAAGAAAGTGATTTGACGAGATCACGCTCTGATGCCAGGTTTACCCTCTCAAATTATTAATATATTTGTAGAGACGGGGTATTTTAGTTTGGTCTCTGGGCCCCAGAGACGACCCGTAGCATATTAATTCAAAATCTTGCCATTGAGCTATCCCACTCCTGTAATAATACTGAAGTATCTACAAGAGAAAACTAAATAAAAAACATTCATTAAAACATACTTCGCAGGAACACTTGCAGATGGCTTTTTAGGTCATCTTTTGGCTACTCCAAAAGATAGGTACCTATATAATCTTCAATCCAAAAGAACATTTCTCTGCAAGTAAATTTAAATCGTAATAGGACCAAATGTTTACCCAGTTACAGAAATATTTTCTATCATTATGGTTTTATGACTTTTAGGTGAATTAAAATCAATACTTTCATCAAATATTTAAAACGAAATTTGGGGTATGAAATTTGGAAAAATTTTTAACGTTGGTTGACCTTATTGTTACTGCTACATAATTTACAAAAATAATAAATCCTAACTTAGTAAACGGCTTTTTAGGCAATAAAAATCTAACTTCATAATAGCATTGGTTCAATTCAACAAGCGTAACTGCTTATTCCAACAGTACTCATAGATTAAACCCTTTTAAAAAAAACAAACTGTTTTACGCAAGAAATAAACAAAAAATCGTATATCAATGTATTCACTTCTTAACTCCTCATTCAGCTACAAAACGAAATTAATTGATCGGCATTTCTCTGACAAATGTCATTTACTATACTAATTACGAGTAAATAGGGAATGAATCGCTGAATCAGTTTTACTGCTGATTACAAATATCTTTTATATTTTATTTGAAATTCTAAGAAATTATCTAATAAAATATACCTACTTATTTGAATTTTTTAAATAAATTTATTCATACTTATTATTTTTTTCAACTGTTTCATTGTCGAGAAATTACGTTTTTTTAATAAGTATTTGCATTTTATATGTCTGTTACATTGTTCTTATTAATAATTAGGTGATAAAACTCACCCTATTTTTTTTTTTTTTTTCTCCATTTATCTATTTTGCAATGCTTTCTTAGATTGTCTATTTCGTTTCCTTTGTCTTTAGCTATGAATAAATAATAATAAAACACATATTGCCAACAATAACCATATTATTTATTATTAGTCAGCATCGTCAACACACAATAAGTAGGTAGGTATATTAATATTTGCTTTATGGCTATTTATCCATTTCATTCCTATCTATTAACTATTATATAACAATATAATAGTTAATTATAAATCAATCAATCCTTGTCATGATCAAGAGATATATATATATATATATATATACACAATCAAAACAAATACATAAACATAGTCTGGGTAAGGGGGCACTCAGGGATTGAGGGCAATGAGGGAGCGGACAGGCTTGCTAGGCTAGCGGCTCACAGTGACCTCCCGCTGACGTACGACAAGGTTCCGATATCCTACATCAAAGCGGACATTCGAAAGGATACGGTAGTCAGATGGAACCTAGCCTGGACTGCTTCCTCGAAATCACCGAGTCTCCAAAGATTTGTTCCCCTCATCACATTTCACAATTATAAAACAATACTAAGTACTGACTACAAACAGTCACAAATTCTTACAGAACACGGACAAACAAAACAATACTTAACACGCTTTAGCATACTACACAATGACAAGTGCCCAGACGACGGACAAATACACAATTTTCGACACCTAATATTTGACTGCAAAAACCTGGACCACATTCGGGCAAAACTTATACAGAACGTTCTTTTGAAACGAGGGACATGGCCTGAAACAGAACAGAGACTGATGACAAAATTTAAAAAAGACTTCCTGGAATTTATTAGGAAAATAGACTTTGACCGAATGACTGACGAATGTAGGAAGGCGGTTTAAATTATTTGCATTTATTAGCTTTGTACATAGCTTGTTGCGCTGTTTATTTTAATTTATTTTGGTTTACTTGTTTATTTTATTTATAACATCTCTTTAACATAATTATTAATAATAATTGTATATCATAAATCTTAATAATTTAACTTTTATTGCTACATTTAGTAACTTTTCATTTCTATTTTCTGTTTATATTGCTACTTAGTTATTTATGTTTATATTGCTACTTTATACTTATGTTGCTACTTAGTTTATATTTATATTGTTTTCTTGTTTGTGTTTGTGTTTATATTGCTACTTAGTATTTAGTATTTATAATAATATTGCTACTTTCGTTTATATTTATATTACTACTTTTGTAACTTTTCTTATTTATTTTTTATTTTGTTTTTCGTATATAACATAATCTAGGTATAAACAATTATAATTTGTTCACGATATAATGTAATATGTAATACATGTAATGTGCCTAATAAAATAGGCATGGAACATGTAAATCGTTCAATAAACTCTCCTTCTTAGGGGCTACCATAGAAGGAAAAATATAATACAATACAATAAGGCTTAACGGACCCGAAGGCCCGACGCCGACACCACCAATCGGTCCCTACATATCTCCATCCACCTACCACCGTCCAATCCCAAATTCACAAGATCTGCTTTCACCGAATCTTCCCACCTTCGCCTAGGCCTACCCCTCGGCCGTTTTCCAGTCGGCAAAGCGTTTATCAATCTTTTAGGAATTCGTTCACTACTAAGACTCGTCATTTTGCATGCCCACTTTAGCCGACGCGCAGTTATAGACTCGATTACATTTGCCGGGTAAAGCTCACGCAATTCCGCATTGTGTAGCCGTCTAAATTCTCCTGTTGACTCATCTTTCTTCGGCCCGAATATTCTACGCAGCACTTTATTTTCAAACACCATAAGGCGTTTCTCATCCCTTACTGTAAGCGGCCATGTTTCACAACCGTAAAGAAAAGTCGGAAGAATTATAGTTTTGTAAATCCTAATTTTTAAATTTAGGGATAAAAGGCGTGACCCAAGTAATTTTGCAACCGAGAAATAGCAAGCATTTCCCGCCTTTAATCTAGCCTTAATTTCCTCTTCGATTACGTTTTTTCTAGTTACAGTAGATCCTAAATATCTAAATTTCTCAACGGCTTCGAATATTTCCTCCTCTACTTCAATATCGCCAAAATTGTCACCGTTTCTACAACTAACCATATATTTTGTTTTTTCCGTATTTATTTCTAGCCCTACTTCTTTTCCGGCTTCCATCAATGCTTTTGTATTTAGTTCTATCGTTTCCACGTCGTCGCCAAGCAAAACCAAATCATCAGCGTAACCGAGTACGGATATATTTCCCCCCAGATTCAAACCCTTTCCGGTATTTATCACCTCCCTAATGTCATATTCTAGAGCTAAATTAAATAAAACAGGGGATAGCGAATCCCCCTGTTTCAAACCAGAGTGAACCTCGAACTTCTCAGAAAAATAACGACCGATTCTTATTTTATTGAACGTTTCGGTCATACACATTTTTACTAACTTCTTCGGTATTCCTAGTTCAGTCAGGATGTTATACAGTTTATTGCGGTCTATTGAATCATAAGCCTTTTTAAAGTCGACATACAGTTGATGAACAATACCATTGTATTCTAATTTTTTCTCTAATATTTGACGGAGGGAGAATATTTGGTCTACGGTAGATCGGTTCCGTCTGAAACCACATTGATAATCTCCGATAATTTCCTCGGCGTATTCGGTTATTCGGCTAGTCAGTGTTGACGTAAATACTTTATAGCAGACCGGAAGTAGTGAGATCCCACGGTAGTTATTAGTGTCTGTCCGCGACCCCTTCTTGTGAATCGGTATAAGTATAGACTCTTTCCATTCTTCGGGTACTTTCTCATACTCCCAGATCTTTTTAATCAAAAGATGTATTTTTGAAATCCCAGCTTCCCCACATGATTTGATTAGTTCGCTAGGAATATTATCCGTCCCCGCTGCTTTATAGGATTTTAATTTTCCGATAGCTATTTCGACTTCTCCTATACTCGGTTCTTCTAATAACGGTTCAGCACTTTGAAATTCCAAAAGTGGTGATAGACGGGTATTTCCTGGATTCAAAATACTATCAAAGTGCTCTTTGAACTTCCTTACTATGTCTACCGGATCCGCTACGATGTTATTATTATTAATCCTAATACCAGTCGTAACTGGTCCTAGACGTTTACGTGATAAATTTATGCCTTTATACATATCTCTAACGCTATTTTGGATTCCATTATTTTCTATTTCTATTATTTTGTTTTTGAGATATTCTCTTTTTTTATTTTTAAGCAATTTAGTCGTTTCGTTCCTTATGCCTCGAAAGTAGGCACGATTGTCTTCGCTAGGATTATTTAAAACTTTGAGTTTAGCGGCTTTTCTTTTCTCACACGAGTTTAAACATTCTTCATCGAACCATGGTTTATTCTTATTATTTTCCCTTTTGCCTAGACACAAATTACTGACCTCTTTAATATTATCCCTAATCCCTTCCCACAATTGATCAATGTCTTCACCATTCTCTGTCGATGGTTCTAATACATCAAATGTATTCTTGAGTTCAATTTCAAATTGTTTTCTAATCGCCGGAATTTTAAGTTTTTCCAGATTAAAATATTCGGTATGAGATCCGGTTTCTAACCTTTTTTTATTGAAAGTATTTGCCGAACTTTAGCGACTACTAGTTCGTGATCCGACCCGCATTCCGCCCCTCGGTACGACCTAACATTAATAACACTATTTTGCCACCTATGCTGCACCAAAACGTGATCGATTTGATTTCTTGTTTGTGTATCCGGTGATGTCCAGGTATATTTGTGAATATCTTTAGGTTTAAAAGTTGTACTTTTGATTATTAAATTTTTAGAAGTAGCAAAGTTAATCAATCGGATTCCGTTATCATTACTAATTTCGTGTAAGCTTTCTTTTCCAATTGTCGGATAATATATTTCTTCCCTGCCCACCTTTGCGTTAGCGTCTCCTAAAACTATCTTCATGTAATTTCGCGGTAATTTATCGAAGACCCACTCTAGTTTATCGTAAAATTCCGACTTAACTTCGTCATCGCTGTCTTCGGTCGGAGAATATATGTTTATTAACGCGATTTTAAACCACCGCCCCTGAAATACAACTACTGATATCCTGTCCCTGAAAAATTGAACGTCACTCAAAGCGGATATCAACCTATTCCTAATCAGAAAACCAGTGCCTAAATAATAATTTTCGCCCCCGCCGTACCAAATTGTGTACTTACCTTCTCTTAAAGAGCCCTCCTCCGGCCAGCGTACCTCTTGCAGCGCCACGATATCTATACCGTACCTCTCAACCTCATTCGAAACCGATTTTAACCCACCCGCTGTATTCAAACTTCTGACGTTCCACGTCCCTAATACTAATATCTTAATTTCAACTTTCGCCATGATTCCCCTAAAGCAGTCCCCACCCAAAGACCCGAACGGGGGACTAGTTTACCTCCGGATAATGAGCGTTTTACCTTAGGAGAATCCATGACTGTTTGTGGTGTTTGGGTGAACTAAAAAATGTGAGTAGGGCGTTCAAACCTACGTCACACCCTCCAGCAAGCCTGGGGGGAGCTCTCATTGTTGGTCAGCGAGTCCTACGGACTTAACCGGGAGGAACTTCCTAGGAATTTCCACCGACCATCCCCACATCCGCCACCCGTGAGACGCTCCCCATACGCGGTAATGAGACCCGCGCGAGGCCATACATGTAATGTGCCTAATAAAATAGGCATGGAGCATGTAAATCGTTCAATAAACTCTCCTTCTGAGGGGCTACCATAGAAGGAAAAATATAAAAAAAAAAAAAAAAAAAAAAAAAATATATATATATATATATATATATATATATATATATATATATATATATATAGGTAATTATTCTGAGCAAAAAATTACATGATATATTAACAAAATAACCCAAAACGCCACAAGCGTATATCCAAGCACAATACGAATTATTTAAATGTTACTTAGCAGTTAAATTTAAAAAATCAATTCTTTTCAACGAGTTTTTGTTTGCCTTTGAAATTTTTAATCATTCTAAGGAAATTCCAAAAAAAAAAAAATTGCACGCACACATTATAATTTGTTATTAGTCAAAAAGATACAGGTCTGGCATTTCGTTTATTTATTTTTTCATTGACCGCAGCTTAAAGGCACAGCAATAATTCGCAGTTCGATTGGTTTTCGCGATAAGTAAATATCGAATGGTTTTTTAAAACCTTTTTCAGACTTTCCTGATGCGGAACCAGCAACCACGACACAGAATATAATCCACAATGCAGCACCAAAACTGCTTTCCAAACTCAATACTCATTTTACAAATTACGATGGGTAAGTTCAGGAAGTGCGATATTTGGGATAATACCTTGACTAAAGACTGAAATGGGAAACCGACATAAAAATAATTGAACAAGCGATTTGGACCGGTCCTTCTAATCCAAAGGATTGAAGAAAATAATGGATGTATGATACTTATGATTAAATAAGCAAGGGACCGGTCCCAGCGCAAACACTCAGATCTACCTCAAATCCTCACAACCCACCAAAACTACTTTCGAGGTTTAGGTCAAGAGATGTAATAAAAAATAATAGTGTCATAGTGTCACAATGTATGAAATAGTCATACCTAGTCATAGTGTCACACAGGCGAATGCCCGAAAAAAACAAAACTGAATACTGATCTAATTTTATTATTAACTGTTACTAATTATGACCTCGAATGGATGCTGAAATGGGAGCCAATTGTAATATATTTTTACTTTCACTTACCAATTTATGAAATATTGCATATAGTAAGGGAAAGTATTGCGTTCGTGAAAATTTTTGATTTCCTGTTTTCAACGGAAATACGTTTTAGGGCTTTAACGATTTTGATCAAATTTGTCATGTTTAATGAGAATCAAGTATTGTTTAATATCAGGTAAGTTTTATCATCATTAAAACGTTCTTAGGGGGCTGAAATAGGGAAGGAGACTTTTTTTGTTTCCTAATAAAGTACCTTTGATACTGTTCATATGGAGAAATTAACTGTCTCCCGTTATGCATAAAAATAAGAAATGGCTACATATGAAATATGAAAATAATCGAGTAAACAGATACAGGAGAAAAAAAGAATTTTATTCCGGCAACTCATAAATCATGTTGAACACCCGCATGCGCAGTACGCCTTTATTGACACCATTGTTTATTGAAAGGCGTTTTGTTCATGCGAAACAGTTTTCAAGGTGTTTTGGATTAGATTAGATAGTTAGATATTCAATGGAAATTATATGTTTCCATGGTAATTATATGTTTTCAATAACTGCATGGAGAATTATAAAATCAGACGCCATGAAATATTATGCTTGCATTGCTAAATTATCATAGGTAAAAACTTAACAATACCAGTTTTTAGTGAGCTTTAGAGAACAAATACAAACTAAGATAAAATAATGACATGAATGGAGAAAAATTTTGGAATGGCGTTTACATATTTATGTTACATATGTGCATGCATGCATCGCACCAGATTTTGTTAACTCTTAATTATATAATAAGCAACTGTATATATCAACAAGCAACTGTATAACTCAATTAATATTACGTTAGCAACTGTGGTAGGCCCTCGGAGTACACTCAGTTCCTATCCCCCTTAAACTATCAGTCTTCCAATTCCCCTTCCGTTTCGCCATCTCCTCTGAACTCACTCGGAACTCTTCGTAAACTTACCGTTTCAAACACACCCCGAGATATTGATTGGATCTATCCGCTGCTCTCGAAGCGGGTCACTAATTCTGACCTGGTGATGGTAGTCTGAGCAATATCTGCCTCCATTATTTCATTTAACGTTATTTTTATTATTAATGAAATCAACTTTGCCAGGCAGAAGTCAGCATCCACAATCCAAAGCAAATGGCTAATATCCCTATTACATTTATATAGGTTTTTCATAAGTAGCCAGATGCCTCTATAATAATTATTGGAGGATTGAGGGAGAGGGCTGTGTGGGTCGCAACCCCTATCCTTGGAAATTTTCTAGTAATTTAAAGGAAGAATTTTACTTGAATAAAACTAAGGAAGTAAGATAAGGAAAAAATACTATGTAGAATAAGCAGAATTATAGTTGTGGGGAAGGAACATAAAAAAAGTTGATTGGCAAGTTTCCCCTGGACCAAACAGGCTGCATCCGTCCAAGTCTATAACCTGTATCCTTTCACATATTAAACACTGTTCCTATGAATGATCTATAGGTGTTTAAAAGTTGTAAAATATGGAATTTAGTTGCTTTATCTTTAGAGGATTGAACAAAACAAAATTCTTTTAGAGTAGTACTAGCTGACCCCTGCGAAGCATTCGCACTCTAACCTACTTTAATCCCACTTCATTAAAGTACCTACACACTGTATGTTTAGTGTCGTATAGTGCCTCATGGGCATAGGTGAGGGTTGAAATAAAGTTTAAGGTATTTAAATAGTACCTATTTATTTGTTACAGGACCTCTTTGAACCCTATGTTTGAAGTTACCCTATCTTTGAGTGTTGGCTGGAAAACGCCACATACTTATGTAAACAAACATATTGGTTTCGCGAAAAGCGAGTGCACTGATTCTATTGACTGAAATTGCATGTTTTAGCTTATAACTCGCAAATGACGGCGACAATCGGAAAAGTGTACACAACCAAAAATGTTCGTCTCTGCGACCATTTGAGCTGAGTATTGCACTTTTTCGCTCACAACTCACAAACGAAAGGTTCAATCGAACAAATGTATGTGACCAAAAATGTTCTTGAAAACATGAAACGTTTGACACCATTAAGAAACCTCTACGACCATTTTTTTGCATAACCCCGGTTTTGCGCTTATAACACAGTAGAAGGCGAAATGAGCGATTTGTATATTTTTCCGGTGTAACGGTAAAGGAAAGCATTAAAATGATGCCTCCTTCATGAAAATTGATGAAGTATCAAGGAAGTTAGGACGTACGGACAAAAAAAAAAGGAAGAAATAAATATATATGATTTTTGTATTCACCCAGTACAAAAGTAAAATGTTACATAGTTAAAATGTGGGAGAGACAAAACCTATTAATTTAGTTAAAGAAGCTTAAGTAATAATGATTTACTAGACGTTTATTAGTACTTTTGAGTTGTGAAATTGCCTGGCGAAGTTTGCCAATTAACAGAGGAAACAGACAGTATATTAAATTTAAGTGCTATTTAAAACCTGTTCTTCTAGTTTTCAGGACTAACTCCTCCCTGTTTTGGTAAAGTATTCCAAAAACAAACGAGTTCTTTAGCCTATGTTTCTGTAAATAAGTAAGAAAACAAACAGTTAAACTTGTCAAAACTTATTCGCCGAAACAAACAAACACAGTGTTTATTTTGGAAAGGAAGTCGGGTGCGCGGGATGAGCGAAGACGGTGAATAAATTTAGACAGATGTGGAAGCAGCGGAGAGGGGATTGGTGGGGGCGGGGACGAGGGGCGGTGCGGTGGGCGTGGCCAGGCTACGCTCAGTCCCCGCCCGGCCGCGGAGCTGCGCTAGTTGTTGTCCACCAGAGTCCACCAGGGCCACCTCACATGTCCCGCATCGGAGACCACAGCATTGGATCAATGTCTCACATCATCGAGGAGTCGGTCAGTCATATATAATAACAATTTTAATTATTAATTGCTGATGAGAAGTTTAAAAAATTATAACTAAATGTGTATTAATTTTTTTTTACAAAATAAGCTTGCGATTCCATACATTTTTCATTGGTAGAATTTTGCACAACCAATTTTTTCTAAAGTACATCGCTGTTCTTTTAGAATTAAAGTTTGTTTACTATTCAATTTCAAATCATAAATATATATTTATTAATATCATTAAATTTATTGAAATGGATTTAGAATTTTTTAATATATCATAATATAAAATTAAAAAAAAAAAAATTAAGTTATTCATTTCATACATTAACTTATTCAAAACTAATAATTATAATCACCTTTTAGTTTATTAATAATATAGTTGTTTACAATTTTTTAAACCAAATCAATTTACAAATTTGAACGAGTAATTATTGGGTATATTTAAATTTTAGCTATCTTATACTTATAATTAGGAAAAAAAGAGTTTACAACCTAAATATGTGAAATTCGCTTCTTTAATATTTCATTCGTAGGTAAAAGTATAATTAATAACCTGCAATGATTCTTTAATATCTAAATGAAATAATAATTTTATTCATATTAATTTTATAAATAAAATAAACAACCATGTTCTATTATTTTGGAAAATTTATCCAAAAACTAAATAAAATAATTTCCTCGAATTAAAAAATAATTTTATTTTATTGAATCTATGAAATGAAATAATATTCCTTTGGAAAGGTCCCTTTAATTATGTTTTTATAATTATTTATATTTATTTAAGATGACTATAAACAAATTATTTTAGCACTAACGCTATAAACTGGTGAAAACAATGAATATTTATTTAAGTATTAGCATAATACTATCAGGAGATGGGACAAATATTTATCCCTAAACTAAATCTTCAATACATTGTATCTATACCTACCTATCTACAAATATTTACTTCTAAAATTTCTATTTACATGTTGATAGAAACGCGAACACAACTTTGCATATATATGTCATATATGGTTTAATGGTATAATGATACACAGATAATAACTTTATAACTAAAATTAAACAACAGGTTATCAAGAAGGGGACCAAATTAGTCTCAACAATACAGTTTTTTATTTATAAGACGTTTCGGCTCTTTTGAGCCATCTTCAGTTCAGCAAAACAGGCAGACAAATCATTTGAAGTCACACAGGGCAGATACAACTCTCAACCAATGTTCCCTAACCCTCGGGGTTGAGACTAATTTGGTCCCCTTCTTGATAACCTGTTGAACAATATAGTCTCAAGAACTTAATGTCTTATAAGTGTAAAATTATACACTTTAACTAAAATTATTACCTATATACTGTTCATAGCTGCAAGAAAAAACTGAATATAATATGATACTTATAAGGATACGTTTTAATAAAGCTTGCGGTGTACCTAAAATCAAAATTCGCATAAATATCTTTCAATGTAACTACCGACTTATGAATGAAAATTTATTTTTAATACTAGTGACAATCTACATGAGAAGCTTACGTAACTCAAAACTACGTTATATTAAAGAATTTATATGATCTAATTAATAAAATATATCACAATTAGTAGACTAACATGACTCAAATTATCCTGCATTGAATTTTCAAGTTGTTACCGAATTATTAAGGAAACAATGAAAATGACTATACATACTGTGTGATTTATTTACTTGATTATGTTATTTAATAATTATTTCTTGTTGAATATTATAATCATCAAATAATTATATTGGTTTATCCTGATGTTGTGAAAAAATGTATTAGGTACTTTATAATTATTATCTCAAAACTTAAATTTGATTTTGTAAACAAATAAAATAATTTTTAATCATTTTTTCTTATAATTTTGACCATAAATGCATATATTTTAATTTGGTCTAAAATTGTTCTTAAAATTACTGATATGAAATGTACAAGTAAAATAAAAATAATTAATTTTAATTGAACCTAATTACATTTTCAACTTTTATTAAAATTCTGATTATTAATAATTACAATGATTTAACTTTAATTTTATTATTGGAATATGATATGGAATATAATATATATATTGTACATAAAATATATTGGATAATATGGAATATAACATGACTGAGTAATCATAAATAAAAAAAAAAAAACCATATACACCAATACAACCCATCACACTCACCGCGGATTTATATAGTCATTGATAAATAAAACAAATGGTTATATAATTCACTATAAACTAAAAGTTTACATATTTTACCTTCATTAAATCTAGCCCACAAGAAAAAGTAAAAACCCTTTCGGAAATAATTTTATATTTTTTAATAAATACTCTGAGTAGGGTAAACCATACAGTTATTGGCACTCAGTGCGGTAATTGGCACCCCAACCTTAACTTAAAGAAATAGGAAAAAAAGTCCTAATTTTATTTCAAGATATACATGAGTCTAATGTTTGAAGGTCCTCTAAGTCATCTATGAAGTAAGACTTTAGCAAACTAACCATAGGGAAGATTTCACAATTAAATCCACAGGGTGCGAATAACTAGATTTGGCACTTTTAACAATTAATATAGCCGTATTATTGAACTTTTGACCCAAACAAACCTCTTGAGTCTTTATGAGAATAGATAATGAGGAGCTATAGGAAGTTTCTATTTGATCCCTTTATAAAAAGTATTTTTTTCAATTTAACCACAGAAATGTAGTCTTACGGCTGCCAATAACTGTGCGGTTTACCCTATATACCTAAAAAAAAAAAAAAAAAGACGGAGAAAAAATTATTTCTTACAAACTACTTTTGACAAACTTGAATTGAAATTAACACACAAAACCTTAATTATACAACATATAACGTAAAGATACTGTCAGACATATTTTATATCGCCTATTAACGTTGAAATAATATTAATAATGTTATGAAATAATATTAACTTAGTTTACATTGACTCTCAAGGTTTCATATTATATAGTTATAATTTGAAATATTTTGCAATATTTATTATTTTTATTATTATTATTATTATTTATTTTGCAATACTTTAATTTATAAATTTATGATAAGTAATTACAGAATATATACTGTAACAGTATAATCTTCCAAAAACGTTAAATGGCTGTAAGCACCTCTCCGTACCTAGGCGCGATTCTTATGTTTGTTTATGCGAATAAGAATAAATCAAGAACAAACCAAATCAGAAAAATTATACTGGTAATATGAAAAGAAAAAATCATCTTCATTATAAGTATCAATTACCTACTTAAGATTTATAAAATATTTAGATATAATCACCTATCAAATACATCAAATTGAGCTGAATTGACGTTATCCTGATATATTAACTGGAAAAAAATATCATAAATGGCTAAATATTTCATTTTGTATATTTGTTCGCACCAGGTTTAAAATACATATTTTTGAACCATGTTTGGGAGTCCTGCTAATAATAGAGACATCTTAATGGAAAAGGCTGTAAGTTCCTAAAATAAAAAAATAATAAAATAAAATAAAAAATAATTGGGATATAAAGTAAATTCCATCGCCATTGTAATGGAATAAGTTATGCCAATCTTGAATACTATGGTATCTAGAGACACCAAAAGTAATCACAAAAGCTATATGTCTCACGGTTTTACCAATCCTCGATATTAATGGACATAAAGTATAGAAGTTTTTCGATACCGACACTTGAAGTAAATATGTAATAATTAGCCAAAAGGGATCTAATAGGAGGTGGAAGAAATTAATATTGAAATTAGTTAACGGAAATATATCTTATGATTGAGCATGCGCATAATATTTTTCTTATTTTTAGTACCAAATTTGAGCTCAGATACTTTTTTTTTTTTAATATAAAAATCAAGAACTTGGCATTTACAACATTTTCCATTAAGACACCTTAATTCTTGAACAATTAGGTTGTTCAATTGGTATTACTGTTAAATGGCAATAGATTAGAAATGCGCAGAGCTGGATTGGATAATAGAAATATTTTTGTTTTGTGAATAGCGTCATTCTAGAATCAATATATAAACTAATCAATATATATATATATATATATATATATATGAAAAGTTATTTGCACAGCCACTTACTACACGATTCATGAATAATCAGTTACAATGTTTCATGAAAAGTATGTAATAAATAAACTAGACGATTAAGCTAAACTTCAACACAGCTCGAATTAATATTCAATAAATCCTCTTTGAAAGATGTATGCAAGAATTACGCTGAGTTTAAACGAATCGAGTTGAAATTTGATTTGATTATGTTAATTTTTGTATTTTTTTCTATTTCTCGAAATTCGTGTCAAAACAATCAGGTGTTGATGTGTATTACGATTCTTAAATTATCTGGTCTATGCGATAAGATCCTAGATACACTAATCGCCTATCACAGCTTATCACAGCTTATAAGTGTTTCGGAAGCATCAGCCATCGTCTGAGTCGATATCTTCCTTGCTGAGATAACTCGACATGAGTTAGCTAGTCGTGTTTATATGGCGCCTCATTTGTCTTATTATTACAACCAATTGCAGATTTATTTATTTATTATTTGTTTATCTATAATTTTCTATACAATTATTTTATATCTAATTTTATAACGTTTATATTTTGCGCATTTATCCTCGACCAGTCACTGAAAAATGACTCCAATAATATTATATGCCTAATCAAGGATGAGTGTTTACAATGCACAGTCCTCCATCGAACTTCGTCTGTGAACAGAACCGTATTTATTTTCCCACATACGTCTTGGTCTATCCTATTCAATGAAATGTATTAAGGAAGTGGTTGGGGGTCATATATCCACCATTAACTGATTTATTTTATTTATTAAATGATTAATCGAATATTATAACCACTAAAAAAATATACTAACTACGCCTTTAACCTAAATAAACCAAAATATACTTATACATAATATATAATTATGCTTTATCATCCCTAATATGGTAAAAAAAAAAAACAAAAAAAAAAAACAACTCTTATATACATGTGTTATATATATTTACTTTGGACCCTAGTTACAATTCTTCATCAGGCATTGTTTGAAAGAGGTTCTAATCCGAATGCTTTATTTTCAAATGTTACTTTGCACCAGCCAACGGTGTTGAATTTAAAAACAATAAAATTAGCAATAATGAAAATGTTGAAGATTTTTATATAAGCATAAATTATTAGAAACCACTACTGCTATGTAACTTCTGGGCTAGGCCTGTTTAAAGCAGTTATTGTGGCCCCGATCTCAACTGAATAGGACCCATTCTTTTTCCCTGTTGATGGAGTGATATAATAAACCAAACTAAAGCTAGGCGCACTTTGAGACACTCGCGACGCATAGCAGAGCAGAGCAGTTTTTGTGATACGTGAATTAGATAGGAACCGCGCACATTGGGACGCAGAGCAGGGCAGGGCAGTTTCCTATCTACCACACGTACTACAAAAACTGCTCTGCGTCGCGAGTGTCTCAATGTGCGCTCGGCCTAAGGGTTTGCTTAGCTAAAAAAGAAGCGATGGGAGTTCGCTAATATCACGGGTCACTTGACCGCCAAAATAGGTCACCCCCAAAAGTGACAAAGTTTGTGAGACTGAGCAGTAACTTAAAACAGGCTAAAACTTGAAAATAACACAAACACCAGATAAAACTATCTACATCAATACTCGACCTTTGCTAATACCATTTGTGATTTATTTCTAATACCGGCTATGAACTCTGTTGACATAAACACGATCTCTTTTAGATAATATTTTCTATTGTTCTCATGATATTTATAAAATAGTCTACGTATTAAATAAAATTGTTTACTAAATAATTTTCCTTAATAATAAATAGTTTAAATGAACGATATTTTATCACATGCATAGGTATGTTTGTATAAAAATAAAATATATTACGGATATCCTTGCAAGAGTCTTCATACTAGATATGTATATTTTTTCCCCACAGTAAATTCAGAGTATTAGCGATATTATGGAAACATTTTTATTTATATTTTTTAAACTCCTTAAAACTTTTAAAGTTTAATGTAATTAAGAAAGCCTATTCATACAATTGGATAAATATGATAAAATGCACAAGCTGCATCGAAACTGGCTCGTACAGGCGACAGTAGTCAGGTCAAATCCATAGACCTAGTACCCCTAGAGGACTGGGAGAGGCATGTTAAGTCCCAACTTATGGCTCAATGAAATGAAGCCTAGAGAAGGAGCCAATCTAAACTGCTGCAAATAAAAGCGGGATGAAAAAAAAGGCAACTAGTTATAGAAGATCGAGGTGAGAGGAAATAATCCTCTGCCGTCTAAGAATTGGTCACTGCGAATTCTTCCATGGATACCTTCTTCACAACCTGGTACAGCCTAACTGTGTTAAAAGTGGTGCGCCAACGACTGTTTCGTATATATTAGAAGATTAAGAAGAAAGTGTGGAAAAACTTGTGTGTTTTCTGAAAGTTATCGGATTTTATAATAGATTATAACATAAAAAAAAAAAAAAAAGTTGCCAATGATCCCGTCGAATAGAGGTAATTCCAACAACAATTAACAATAAATTGGATAAATAAGAAATTTAAATACTTACTGAAGTAATCGTTAACCTTTTTGTTAACCCTTTCGTAATGGATACTACTGAGAACAGCAAACTCTTGTAAAATCATTTATCTGCTTTTAGTAATATAATATCCGCTATAAAAACAACCGACAGTAAAATTCTTGTTAAACTCACAATTTCGAAATAAATGTGCTTAATAGTTCCTCACTCATGACGAAATTGAGTCTATAAAGTTACTCTAATGTTCCTTAAAATAAGTTTTTATATCCGATCCAAAATGTATAAAAATCATTTTGCCCCTCTCCGATCCACCGAAGTAACGATTATCACACTCGTGTAATCTTTCGTTATTTCGTTTATTTTATTGAAACCATGAAAAATTAATAAAGAATCGAGATTGAAATTCATAACTTCTTCGTGAAGATCCATATTAATAAAAAATCTTTTAAAATTATAAAGTTTATTATGAAGCAACCCTCTCATATAAAGGTCCTTCAAGATGCCTTTTCTAGGCTCTTAATTTAGCAATTCAAAATTATACGCATACACTGACTTAATTTGGTGGTTCCTCAGATTAGATAGTTTTCGTGACGGATAATTAATAATTATTCAAGAGTGGTTCAAATATTCTAAATAACGGCATTCAGTTGATTAAAAAAAAAACTTTTGGAACCCGCTTTAAAATTTGAGGTTTGACGATTCCTTCTACTGAGCTATAATCCAAAAATGTGGAAAATATCCGAATGGGCATATCAGTTTAGCCAGAACCCATTATGGGTATTTTACTTTTACCACGATGCATTGGGGGGTAAATATTCCGGTCACTCATCACTTATCCGGTCATTTATTCCATATTATGGAATAAATCTTTTTCGATTTAACCCAAGTAGGTATGTTGCGCAACCATTTATCGCACGATTTTCTCCTAAAATCTGCGAATCAGAAAAAGTGGACTTTTGGAGTTTTATTACAGTTTCCAGATCTAATTACGTGCAAAACGTGGCCGCTAACACAGAGGTAAGAACAATACCTCAAGGTTTTTAAAAATAAATATTACGTGAAATATCCAGCTCAAAAAGTGATGAATCAACAGTAGGATGATGATGGCTAATAGTTTATCTGACCGGTGTCTTCTACCAAGCTTCTAAACTTTCGGCTCATGTAAAGGTATGCAGGAATAAATACCTATCAATTATTGTACAATTATATAAATGTGGGATCAATTCATTTTTCTGTGCCAAAACTAAGAATCTCTTGGCACATATTTCAGGTGTTTCAGGGCTGTAAAATAAGGAATCAAAATATTGCTTTGTTCTAGAACAATGGGGACTGCCATTTATTCCACCTCTTTACTAAAGGAATATTTTATTAAATTAATATGAAGGGGTTTTGTTTTAAAATTTATAACATACTAAATTTTATTTTCATAATTATTTATCATTAAATCTCCAGTTCTTTTACTACAAACTTCGTAATTCGGGCTTTTATGATCTCGATCCGACGCCATTTGTTACACTATTGAGACTTGTCTGGATAGATGAAAATTGATAGAGATAAATAAATAGTGCTCCAGCAGTGAAACGAAACCTCTGACCAGGACGTAGACCAAAAAATTAAATTCAAATCAAGCTCTCAGAGTCGATTTATAAATGAAGTTGTGAAGCCGTTATTGCGGCTCAATGGATTTTATAATTATAATTATAAAAAAAATGTAGAAATGCCCGCGGATGACACAACTTTCACATAATCCCCTCATTTTTTACTAAAAATAGATCTTATTTTGTAAAAATGACTTGCAATTTTTTTTCCACAATAAATTTTTTTTTTTCCATCGGCAAGTACTTTCGTCGGTCTTTTATGCAGTGATGTTCCAACATTGACGTTGGCTCCACTTACTAAAGCGTCTCCATTGCCGATTGTTCGTAAGGATTTTTGAAAGTGTGTATATAACTGTATATAGATGCGTAATTTTTTTTTATTATTATTTATTTATTTTTTAATTGAAATTCAGAAATAAATCCTGCCCAACAAGAACCAACCCTTCTTAAGTGTATTGGCTTGGTGGTGGTGTCCACTACTATCAGAGTGATGAAAGGGGAGGGGGGTTAAAAATCGTGTGTGGTTCCATCAGTAAGGCCGAGCGCACATTGGGACGAAGAGCAAAGCAGAGCAGTTTTTGTGAAACGTGAATTAGAAAGGAACCGCGCACATTGGGACGCAAAGCAGGGCAGAGCAGTTTTCTATCTACCACACGTATTGCAAAAACTGCTCTGCGTAGCCTGTGTCTCAATGTACCCCTACCTAAGTGGTTGACCGCATCCCGCTAAGTGGGTAAGTTTGCCTACACCCAAAAATACAGTATTGTACTGGACCGTTATGTTGTCATCTAAAATTTACTTTTGTTTTTATAGAATGACGAAAAAATCGGGAAATTAATAAAACTTGTATATAACTGTTAATTTTTTTATTTTTTTTTATTTTTTATTTTTATTTTTTTAAAACAATTTTATTTTTTGTTTATTTATTTAAGTACACTTTATGTTTGAGTGGCTAATCGCACTGATTACATGTAATAATTTTCAAATTAACATGTAGCTTTTTTATCCTGGTATTTAAATTCGCTAATTTGATTATTTGTTTTGTTATTACTCAGATTTCCGGATTACCCCGATTGCCATTGGTCCCATTTAGTTTGATTTAAAGAGGCTAAATAAAGAGAGTACAAAATGTTGATATTTCTACAAATACAAAGACAGAATGAATTAAAAAAAAATGTTCACCCTGTGCTACTATAAGCTTTATTCTAATAGCTTAATAACAACTATCTTCGCAAAAAAAAACAAAAACTCAAATTAAACTTAATAAGACAATTAAATTTAAGATGTTCCATTATTTTTTTCATTTTGAGCATAGCTTCTTTCCATGGACGTACCCAGCGGGGGGCAGGGGGAGGGGGTAGCTGCCCCCCCCCCCCTGGAAGGCTGGAAGCAATAATAGAATACATTTTTTTCAAGCAAATAATTGTAATAACTTAGTTGATTAAGCACTGCTATATTTATACATAATTTTGGTTTTATTCACCTTTTCCGCGGTAAGATGTTACAACCTGAACGACCATAGCTTGCCCCCCCTAGTTTTTAGCTTGCCCCCCCCCCCCCTAGTTTTGATCCTGGGTACGCCCTTGCTTCTTTCGTATTTATTTTAAAATTTCGTATGCTATTAAGTTGTTCAGAGACAGTTATTCCTCTTAATAAAACGCATACGTAATCCTAAGTAAACTGTAATTACTGTAACAGGCCCAACTAATAACTAAAAGTTGTCCGAAGTCTGTATGTGTCTAAAATTTATTTTATTAACTTTATTTATTCTTATCCTTTTTTCTGATTTTGCTTCTTTGAACGATCTTTATATCATGTCCGTTGTTTCATACAATATACACAATGAAATAAATAAAAGAATGTTGGATCCTCAATTCCTGAATTTATTAATTTTGGAGCTTTCTAGGTCTTGGTAAAATGGTCTTATATTTTTAGCCGGAAATACCAGTCTCGAAATCTTTTATTTGTGTCAATGCAATATGTGATTCGTCAACTCTTAGTTTCATTTATAAGATAAATGGTTATTTCCATAGACAAATTAGTTTCTTGTTTGAACCTTCAGTTGGGGGCTACTTATGAGAACTCATGGCTCAAAAGTGATTTACGCATTGAATATAGGTACGTGTTCGTTGAGTCTTTTCTTAGCTCCATAAAACTATCAACGGAGGTAATGTAAGCTATAAAGAGATATAAAATATGATTTTCAAGATACTCCGGAACGGGCTATCAGAACGGGGCGATTGTAAAGGAAATGTCCCATTCGGCTGTTAACTATCTTGCTGAGCAGGCAACACAGTAGCTGCCTTTATGAAAAAAATCGCTGAGTTGCCAGTCCTCGGAGAACGGCTCGGTTTTACATCTTCTACACATTTACTGTGCGACAGTCAGCAACTTAATTCGACAGTGGGTGTGTTTTGGAATTCAGAAATTATTTTATTTAGGAATGCAAGTCGCCTTTTCCACAGTCCTTTAAATCGCCGGGGAAGGAAATAAAATAGAAAAAACTGCTGGCTCATAAGATGTATTTTCTGCAATGTTCGACTTCCGTTCTTATTGCATATTTTAGAATGAAGTGCTATATATATTTTTTGTTGAATATTTTTCCATCGTTGATTTAGAGGCATCAATTAAAAAATATATATTAATAATATTAAAAAAAAAGTAAATGAAAAAATAATAGAAAGTCATTATAAAAAATTATTATACAAGAATATAAATAAATCTGTTTTTTCGCCTTTCAGACAAGACGGAGTTTTCCCGGGCCATGGGAGAGGGCTGAGAATTAAATCCCTAATTATATTAAATTATTTTACTATTTAAATTTATTAAAAATGAAAGTCATTTAATTTCACTTTGTTTAACCACACTTTGTATAGTTAAATGAAGTTAGTTAAATACCTTGTATAGTGTGCCTACTGGTAATAGGCACACTAAAATTGTTTATTAGAATTATTTGTAGGTATTTAATTTTTTTTTTTTATTCGCACTTGTCAGTAAATAAAGCAATGAGCAAATATGATATCAACCATGTGACGAGATGTTATTTTAGGAAAGAGAAAAGGAAGTGCCTAGATAATTTTTCGTGTCCGTGTAATAATGAAAACGGGGTTCATTAATAATTTTATCACTTTGTTTCCATTGAGAGTAATTAGTGACAAACTTTAACAAAAGCCGGTCTTGTAGAAGACGGATTTTTTCCGTAATATTTTTAGATTATGGATCAGTATGTAGAACGTCCAACCTCAAATTTAGAAGCGGATTTCCAATTTTTTAATTTTTTTTTCCACGGTCTGCTACTAAGTTTCATGGCCTACCCAACATTTGCTTTCTTCAACAAAATATGACCAAAACGCTTTATATTACGCTTCATATTAAGCGAAAAAAAAAATAAATATTAAGATGTCAATGTTAGGATAATCTTAAAAACATCACAACGCCTTGAAAAAAATTCCTAAAGGCACAAGTCCATGAAGTTTATTCATTTTTATTAACTGAAAGCCATTCTTTAGAATATTTGAACCACTCTTGAATAATTATTAATTATCTGAAATCGAAAATTATCTATCCAGTAGAAGGATTTAGGTAATAGAGCTTTCTAGAAATAAATTAGTTTATATGAATGATTTGTGAGCGATGGTGAGTTTAACAAAAACCACACCAAATTGAGTTTTCTCACAAAACGAATCCTGCATCTTAAATCAGCGCGACCGACGGAAAGCGATAGACCTCCTGGGGAATTCCCAGAGATATGAGGAAGGATAGTGACATCTTGTGAGTTAGATCTGCCGCTGGACGATGCTCTCGTAAACAGAACGAGCTCCAGGATGACGTGACAGCCACCTATCGACGATGTAGGTCCGCTCTCGGGATCGCTGTTTATTTTACACGATACGCAGCTTCCTGGTGGGACATTGCTGAATATAAACATTCACACCTGGGATAGCCGATGCTGGGCAATCTTGTCAACAACCTCTGGATAACTGAACTGTGAGTCTTCGGAGGCTGTGGGTGGTCGAGGATCATCTGAGCTAATAGATAACTTTATCTCCTATAAAAAAAAATGTAAATATAATCCGATTTTCATTATCAGCTATCCGTGAGGTTTATCTAAAGACTGGTGATGTTGAATTGATTCGAGTCGAGGAGTTTATCTTCAGATGATTTTAACATATTCATAAATTAAGTAAATAAAAATGTTTTTTATTCAGTCATTCAAAAAATGTTTAATTACAATACACAACAGAAGGGTTAGCAAACGTTTTTAGAACACTTAAGTCATAGTTAATGAATATCCATTGAAAATGCCTGAAACTGCCTGTATTTATTATATATATAGTAAACTCGATTCAAATTTGAAATCACCTATCAATTACCTTTGAATGTCGGTTTTGTGTTACGTTTTAGTCGGTTTTCTTTATGTAATTTTATAAATTAATTTTTGTTTGTATTTGGATGTAGTTATGTGTGTCTAGGATGCCGTTTAAGCAATTGGTAACATTGCTACTATTTCATAAGTTTATTTATATATTTTTATTGAAAGAATAATAATAAGATCTGCACACTCAATGACATTTATTATTAGTGCTCTAACGATCGTTTCGCACAGAAGCAACTAAAGAATAATCACATTAGAAAAAATATATAAATATGAAAGAAATAAGAAAAAAATGCAAAAGGAAAAACTCTTTGTACATGCATTCATACATATAAAAATCTCGAACATATATTTGGCCAAGGATCTCCCAGTTGCGAATTACCACCCAAGTGTGGGAGGCAAAACAGGGCTCAAGGAGATCCCAGTCCTTCTTGCCCCCGTGCATCACTGGTATTTAAAGCCTGTGGGGACAGGGTGGGAGCACTAGAGCTTCATATGTTCAAGGCTTGAGTGGAAAGTCTAGTCATGACAGAACCCAATGAATTTTTTACAAAACGTCTGGAGGCCACTGCAATTTCGATCTTAGGGATCTTAGGGGGGACTGTAGGGATGGATGGTGCAGGACAGGCGACATTACTCAAGAGGATTGGGATGGTGGCTAAGGTTCCGATGGATGTTTGAGAATTAGATTTCTCATATCTCGTAATTAAATATTTCCTCTTACATAGATTTTTCTCTATTTGTGTAGAGAAGTTGACAGTGTTCAGAAATGTCTTTCATCCGACTAGTCTAAGTCTGAGAACCACAGGGATCAATGCTCCATTCATATACATACTTATATGCCCATATGACATACCTACTCTGAAACTGCGAAACGCAGACAATACAGAAATTTAAACAATAACTGAAATTGTGACAATGACCCTAACTTTGACAGAAATTAACCGCAACTAACAGCAATTTTAATAACAGTTAACAATTAATAACAAATGATCCGATACTGGCATCACTAAATTTACAGAACCACTTACTACATTTACAAAAGTATTACTCGTTTTAAAAAATTAAATTAAATCATGAAAAAGCACAACTCACGTGACTACCACATTATACCGGAGGGAAACCAAGTCCTCAGACCGCACTTGGAATAATATTCCAAAGAAGGATGACCTGTAGCCATATGTCAAAATAAAAAGGAAGACTCTTACCAAACAACTGAAAATACTCTACTCTTTTTTCCGATTAAAATTGACTGAGTGAATACTATACCAATCAAAAACGCACACATACCTACTTAGACCACACATACCATATGTACACACGCCTTGAGAATTCTACACTGCAATAATAACGCATTACAGAAATTACAAAACATTTCTGTAAACAAATTTGAGACTTATTGCAGCTGCTAGGTACGTAAATAGTACAATTCAACGTTCCTCCTGATCATCCATCGAACAACATATATGAACCCTTTAATCTCGTTTTCATCTTCAACTTCAAATCCCTGTTTCTAGGAGGCCATTAGGTTAGATATCTGGCCGCATAACTTAGGCTTCGCCCTCATACGCAATTATTCTGGCAGCTTCAGTAGCATCTTAGTTGTTTTTTATTCTAAAAAATTGGTTTAATCTAAAAAACGCAAGGCTGAACTGTGCGTGAATCTGCCACCGACGAGTATGTACTATAAATATTTAGTATCCGAAAGGAAAAAGGGGCACGTTTTGTTAGCGGTGCCTGATCCTCGACCTAGGGTATTCTTGATGAACCAGATAGGTCAGTACCACGAAGCAACAGCTCAGTGTTTCTCATCACTAATCTCAAATTCTTATATTAGAAGAGAAAAGTGAATGAAACGCAAAGTTTCGAACTGAGGTACAAGAAGCGTCCTACTTTGTCGCTTTTCCAACTTTTGTAAATATCAACTTTAAATTGTAATATCAAATTAAAATTGTATTACTATTATTCTAATATCAAATTAAAATTGGAAATATCAACTATTACCATCGTTCTTATATTGCTGAATGACTTCTCCATTTATCAACAAAAATTTTTCCCGGATATAATGAATTTTGGTAATGCGAAGATATAATTCATTCGTTTAGATTAGGGAGGACCATAATCAGAACTCATTAAGGTGAGGAGATGCTGCCTTAATATAAGGAGATATGCCGAGGGGTTAATGCCTTTATTTTTCGCCCCTTTGGCTAACGCAACACTTTTCTCGACAATAACCTTCGGAGAGGCGAGATGTTTGTTTTGATTCAAATTGCCTGGTTGAATGACTGTCATTCCGCCACAGTGACGAAGCGGGTTTGAAGGTAATGAACAACTAGGCCAGCTTAAATTTATATTGTCAGTGAGCATGGCTGCGTTATGCCTTTCCTTTTTTCTATGATTAAAACTTTCTCATAATGTGTGCCTTTTCTTAACTATCTATATCATTATAGAATCATTATACAAGAGTAAAACAGAATATTTAACATTCCATACCTCTTCACAGAGGTGTCAATTAACTTAACTTAGACGATAGCATTAAGTTAGTTAAATAATTTTTTACTAACAAATTTTACAGCTAGGATTATAACTTAATTAAGTAATTCATTATTCATTTGCGGATATGGAATCGAAAGTGCTAGATTGAACGTAAAACGTTAAAATATATTATTTACAATATTTATTTTTTTTAGTCAGCAGAATAAAGGAAATAAAACTATTATTTTTTAAACTAAATTAATTAATAGTAATAAATTAATAGATTATGTAAAAGATTGAAATACTTTTGGTTAATCTTTTCCGGCGAAAAATTTGTAACATTCCAGTTATAAAAGTTTCAAGTAAAAAAAGTGAAAAATAATCTTTAAAAAATGTGACCTATTATAGTTGTAATGGGCAAGTGAAAGAAGTATAGAATATTAGATAATTGACCATACCATAAATTTGTTACTTTTTAACAAATATTTAAGCTGGTTTATATGAGTGACTTATATGCTGATTTATATACACATTTTGTAATAGGAGAAGAAAGTCTGATTTAGGAGATAGGAGATATTGCCCTGATGATGGAAGAAAATTGTCCGAAACTTTGGCGTTTGACAATGTTAATATGTAATGTTTAAATAAAGATATTATTGGAAGATTGTCATTCACTAATCTATGTACGAGTATAAGAAATAATATATAATACTTTTCATTTTTTGGACTGGATAATTGGCTTTTAATATCTTCGATGTGGCAGGGCGAGAGGCACTGGGATCTTCTTGAGTCCTGTTTTGCATCCCACATGTGGGCGCAAGGCTAGAGCTAGAGTCGGAAATTCCTTGGCTAAATGTAAATATTGTATACAACTATGCACGGGAGGCACCAGCACCAAATTATTTGGGGAACGAATCAATATTCTCATAGATAGGTTAAATTTTAGAGGACATTTGATTCCTCATACAACAATGTATTTTAAAGGTATTTATAAAACTTGCCAGTTTATGTCACAGTTAGAGGGTAATATCGGGGGGGGGGGGAGGGGAGATAACTAATACTGAATGAACGTTAATGTTACTATAGTATTGCTCTGTTCATTAAAAAATAAATAAATATGAGAATATATAGGCACTCTATTTTGCGAAGATTGGTCGCATGGACAAGTGAACGTCCAAATATGTAAAAATAACCGCGAAATAAAATTTGTTTGGTTTCACATTTGTCGGAAATTCGTAGGAAAACTCTCCATTTTTTTTTTTTTTGCATTAGAAGAAAATAGAAGAACTAAATCCAATGACCGGTAAAATTGATAGATGGATTCACTTCCTTAAAGGAGGCCTTAAACCAAAATAAATGTGCTTAATAGTTAAAGTTATTATATTGCGGTAACAGTTGCGGTAGACTGTTATTAGCTAATAATACAATTAGTTGATATAATATAATAATAATATAATAGTTGATGATATATCTACTTCAATGACTGTAGAGATTATTGGTACGATTAAACTTTTAACCATCCATAAACGTAAGGAATGCCAATGAATTCGTATCAAATAAACAAAACAAGAAAAACATCCCTATTACTTCATCAGTGGCTAAAAAAAAAAAAAGATAGTATGATAGTAATGGTCTGTGTGGAAGAGAAGGAAGATGAAGTTGGTAGTGGATATATTATATATATAAACATGGAGTGATGTTTAGTAAACAGCGGTCATCTTGTGTCAAACAGCTCTGCTAAAGATTTACTGTCCGAGCTACTGTCGTATTTCGGACGAGGCGCGTTTTACGAGGACACAACTCGTCTCTACGATGTACCGGGATGACATTGTTCACGTGCTACGGATTATCGAGTACTAGGTCAGTGAATTAGATAACTGGAATTTATTTAGGGTTAGTTAATGAATTGTAGTGCTACCGTTACAGAGAGAAACGCAAGATATTAGGGTATTAGATGAATTGTATCTTTGATTTTTAGTTGTATCTTTAATTTATTGGATTAAATAATCTTGTTTGATCTGAGCGAGGAAATGGGACATCATAAAACTACGCATCTGTCAAAAAAAAAATTAAAGGAATTTTACATTAATAAGCTGCATTGAAAATATATGGGAACGCATGGTCCTTTCTTATCTTATAAGCAGCTTCATCAATGGCCTAGAAGAACTCTAACCATCTTATGATGAGGGAATGATAAACAATTCTCGGACACACATTAAACGTTTCTACCGTTTTATGATATCTCTAAAACTCTTGATTGTAGAATTTTGGAATCTTATAACCTTTTTTTATCAGTATTGAAAATACAACATTATCCATGCGCCTTGGTAATATTTTTAATTTTTTAAAGAGTAGTGACAAAAGGCGGATGGAGATTTGGGCGGTTCCTTTGTTTGTTTGTTTAACGCCCCTTTATTCTACTAAGACTATTTGGACCCGCGGCTCTTTTTTTATCGAGTTTTATTTTTAATGTTTTTTCTTCTAATTTCTGTCTGTTACAGAAATAAAATTAATAACTATAATAACTTCATAATTGGTTTTTGGGCTATTCCCAGTACAAATAGAGTTAGCCACACAGCAAATCTAGAACTAAATAATACTTTAATTCCAATCTAATAACAAATTAAAGTTTACTTATTTTTACAAAACAATTATAGTTTCCTTATTTATACTGACAATGTAAATTCTATGTATCCTAAAGCTAAAAAATTAAAACAAATAGTAATGAAAAAATTAAACACTGATCTGAAATTACAAATGATTTTATTTTAAAAGCTGTCACAGTACGAAGACTTTAATTGAGCCAAAGAAGCAGACCTTAAGAGTTTGTAGAATGATCCAACATCCATGCCTATTTGTTTCTACAAAAAACCCTCTTATGAGAAATAGATTTTATAATTCAGCCTTATTTTAGCTTAGCATGCAATTATGATATGAGGTATAACGCTGTTACTCCAATTCTGTTTATCATACTTGCAGGAAGTGATGTTTATGATATCATTATCAGAGGATGCAGGTAGACTTTGAGACTCCGTATGTGTCGATAACACTTCAAATTTGAATACTCTTCCCGACTCAAAGTAACGAAGTATCGGTTGACTTAATGGGGGACAAATCGCATGGAACTCGCTTTGCATTTTTCTCTGATATCTACGAGCATCATTATACACATAAAATGAAAAATATTAGAAAATGCTCCAAAGATGAATAAAAAAAGACATATTATTTGTATACGATAAAGTGGGGGGCATCGATTAGGTTTTCTTTTAAGGTAATAGGACTGAAATATTAGTTTTAGGAGACGTCAGAACTGATTTTTTTTTCTTCTCGAACCTCCATATTTAAAAATTATTTATGAAAGCTATTCCCGGGAGGCCATAGCTGGTACAATGGAAGCCTCGACGAAGAGAGAGGAAGGACTAAGAATAGATGATGGCCCAGTTCGCTAGCTGCCCATAAATTTATAAGGATCCGAGGAAGGTCGTCCTTGGCTGGATTTGCTAAACATTGCCTTCGTAACGAATAATTAGAAGGTTATCCGCCTCTGTTTATTCATTAATTTAATTCTCCCTCGTGATTTTAGGAAAGGGGTATTGAATTCGGGCAACTAAAATGGTCTGAAAGATTAGGAGAAAATCAGCATATTCGTATTGTATTTTCCATATTTTTTGTTAGAGTACGAATAAAGAATGCACCTCTTTATTAAATGTAACTAAATATTATACTGTAACACTAATAAATAATTTTGATTGGAAGAAAATTATAATTCACAATGTAAGAAAGACAATAAAAGTAAAAAAAAATTAATAACAACGGTACAAAGTTGTGACAATATGCAACCATATGCTTCCATGTACAATTGCTTCTTATATTTAGTCCGAAGTGAAACATTCTAGAAGGGCGTAGAATATTCTCGAAACATCGAAAACATTAACTGAAATAGTTATTTAATTTTCCCAATATAAAAAAAAAAAGTCAAGAACTCTTTTCAATGTAACAAACAAAAACATATTATTTTGTTTCACGTTACATGAATAAAATAATAAAATTGAATAATTGAAAACAATCATCGACAGTTATTTCTATAACGAAGCGTCTACTTTCAAAATGGGACTACTCCATTCTGCATTTTTTATTTCTTTTCTTAAAAAGGTTTTTAAATGTCTAAAATAAATGTTTAGGGATTTATTTATTATCAGAGAGACATTAAAGAAACTCAATATAGCAATGACATATATTTTACAATCTTGAATTTTTATATTAGCTAACAGGTGTCATCCCATTTGAAAGTCTAAGGCTCAAATACGATTACGTAGCTAATATTTTCAGAAAATCATTTACAATTTCAAATAAATTGATGCATTGTGAGAGAATGGCGTTTTATAGTAAAACAAAATGGTAAAAGTTTTACCGAATTTCTGTACGTAAAATATTTTTATTAACATTTTCTCCGTTTTTTCAGGTCTCTGAAGCATTTTCAAAATTTAAAATGTGTTGGTAAAATTCATATTTTATGTGAAAAGCTTTAAGATTATGAAAAACGAATATTTTTGCCATGAAAATATGATTTTTTAACTTGAAACGGAACTTAGGCATTAGATGGTCACCGTTAACTGCAACCCTCGCCTTTACCTCCTGAAACTATATTACTAATATTTATATTTCTTCATATTGGCAGCAGCCAACAAAATTTGCCAATTGCAAAGAAATTTGCGGATAACACATTTTACTTTTTCAAAAGTGTATTGTTATTAATACATAAGAAAATAAATATGTATTCATCTCAATAATGTTTAAAAACAAAACAAAAACTCTTAAAATCTCAAAATAAACCACGCGAACCACAGTTTTCACAAAAGAAAAGTTATATGCCAGTAACAGGGTATGACCGTCTAATACTGAAGTACCACTAAAACTAAAACAAATAATAAAACAAAATTCCGGACGTTTCACTTTAATTTCAGTATTTTAGAAAATAATCCACTCCGATTAATTCCGTGGGGACCAACTTGTTGAAAGTAACAGAAATTAATCAGTTATTCCTATGATGTAATAATAAAAAAGTTGTTAATTTGGAAGATGTAATAATTAAACATCGCGGTGGAAAGATAAGTCATATTGCTTTTACTAATTATTATTAATGTTAAAATGTTTATGTAATATTTTATATAAATATCATCATTCAACTATCAAATTACAATAGATTCAGCCATACCGACTCGGTCGTTCTATTTCCTTAATTTTAATTTTGGTATATGCATTGCCTATTTATCTATCTGGGATAGGATAAATCGTAAATAGACCATTATTTGTATCATTTCTTATTAATGATAATAATAGTAATCAATAATCTGTAAACAGATATTCTATATGTTTTCCTTCTTTTTCAGGACCTAAGTAACAACTCCAGCGATAAGATGATAAAAATAAAAGAAGAAAATTATATACAGTCAACAGAGCAACAAGCACTAGGTATGTTATTACTTTGTACCAATATTTGTAAATTAAATTAAAAGGATTTGATATTAGTTAGTTAAATCATAGCATTATAAGGTAATTTTAGAGAATCGTAGGTTTTTAATTTGAATGAACAAATTAATTCCTTTAATCTAATTTTTGATGGCACTTTTTTATTTAATGCAAAAATTAAAAACGTATGCTCAGACAAGGAATTGTACCTCGGAAATTTATTGATAAATCTATACCAAAAAACCTATAAGAATAAGTAATCAATCTGAATATAACCATTATAAATCTAGCATATCCTTAGAAAACACGTATAATTATATAGTAATTAATCTGGCATTATCATCGTTAATTTTATCAAATGCAGCAATTTTGCAATTTTTTCATCTACTCCTCCCATTTTAGGGTATAAGCGGTTTTTTTTTTTTTTTTTTTTTTTTTTTTTTTTTTTTTTTTTTTTTTTTTTTTTTTTTTTTTTTTTTTTTTTTTTTTGAGAAAGGTAATTTAAATAATCTGGACGGGCACGCTCATCCTCTAAATTAAACATAAAGATCATACAACCAACTGCTGTCCGCAATGATCTTTATAACCTGACCCAACACACACTGCTGAGGCGCTCTTATGGTGCTGATGTAAATCGACATATAAAATAGATCTAAATTAATAATAATATTTTTATTACAAAAAAAAACTTTATTTATTTAATAAATTTTTGTTAATTGAAATAGAAATTTATGCCGTTTTAGAGAAATTCGAACCGTTTAGTATTATCCCGATCTGAACCACTGAAAAGGTCCTGTTGTGGATTTGTTTATTTTTGAGAAACAGTTGAAAGTTAAATTCTAAAAACTTTAACTTTAACTAAAAGCTTATTAAGGTCCTCGTTAACTGAAAAACAACAACTCAATTTTTAAAATAAAATTAAACTGTTCTGCAGAAGGCAGTTTTTGATTTTTTTAAATAGAATTGATAAAATCAAGCATGACAAATAAAGGCAAGTTATACACGTAACTTATAAGAAATGTTGGTTGCAAGAGGTAACCGTATGTATAATGTAGGTTGTAGAGGGCAGTGGGGTAGATAGAGGGGATAATTTGAGTATTTATTGATAAATAAATTTAGGATTCTGCATGTTGTTGGACTGAGGGGCATGGAAGTGCAAATAGGGATAATTGCAGTAAGCTTAAACGGCATGTAATGTTTTTTGATGTTAATGTGTAATTAACATTACACATTATTGATGTTAATGTGTAATGTTTTTTATGTTTATTATGTGTAAATACACACCATGGCGCAAAACTGCAAGGTAAAACCTATTAATGATTAAATAGGGGGATTGTGTAATAGGACGAAATGTCTTCTTCTTTCCTTAGATGGCCAGGTCGGGAATTAAAGTGAAGAATTGAATGGTTCTTCTGAGGTCCTCCAGGCTTCCATAGATTTTTCTTCTCGCTTGTTTCTGTTTGTATTTCCTTCTCCTACCCTTTTTTGAAAAGGGTATTTCCGTGTAGATTTGGCTTTAGCATCTAGGTGTTATATTTTCAGTCCTTCAATTGAAGAAAGCTTCGGAAGAACCTCCATTTGTCCATTCGGTGTTGATTTTATGGCTCCTGTTATAATATCGAGCACCCGATTTTATAGTGCTGAAACTTTCTTGAGTTTCAAGACAGCAGCGCTACTACAGCTAGTGACTCCATGCTCTAAGGACGACCAGTATATAACGACCTCCGATATACGAATAAAGATGTAAATAAATATAAACGAACTATAAATACGAACTGTTGGTTTATTTATTATAGCCACTGGATATAATAGAATCTTTCAAGATCGTTTTACATGAGGATAGTTAGGGAGAGTAATTAAAATCTGCTCTGTAATACATGTAATTAAGTGGTTCATCACGTTATATACTTAATCATCGTTAAGTTCCAGGATGTTTATTTATAACCTAATTTAAAAACTACTTATCTTTCTAGAATTGTTGCGGACTGCCTCTTCCAAAATGATCTTGAACGTCAGTAAAAACTATAATGCATGATATCTATTTAAATATAGATAACCTTTCTTTATTTTTATGCATTTGCATTCTATCATAATTGATGCCTGAAACTCGGAACTACAAATTATACGTTTATTTGCAGGCGAACTTTCTGAAATAATGAGATCCTCTCTCGACAGTTCGTTATCTTCTATTAAGATGTAGAATCACTATAAAATTTAAAAATTTTATTGAGATAGCTACAAAATACAGCTGTTGGCCTGACACCATCCATCCTATTTTCTTGCTAGAATATAAAAAGCTGTGTCGGCGAGGGGCTAGTCTTTAGATTTGGGAGGCATCCAAGTATGAAAAAGCCTTAGCCTTTCGTCATAACTTACCAATTTTTTTTTCTTTTATAGCCTTGTTTTTTTTCCCCTTCATACTAAAGAGCGGTCTTTTTTGCAGCATTAACAAATATTAGTAAGCTCGCGGTATTAGCTTTCAGGACGATTATAAACATTAGCTTGTGTGAGTGATGTTTTGTGGTGAGATTTGAAGGCGCTTTATATGTATCCTTCTTTCAACAATATCATTTAACATGGGTCATTTCGTTTGTTGATTGTTTGATGTATGCTGGAAGTATTTTTGAGCATAGGGGTTTAGGATGCTGGTTCACTTGAATATTTTATTACACAGATTTCTGTTTCTTTTAGTAATGACCAGGGTCATTAAATAGCAGGAATCCAAAATAACTGTGCACTTTTTGTTTAAAAAATTCTTGTTCTCGCTTAAACTTTTTTTTAAAAACGTTCTTGAAACATGTTGTGCAAGAGTTTTCCTTCCACACCTTTTATTATAAATAATTTTATATTATAAGTTTTTTCCAAGAAAGTTGGTAGTAAGTTTTCTTTACTACAGTTCATCAGTTAAATATAAGAAATACTCATAGTATTGTGTCTTGAAATATCTTTTCTTTTTTAGAATCTGATATTACGATTTTTTTTTGCTATTGCGCAAATTGAATGAATAATATTTATTTTTACATTATTATTAGTACTATATTTATTTTTAATTAGTAAATATAAATTAGTTATATAAAAATTATATTATTAATTAGCAAATAGTAAGGAAATAATATATTACAGGAAGTAAATAAGAAAATTAAATTAAAAATAAAAAAAATATATCAATAAAATTAAAACAGTGTTCATATTAGAAAACCAGTTGTACCTGGATCTTCAAGCATGCATACGCGAGCATGGCGTAATAAATGGCGGGGGTTTTGTTGTCCACTTAGTTACAAAATAATCTCCTCTCTAGGGGGGAAGGCTTCCCAAAATAAATTAGCATGAATTCTGATAATATTCTACATTCTTCTAGAAAGTGATAAATGTCTTCAAGCAGTTGGAGTTACAGAGGAAACAGGTTTCAGAAACCCCATCTTTCTCCAACCATGGCCTGAAGTTCGAATATAAAAGTTAGCCCCTAAGCGAACAATCCACCATCAACAACAACAACCATCTTGCCTCTGGAATGGAGCTTGCCGTGACTGATTCATTATAGTCATTCACTAAGACTTAGTATCGCTCAAAACGAAGAAAACAGGTCGATTAATATTGGGCATTCCTGAGCATACCGATGGTGGAAAATTTTCCGCCAGTAAGAAAATCGTCTGATCGACTCGTGCAACGTATTAATTATTTTCACCGGTCTGAAATTAACTATAAATAGATCCAAGCGCGCTGTAGCATAGTAAGACCGGATTTTATTTTTATTTTTATTTTTTGTTGTTTAAACGTTATTTATGCCTGTTATACGCATTCCATTGTTGTTTTTATGTGTATATGCACTCCAGATTAGGGTCCTACTAATTGAAGGTTTTCATTTTGAATTATACTTCAGTATCAGAAAAACTATATGTGAGCACTTATATTTAATATTTTCTTATAAGAACTATAAACAGAAGAAGGAACTGTTATTTTAATAAGAGATCTGGTGGAACTTATTTTAAAATTTTATCTGTAGAAGCCTTTGTGAAAGGAGTTAAACTGGACCTTTTTGAAATCAGCCTCACCATGCTAAATTACCGGCTATGAATAACCATGATGTGGAAATTTATTGTACTTAATTATGAAAGGATCTCTGATATGGTTGCCTAGAACTGAATCATCCAAGAGGACTGCCAAGATGTAGCTGGGAGCATTGTTTTCGTGGATCTGATTTTAGAAAAGTGCGAGAGGACTATATTTTTTGGTTTCGGAATCTTATCATTATCTTTTTAAGCCGCTCATTAGTATTTATTATTATTATGAATGGATTAACAAAAAAACTTTTTGGATTGGATCATTTTACAGCCGACAACAGCATAATAGTATTTTAAATCTTCAGTTACAGGAAACTGAAACAGAACTAAGTGGGTAATATCTTAGGAGTTAGTCCTATCCTAAAGATATACTATACACAGTTAAATAATTTATTGATTAATTTTGTAAAGTTTTTGTCTATTTAACATTTTTTTTTTTTATTCCATTGCTCATATATTACATCGCCCCGTTGATCGACGGTTCCCATAATGATGTAAATGCCTGGAAATTCCAATTATTCATGCGCTTATTTGGTTACAACTATAAATGATTTCATTCTTGGTTAGCATATGAAATATTTTAAATAATTTTTTTTAATAATTGAAAAGTGATACTTTCAATTGGGAACCCTTTCACTAGATTTCATCATCTTATTTATTCTTTTAAAAAAATATTTATTTATTATTTTATAAACATCAAATTTCAATTTCAATAAATACATAAATTACATATATGTAATCTATAATTCGGAAGTAAAGAACGATTATCATTTTTTATGAGATTCTAAATTTATAAATAAATGACACATTTTAGGTATTGATTTTAGATAGTAAAATGATATGCTTATGAAATTATTCTAAAACTCACGTGGGTTTAAATAATTTTTATTAGACCAAAATAATAATTAACAATGCCAGACAAACATTAACACTCCAATATTTAACAAGTTTACAAAAAGTAGGCAACTAAGACAAAAGTAAGCATATGATTTCATCTTCAGAGCTAGACTAACTCTCCACTCCATCGCTCCTTAAATTTAGAATGTTCTAATTATTGCGAAATTTGAAAGTCTTCAGTGATTTTCGCTTCGTTATTTTTTTTTTTTTTTTTAAGGAAAATCCTAATTTCATATTTTTTAAAGTTTTTCTTAAATAAGTATATCGTTAATGGAAATCAATAAACTTTATAGCGCGTAGAAAATTGAAAATTAGTTTTCGAATTTTAGTCTCTAATGCCTTTCCTGAAACCGACGAAAATGATAATCGATGATGTTCGAGCAAATACAACCTTATATTTCATTCAGTAATTTATTATGGAACTAAAGTTGTAAACTAAAATATCATTATTAAGGACGATATTGTACAATATTCTTAAAAGAAACAGTTTTAAATATTTTAGCATTAAGTGTTTTTCTACGCATTCACTCATTAAATTAATAGTTTTATTTTTATCTTCGACAATGTGACAATGCAAAACATAATACAATATGGTATCTAATTTTATTTATCTATTTAGTTGATATGAAAACTTGTTCCAACAAGCACTTAAAACTCGTAGACAACTCTTTCGCATGCGTTTTACGTCTTAATTGTCAATAATGGGCTGTTTGTGAAGGAGTAACGCGCAAGCGAGTGAACGAGTTTGTAACGTATTTAAAGTGCTTGTTGGAACTTGTCATTTTATGTATAAGTAATGTGTATTTAGGCCAAATTTTCGACTGTACTCATTATTCGAACCTCGCGCGGGTCTCATTACCGCGTATGGGGAGCGTCCCACGGGTGGCGGATGTGGGGATGGTCGGTGGAAATTCCTAGGAAGTTCCTCGCGGCTAAGGCCGTAGGACTCGCTGACCAACAATGAGAGCGCCCCCCCCCCCCCCCAGGCTTGCTGGAGGGTGTGACGTAGGTTTGAACGCCCTACTCACATTTTTTAGTTCACCCAAACACCACAAACAGTCATGGATTCTCCTAAGGTAAAACGCTCATTATCCGGAGGTAAACTAGTCCCCCGTTCGGGTCTCCGGGTGGGGACTGCTTTAGGGGAATCATGGCGAAAGTTGAAATTAAGAACTCATTATTCGAAATTAAGATTTTATGCTTACTTTTTTATTTCTCCTGAAAATGTTTATTAAATACTTTCATATTTAGCCATTTCTTATTACTTGGAATAATACCACCTGCGGAGGACTCGGATTCGTGTATAAGTACACAAATAAACAAATAAACCTTATAAAATAAAATATGTTTTGAAAATATTATGTTTCCATCTAACAACGATAACGGATTGATAAAATTTGTTTATTTTTGGTCTAGTACTTTATTTATGTTCCACAAATCAATAACGTAACCTAACGATAGTTCACCCAAACAACCTCCGTATTCCGGCGCAGGCCTTTATTTAGTTAAGCTAGTCTTCTATTCAGTTAAACACTCTTAAGACACATTCTTTTCATATTGATTGAGCATCAAGTTAATTAACACTTAACAGTTTTTAAACCCAAGGTTCCTTTAGAGAGTCAACGGGCATATTTATTTGCTGCTCTTGCTTGCGGTTGGAGATATTCTCGTGTATCCGCAGGAATCCAGAGACAGATTTAAACCCCGGGTATTGAGTTACCAGACTCATCTGTAATAGGATTGGTCAGCATTTACCCAGTGACCTATTTGTTTAGCATTGTTCTAACTTTTCTTCCTTCATTCAACTTCAAATATCTGAATTATTTCATTTTGAAATCGATGCCTTCTTACTCCATGGGTAAACGAATTTGTAATTTTCCTTCATTTCTAATTTCGTTTCGAACTGTCACTGATCACTTCCTGTCTTTTTTAACTACCGGTTCTTTTACAAAATAGGTCAAAGATAACTTCTTTTTTTTTATATAAAAGTGATTATATTTGGATGGTAAAGGGTGGCTGATTAAGACCATCCCACACAACCAGTTTAGCGATCAGGGGGTACCCGAGTTTTATCTTCCAATACCATTGCGCCACAAAACTCTTCACTCCAACCACGCAGGAACATTAAACGATGAAATGACGAAGTAAAACGATGGATTGCATATATTTTTATATGATTTAAGCTTCATTATGGTAATCATAGTCAAATTATTTGGGCTGAAAAATTTGAAAAACCTGAACCACAACATCCCTTTGAAGGTCTTCGGTAATACTGTTTCGTGCTCGGAGGTTATTTGACTTGATATATCATAAACGGGTCTGGTCTGTTACCTTAGTAGTTAATTAAGAGTACCCAGTTTATAGAGACTGGATGTGCTCCTGGAGGGTCTCTTGGAATAATCTGCTTCAGACATCCTACCAAAGCCAGATTCGAACCTGGGACCTTGAGTACAGCAGTTCGGTGTCTTATAATTCAGCTGTCATATACACTGCAAAAAATGTGGTACACTTAAAATTTAAGAGCTATGATATAGGGGTTTTCCAAATCCCAAACCAAACGGGGGCTTGAACCTATTGGACTTTTAATTTGATAATTTTGGGCCGTTTGTTGTATGCATTATTATAAAAAAGAAAATATTATACAAAATATGAGATATTTTGTAGCTACTGTTTTGAGTTATCCATTTGGGGTAAGGTGGAATAAGGGTGGAAGTTTTAACAATTTTTCGGGATATTTCTCAAGATCTATTTGAGCTAGAAAGATAGGATAGGTGTCATAAGAATCAGTACTATATGGGATTACTTTTAATATACCTACTATTTGAAATTATTTATATCGACATATGATATTTTCTAAAAATACTTTTTTGAATTTTCGAAAAAATACCACTTTCGACTGTAGTGGGTATCTGTGTGAGTATGCCAGATCGGAAAGTGGGTAAAGAATAGGTACACTGAAAAGATACACATACGTAAAAGCCATTACTATGGCATACGGCAAACCTGCATTCTTGCGAAAGATAAATAAAATGAAACGAAAGTTAGTTTTTTGCATCCTAAACGACCTGCGACATCGTTCTACTACCAGGCAGCCGAAATCTAGGCAATTTGGTGGTAAAAACTGAGCCTAATGAAAAAAATTGACCCAAGTACTGCGCCTGGGAGGAAATTAACACAATATACTGAAGAAATGTATGAACCAAAGGATTGTAGTAGCCAAAATATAATAATTATACGAAAGGGAAGAGACCCTTGAACGATGCCACAGGATTGAGGATGTAAAAAGGTAAATTCCATTTAGTTTTTTATATATGAGGCGTTTGGTTTCAAAACTGGTTACATCCATTTTTTCCAAACAATTTTTTTTCTTTAACTTTTTCTAAGTTTTTAATGTTAAAAAAAAAAAATGTGTTAGATGATTGTTTCAAAAATGTCTAGAGTCATCGAAAATCAATAATAAAAGATTCCATTTCTTATCAAAAGCGGTTCCAATTGATCCTTTTTTGATCAGTCCTGGAAAATTGTTGAAAATTGATGTAGGCGGTTTTTAAACCAAACGACTCATATATTACAATATACATATAAATTTAAACAAAATAAAAAATGTATATTCTAATATTTATCCTCGATCCAAGCACACAAATCGTTCCATTTTGCTGTTTCACTTGGATTTATCTTCAGTGGCTGGAAGAATTATTTCAATATCTGAAGGATGACTGCAAACAGCGATCTTTGGTGGCAGACCAGATTGGGTGGCAACAGTTGCCGAAGACGTCTGTGGGAAGACAGGACGCCGGAGCCGCAGTGTCTGGCAGATGTGTCCCCCGCTAAGTGGAGAGCTGTGTATCCAACAGGTGCTCTGTCCGTCAGCCCTCTGGGATCCTCTCCCTCCATGTCTCCATGCTACATTTCTCTGAAATTTCGGAACTAATTGCCAAACCAATGCTACCCTAACTGATCCTTAAAAGAAATGGTAATCGCAAGCTACTCGTAATACGTACACCTACTTGGTGGGGTTTGTGTGGCTGAAGAGGATGTCTCCGTTAATCGATAGACCAATCTTTGAACCAAATGATAATATGGAAAACAATCGTTTCTATACGTCTCAGGATTTTATACTTTTTAGATGTAAGAAAAGGAGCATAGTATAATGGCGATTTAGATGGGAAATAGAATCTCTATCCCCTCAATCTATGCGCATCTACTATCACTCATACCCTACCCTTCCCACCAAATACCTAAAATGGTCAAGAAGGGAAAAAAAGTGGAGGGATGCAAATATTTGCGAATCAAGTTTTACGATTAACTGTTTAAAAAATTACTGAATATGATTTTACAAAAATGAGCCAAGATATCACTACTGCGCTAATTGTAAGGATTGGCGAGAATGGGCAATGCATGTATCGCAATTTATCAGTTGTAGCCATGATTAAAGCAACATAGATTTGCAGAAACAAAACAAAATATTTGCAACATAGATCCAGTCCCATACCGAACAGATGAATTCCACACCAAATGAGGTCCAAGAAAATTCCTAAGTAGTGGTTGTCAACTAAATAAATGTTTTCAACGGATTTCTTCAATTGAACCCAATCAACAAATACTCGTATTTCAACGTGGTTGTCAGTTGCATTAAGTTTTTATACGTATAAAAAAAAAAAAAATCTGGTGCTATGCGCGCAACACACAACTTTCACTTAGCAACTTACTTACATTAGAAATCGACATGTTTTTTTAATTGCCATTTCTATAAATAATATAAAAAAGATGACTTGATTTTGATAATAAAATGATTAATTTAACCAAAATCATTAAGGCCGTTTTTGAGATATTCCAAAAAAATGGAAAAAATGGAAAAAAAGTTATGAAATAAAGAGCCCCTTGCATTTGACCAATTTTGATGAAATTTTGTCTGTCACATTGAGAGCATATACATACACCAAATATCCAGTCTGATCAAAATCATTACAGCCGTTGTTGAGTAAATAAAAAAAACACGTGAACATATGAATAAGTTTATTAAATGAAGTACCCCCTCCGTTTCACCAATATTGATGAAATTTCGGCTGACGCATCGCGGGCATATACATACATTAAATACCCAGTTTGATCAAAATCGTGGAAGCCGTTTTTGAGAAAATCGAAAAGAACGTAAAAATTAGATAAAATTCTTTAAGTAAAGTACCCCCTTGGATTGACCTATTTTGATGAAATTTTTGCTGTCACATCGCGGGCATATCCATACACCAAAGCCCAATTTCAGGTTCGTAGGTTTGAGCTAGTTTGTTCACATACACACACACACACAGACCATTTCGCGGGACTTAGTCATTTAGACTCAGGGGACCCCAAAACGTGTATTTCCGTTGAAAACTGGAAGTCGGTATTTTTCACGATCGCAATACTTTCCCTTACTATATATTTCATATGTAGGTAAGTGAAAGTAAAAAAATAATCCCAATCATAATTAATTTAATGATCATTCAGATTTAATAGCTCGCAGATTATTCACCTATGACCGAGTACTCACTAAGTTGGTTTGTTTATTTACCTTCTTATTTTTTGTTCTTACTTATTACTTTCTTGATCGTACATACATCATTATTGTTTATATAGATTATTATTGTATTTAACTATCTTCTTTTTCATTTTATTCATTTATATTTCCACAAAAAATAACAATTTCTTTTTCTTTGTGGTTAATATTTAAATTAATGACAAACAGGCCACCACGGCATATTTGCTTCATTTTGCATTCTAAAGGGACGTCAATCCTAAGATAATAAAAGCATTTTTCATTTATTCATTCAAAAGTCGCATTGATTTTCTATAGTTGTGATAGCCATGATAAAGATGTTTCCTTGGGCCGGGATAGCCGAGCGTGTAGGAGCGTGACCCGTTGTTACACGCTCGAGCCGAACGGCGGCGGTTCGAATCCGCCCTGGGAGGGATAACTTTTATTTCGTGGAGGCCCCACGGAATAAATCTCAACCCTCCCACCATGGTTAGAACAGGTTGGTTACACCTGTAGAGTAACCCCCCGTATGCCACACATGGCCAGGTAGGGGTACCGAACAAAAAAAAAAAAAAAAAAAAAAAAAAAAAAAAAAAAAAAAAGATGTTTCCTTGAAGGAAGCTTCAAAATGAAAATTGTTCGGTCCGACCGACGTTAGCTAAAATTCTGGCAGCCAACGAATGTTCTTAATGGCTTAACCTTCTGGGAAAAGACCGAAAAAAATGTTTATAAAAATAAATTACAATTTCTTTATCTAAGAACCCTATTTATCGTTTTGGAAATGAGTACTATAAGAACATTTACTTTTGCTGTACTTTACTTATTCCTAACCTTTACTTCCGATATGTTGCCTTTTTGATTAGCTTCAAGTAAGCACAAACGAAATCGACTAAAAATCAGATGTCGGTGCCTTAAGGGCAGACGCAAGGAAGTCAGACCGAGGAGAAAGAAAAGAAATAAAGAAGAAAAAGAAAAGGCTAAACGGTGGTGTAAGAGCAGCAAGAGAGCTGACGGCAGCATCGAGCGGCAAGCCCTCCTTCCAGCCTCCAATCGCTATCGCTACGTGAGGATATCGTAAATTCCATTCTTTTAGGCTGTTCCATCTCAGCTCTTCACCCGAACTCTCTGGTCACTCACCTATCTGCTCCATCAGCTAATTCCATTGCTGAGAATAATGGATAATGTATATAATAGCTAAAGTAACAATATTAATCACTCTGATGAAGGCCAAGAACTCAGATCCAAAATGTCGTTGGGCAATGCAATAAGGTTTTGAACGGTGTCTTGTTTTATCTTATACAACTCTCCAACTCTCCAGACAAGGTTAGAAGGAATACATACATACATACATACATACATACATACATACATACATACATACAGACAAGGTTAGAAACAATACGTAGTTTTGGCGTTTCTTTTTATTTCTATATATGTTAATAATAATATACTGAAAAAACTATGATTATAATCTTCAAATTATGAAGATATTTTAGACTGCTATTATTAATAGATATTATAAAAATCTTTATTCTGTCAATTTAATTTATTGTTTAACGATATTGTAGAATTTTCAAAAACCTTTTTACAAATCAGATTTTTTTTTACACTGACAAGTTAGCCAAGTCCATTATTTGGAAAACAATTTTGTCATATTTTACAAAACAAGGTGTCGTGCAGTTTCATTTTCCAAAAATCAACAAATTTTAGTTGTTATCAATTTTCCACTTCACACGAAATGGTGGTTATGACGGTGAATTGTATGCCTAGGAATATATTCCAGACACATGTCACGTAAATTTGCGAACCATTTATATGTAAAAATGATCGACACATTTATATGTGCATAAAATATTTAATATTAATAATGAAGGCTTAACGAACCCGAAGGTTCGATGCCGACACCACAACTCGCTCCTTGCACACCTCTATCCACCTACCGTCATCCAGGCCCAACTTATAAAGATCTGCCTTAACGCAATCCTCCCACCTCCGTCTCGGCCTACCACTCGTACGTTTCCCACTCGGCACCGCGCTTATTAATTTTTTCGGAATTCCTTCGTCTCGCTGCTATCACGTCAATTATATTTACCGGGTACAGATCACTTATTTCGGAGTTGTATAAGCGTCTAAATTCTCCGGTTAGTTCATCCTTCTTCGGTCCAAATAGCATAAAATATTTATGCGACGAAATTTCCGTACGAGCCAACTCTGTCGCGCTTGCCGAAGATCGCCAACTCTGATCTAGACTATTCGGGTTCCAGGTCGGATCATTGTTCATTGCCCAATTAAAGAAAAAAAATAATAAAGGAACGGCATAGTTTAAAATGATAACAAAACTCTTGTTCAATCGAAAAACAATAATATATACTTTATTTTTTGTAGCCAAAATATTATTTTACTAAAAACAACAAAAAACAACATAAAACAAAAATAGATGCCTCTAGTGGGGTCTTTAAAGGAAGTGGGGCAAGAGGATAGGTATGCCCCTGTTTTAGTGCTGATTATCTTCCTCTGGCGATTTGTTCTCTATTTTATCCGGACTATTCGTGATCTAATTTCATGGTTAGTCTATTAAGGCATTAAAATAATGGCATTATTGATTACTATATCAACATTATCGTAACATTTTAGCGGTCAAGTGCCTGGAGACGGGTTGGCATTCATACCTGACCCCTCATGACAAGAAGCAGCCGCTGGGGATTATATCCACTAGAACGGGTCCATTAGCCAGCACGCGACCTGCCTAATTGCAACTACACTCGCTACCCTTCTCCCATACGCCAAGTTCTTTTTACCCCTACTTTCCTTTACCAATGGTAGAGCTAGTTTATATAAAGCATTTTTTATTTGTCTGTTCATTTTACTTTTTCACAATAAACCTTACGCATTATAACGCCTCTTAAGAATGCTGTTTAATAACTAAGGCTAAAATTTAAAAGCTCTTAGAGAATTCGCCCGTTCAGAAAAAGAGTGTGCTAACTTATAAAAATACGATATTAATTTATTTCACGAACCATCTTCAAATTGCCTCTTCTACCTCTGCGCAAGAGCTATAGCCGGCGATAGTCAAATGATTAGTGTGACATAACCGAACTATAATAACTGTAAATAGCGATATATTAGGGTTTCCCTAGAATGTGGAAGATATAAAATCGAAGTTTCTTTACAGGGATTATTAAACGTTTAATCACCCGCATTTAGCAAACCTAAAAAGCATTTTAGTTTATAAAATAAAATTTAACGTTTTAAATTGTTAAGGTAAACTATGAGTAACAATAGTTACCTTAAAAATGGAAAACCTAAAAGGTTAATAGAAAAAACCTTAATTCTATATCTTATGTAAATAAACCTCAATAAATTGATTGGAAGTTGATTGTAATTATTTGAAAAAAAAAATAAATAAATAAAAGAAGAGAAAGATGGCGGAACTCAGCAAGAGACATCGGCCATAGTTGCGGAGATTCCAGGGATCGATTCCCGACCATGGTCAAACGTTTTGTTCTTATAAAAATTATTAAAATTAATTGTGTAACCCAGAAATTGTGTTGAAAAAAAGAAAAGCGAGGTGTGTACAATTGAAGGGGTCGGGGCAAAATATTGCCAAGCAACATTTTTAACAAAAATGAACTGTAGCTGCAGTCTGCTGTATGTTTAGTAGGATTGTATGTCTATGATGGAAATGCCACTAAAGTATGACTATACAGAGCCTCTATAGACATATTTAGGTGACATTTCCTTCATAGACATATAGTCCGAAATTTCGGAAGAAGGAAATCTATCCATCATAGATCCATCCCTCCCCCCCCCTACCCCCCTCCCACCGAGACTGTCTCTCTCATACGATACTATACCAAAACGCCTTTACTCGCCCACAATTATTAATAAATTATGTATCATTTATTCCTTCTTAAGTTGTTGCTAAGATACTTTCCTACAAACATTCTAATTTTTACTGGATATTTTTTTTGTTTTTAATGCTATTATAAATAACGAACCACTCCTTTCGAATGATTTTTCACTATTCGCTCTTCATCCCCATTGAATACATCTCCTCCACCTTTGATTCCCGCATATTCAAAAACTTCCTGCCCGTTCAGTCTTAAAAAAAATTGTAGATATATGAACGAATCATAATTTTGAATGTTATTTTATTATTCGTTTTCATTATTTTCTTGTAAAAATTTATTTTATCATTTGTAATTAGGATAAATATGTATAAATGTATTTTCTTCCACTTTATGTTAATGTTGTTTTTGATTTATTTATCTACGCTTGACATTTCACATAAATTTATTATTATTTAATCATTTTCATATGTCTATTGTAATTTGTTTTATTGAGGCGACCACCAACACTTCGGCGGTGTATACTGAACCTAAATTATGTAATTTATAGGTTTTGAATATAATTATATGTAAACATAATAATGAATGCTGGAAGATTTCATCCGAAACCAATAATGACCCTGAGAATTCTCAAATATTGTAATAAGTAGTACATTTAGTTTTTACGTTCTTCGGGCGATATAGTTGGATACATTACATTATTGCATTTAATGGTAGTTATATATTTTATAATGGACACAATAAAGATTACTATAGTGATATAAAGCAATGTTTCACAAGTTCAAAGTGTCACAATCCAGGAAAAAAACCTAGAGCTGACACAGCTCGACCCACTGACACCAATGACAGTGTTGCAACGGGCATTCCTTTAAATATTACGCTTCACTATAGTGGTTAATTTAATAAAGAAATTTTAATTCAATCATAAACTCTTAAAAACTTATTAATTAAACCTCAATAATTTAAAGTAGTTTGTAATAGCTTAATAGTAACATTATTAAGACAGGAAAATACGATTCCATTGAAGTTAGTAAACAAATTTATAAAAACAAAAGTAATCTATATAAATAAAGGTGAAATTCTTTTTGTTTGTTTTTGATAGAAATACCGTTTGTCATAAATTCTCCAAATTTTGCTCAGTGGTTCTTTCATACCAGATGCGAACACCTGTCCATATTAAAACTGAATAACTTCAGCCAATCTCTGGGTATTTGCTTTATTGTTATAAAAATCGATATGATCTCGCTTTACATTTTTTTAACGAAATCGACAGTTTGAGTCGAAGGAAAAATGAAATTCCCTGGGTGAAACCGGAATATAGCTAGTTTAAAATAAAAGTTATGCATTCTATTGTTATACAAAATAAAAAAGAAAACAGTAAATACAAATATTATCATTTTATTCAACATCCCTAGTGTGGGTACCTATTAAAAAAACTTTACAATTTTGAAGCATTTCTCCCAACAATAATGTATAAATCCTGGAGGTAGATATTAGACCTTAGAAGTTAATGTGATGGAAATGGTTGGGGTGCGGTCAAATAAAACACTATATTTACAATAACATGTATTGTGCCCAAATATATATATATATATATATATATATATATATATATATATATATATATATATATAGAGAGAGAGAGAGAGAGAGAGATAGAGGCGGTCCCAGGTGTGGGGATAGCTTTGATCGACTGATATATAAGTAGGTGAGAGCGGGGTTAGTTGGCATAGGGGGTAGATTGGCCATTGGCTTACAGTTTCCGTCACACCTATTGTGAAGGCCCCACCATTGTACCATGTGACCCGCTCGATCTCGGGAGTCTTGTACTGAGATTTCAATCCGATGCTAACAGTGTAGAGAACAGTGTGCTTCATTGATTGATTTTACAGCATGTAAGTAAATTTTTATATTTTCAGTAAATTTGGTTTAAAGGCATGGCAAAACATTTGACATAGCCCCAAACTCCTTTAAAAACCCTAAACTTTCGACTAACCAGTTTCTTGTTTGATTGTTCTCCCCTATCCTGGCAGCCATCTTTCATATGATCTCTCCTGTGGGGTTAGTTGGCTCTCTTCAACTGGGGTTGTTTGCGCAGTAGCATTTCACAAAAGCAAGGTAAACATAAACAAATGTGAAACTACCAATTGTCTTTAGTTCCAGCAAGGAGGATGAGAGCAATTTTTCTTATGCAGAAAGTGACAACAGTCTAAACTTCTTTTATTGTTAGTCTAAATCTTCTTTTATCATCATCATTCTATTTTCCCTTAAAAGCTGTTAAAAAACGATTCATCATTACTGTACCATTATAGTGCAGCTTTTAATATCAATAATGTCTGTCAGGCGGTACTTGAATGTGATGGCTCAACAACCCCACCTTCTAGGCCAACCTGCCCCACATAGGGGGTTAATTGGCTTACTTACTATGGATTGACGAATTCTTCAATTTTCAATGATCTTAGTATTAAATATAATGTGGTTAAAAAAAATACTTAAGTACGCTAATAATTGGAGTTTACAGTGGTATCAGCCTTATTGGGATTATATTAACAGGAACGACTCAACAATAAAACAAGTGAAAACTGTTGCCAACCAACCCCGTCTCCCCTATATTAAATTCAAAAAGTGAAAAAAACTAGATGTACCACCATATTTTTTTTCAAGTAAACCCTTACCCCTCTAATATATTTTTTCGGTGATCTAGAAACAGAAAAGTTCATTGCCCATAACTTACAAGCAGACCTGGATTTTGCCGTTGCAGCACAAAGTCATATTATAGCCTAGCACTAATCCTGAACAAATAAAATATGATTTCCTAATACTCAACCATAAATAAGAATTTTGAACCATGGGACGTTCAAAAAATATAACTTTAGCCACCATCATATCATAGTACTCATGGGGTATTGAAACGCGCAAGGATTGGAAGCTACTCTGAAATTTCATTTTGTCGGTGGTTTGAATTTTCTTCGAAGCGGAAGTTAATATTTTAATTAATTTTTTCTTAGACAGAAAAAGAGGAAAACTCATTTAACAGTTGAAGTTTTTTTACTTTAAAAACACCCTCACCTCCTTCGAAGAAGGTTAGGTCCTGTCCAGGTTGGATGCTAACGTAAAGTCGAAAATTTAAAATAGATATATGTTAATCATTTTTGCCTTTTGAAACTATATAAATAATCTAAATTCATTTACAAATACTAAGAACAAATATATTTCTGATATTATATCAATGTAATTTACTCCTATAACATTTCTCTTTGCCCCTCGCTTCTCTTTGTGCGCTTCTTTTCAGACCTCACGATTACCTATGCTGTATTAATGTTTTTTATTCCATTGGTATTAACTTTTATTCCAAAGTACTAAATGATATTGACTATCAAGGGTTTTATAAATATGTGTGTACTAGAATATGAGTAGAGAATATATTGTAGGTATATAAATAGTTTGCGTGTGCGTAGAACTAGCGATGCCAACGATAATAATCCTTTACGACTTGGTGGCTTTGAACTTGAAACTGGACCACCTTCGTGCTTGTACTGTCCCAGGCCAACACGACATCTACGACCAAGCTAAGCTTTGAGACAACAGACACGGGCTAAATAAACATGCAGCACAGCCGCTGTGCAGTGTATTTATGTTTGTTCACACAACAGGGGTAATAATACGGTGATGAAGTTATTAAGTGGGTCTAAAGAGAAGAAAAATCTAGGAAGTGTTATAAGCCAAATGTTGATAAACAAACATACATAATAGTTATTTCTTGTTTCGATTGCGAATATAGACGTGTCGTCTGCTGTTAATTAATTATTATAAACAAGTGACCACTGAATAGCTGTTTATTTCAATTGTTTCTTTGTAATTACAATAACGAAATGCAATGACAGCACAATTTCATAAATGGTGGAAATACAGAAAATTACATCACATTAACGCAAATCCGTTTTCTGATGCCAATAATATGAAAAAAAAATTTGGTGCGTGCGCGCAACACACAACTTTCACTTACCAACTTAGATTAGAAATTAATGCGTTTTGTTAATTGCCACTTCTCAAATGAACAGAACGGCTTTAATTATGAACAATGGTCTGTCATTAATGGCGTACTCCGCATGCGTGGGCTCAACGAGTTTTATGAGTTGACTGAATTTTTTTTTTTTTCTCCTCTTTATGTTTTCTTTATTTTTATCATATCTCATATTTAGCCATTTCTTATTTTTAGGCGTAACGAGAGACAGTTAATTTCTCCATATAAACAAAAACAAAGGTACTTTATAAGAAACAAACAAACAACCCCCCCTCCCCCCCCCAAAAAAAAGCCGCCTCAGAACATTTTAATAATGATAAAGCTTACCTGATATTAAAGAACACCTAATTCTCATTTAACATGACGAATTTGATAAAAATCGTTATAGCCTTTTTTTGAGTTAATAAAAAAAAACCCGGGAAAATGATACAAAATTTATTAAGTAAAGTCCCCCCTCCGGTTGATCAATTTTGATGTAATGTTGGGTATCGCATCTTTGGCATATACATACATCAAATACCCAGTTTGATCAAACTCGTCAAAACCGTTTTTGAGTAAATAAAAAAAAACACGTGAAAATGATACAAAATTTATTAAGTAAAGTCCCCCCTCCGGTTGATCAATTTTGATGTAATGTTGGCTATCGCATCTTTGTCATATAGATACATCAAATACCCAGTTTGATCAAACTCGTCAAAACCGTTTTTGAGTAAAAAAAAAAAAACACGTGAAAATGATACACAATTTATTAAGTAAAGTCCCCCCTCCGGTTGATCAATTTTGATGAATTTTTCACAGTCATATCTCGGGCATATAAATAGATCAAATACTCAGTTTAATCAAAATCGTTAGAGCCGTTTTTGAGAAAATCGAAAAAAACTTAAAAAGTTATTAAGTAAAGTACCCCCTCCCTTTGAGCGATTATGATGAAATTTTCGCTGTCATATCGCGGGTATATACATACACCAAATACCTAATTTCAGTTTTGTACGGCCTATAGTTTTTGAGCTAGTCAGTTCACACACACACACACACACACAGACACCCAGACCATTTCGCGGGACTTGGTTATCCTGGGGACCCCAAAACGTGTATTTCCGTTGAAAACCGGAAGTCGAAATTTTTCACGATCGCAATACTTTCCTTACTATATATTTCATATATAGGTAAGTGAAAGTAAAAAACTCTTTATCAATAACTTAGGCTTAAGATTGAGTATATTATTTCAATAATTAGGAATCCTGTTCTGCTTTATGAATACAAAGAGGTGGTCAGTTGTTTAATTGTGTATTACTAAGTGAAAATACGAATATTTAATCAAATAAAATTAAAAATGATACCAAACAGGAAATGGAATTAGTTACAATTATTTATTCATTGTACAATTACATATTGTAACGTGGAACAAATCATTGAAAAGACTTCTTGAATTTTAGTTAGAACAGTTACCTAATTTACAAGTTCTTGATTGTATTAGAATCTTCCATGCTTTTCGAGAACCTTCTACAATGTTAAGTATGGATGTCAGGCTAAATATCAGGAGCAATAATGGTCTGGTCATAGTCTCGCTTGGTACATTGAAGCATAGGATCACTTTTTTGTTACAATATTATTACAACTAGTTACTTTTTGTAACATAGTTAATAGTTTGAATTTTTATGGTTTTCCTGGTGTTGTGAATTATAATTGTCTTCTAGTAAAAAATATTTAAACCCTCATAAGTGTTACAATATAATATTTTAATATAATTAATTTTTAATTTAGAGTAAGCTTCTTTATTTCTCTCTTTAATTTTCCATCCCCTTCCTAATTTCTTTTTGTACTTCTTTGTCATATTGCATAGATATGCAAAATTATTATATATGTATGCACATCTTTAATTTCTTTTTTTCACATGACTGTGCTTTTCGTGATAATATCTCATACAGTATGAAAATTTTGTGAATAACAAAATTATTGTTTTATTTATTGGGCGCTATGTCGCATTTTTGTGTCTGTTCGAAAGAGCCATTCGTTCATAACTGTGTCCTATTGTTTTTTCTTTACTTGTGGAAAGAGTTAAATGAAATGTTTTTTTATTAAAGTGATCAGATTAATTCAATAAAAATGATGCCTTTTACCTCCCAGGCACCCCAAAAAATATTCACATTTTTTCAAGAGCCAAATATTGTCTATATAGTCATATCGGTGGAAGAATTTTTGCATTATTGTATTTTCATCCAATGATTCCCGTCAAATAATTATGAAATAATATTTAGATACGATTGAAATTACATCAGTTTTTATTAATTCTTTTAAAGTTTTTATAACTTTTTATCCGTTTTCTTCTATTTTCCCTTCCTCCAAATCACACGCATGCACAATTTTTAGATTTTTTAATATTTATTTATCTTAAATATTAGTAGATCTTAAAATATAATGTTTAACTAAAATCAGAGTACAGTTTTGTTTCCGTTGATAAAGCTTGCTTGTTTGCTGATAGTATTGTTAACATTATTGATTTACTTAATTATTTCCAATTTATAACCTGGTCCTCTAATTTCCTGGGGTTAAATTGTTGTATTTGTTTTAGAAGATCTAAAATACTCAGTAGGAGCAATCACCAGGCAACTTTTTTTTTTTCATAATTTCATATATTTCAATGACAACGTTTCAGCCACACGGCCATCTTCTAGTCTCAATTTGCTTATGGTCGTAATTTGTCAGACTCATTTATTCAGCAATATTATATACTATTGCTTCGTTGAATTTTTTTAAAAAAGACAAGGTTCCACCACTTTATGGTATTGTCAAACTGACAATACCATAAAATCAGACTGAGTAGTTTAGATCTACTAAAACGAAGAGAAGAATTATTGATTTAGAGATGGATTTAAGGTACCTTAATTAAGTTACATTAAGGTTCCTTTAATGTAAACTTGTTTCTTTGAAAAGAGTAATTTTTAGTTTTTTTGAAGTCAAGTTTAGTAAGATTATTACCTTTTTTTTTTTAAATATTTTATGTTGCTATCGCCCCATTGTTCAGGAGGTGATCCAGTGAATCATTTTCCGGATCCCCCTAAATCAGAAGTTGCTAACCGACTGAAACGAGATACTCTGACAAGAGTCAGGTCTAATTAGAATGTTTACCTTCCAAGTTAATGGACGTAACCCAATCAGGAGGTAACTAAGTGGATGAGTACCTCGTAAGTAGGTAGGTACTCTTCGCTGATACCTAAAGTACTTGGGTGTTAACATTCTTCCTATTGCCATTGAACGTCTGTGTAGAGGGACTGATACTGACTACAAAATATTTGTCTCTTTGTTTATTTCGTAATGAAAAAATTAATTGTTTATAACGCCGATAACTAAAGCACAATAAGACTTTTCAGGTTAAAAAGTAACTAATTTCTAGTAACTAATTTTAATTAGGTTCCGCTGTCAAGAAAACCAAAAATATGGATGAATGAATAATTTAGGTATGAATAGAGAGCCAAGCTATTTCTAAACAATTTCTATTTCTGACTCAATAAGAGCCGCGGTTCAGTGCAATACCAAATTTTATTTTCTCTTAGCTAAAGATTGGTCTACCCAAAATATTATTATATCACCGGTCGGAAAGAATAGTTTTTTTTTCCGAATTATGCCGTGATATAAATGAAATATTGTAAATTTTACGCAAAGAACATGTCTTAGTTATATTAGCAGTAATGTTCACTAACTTTTTATACATTTAGTATCTACAGTAAATATTGTAAAACTTATGTGGGTTCACAATTTTTATTCCAAGAAAAATAACAATTTTCAATGCTATACTAATTATAACAACACATATTTGAATTATCACTTTGTAACATACCGACTTATGTCTTGAGTTAATGTGACTTGAGTTTCTCTTTAACAAAGACAAAGACTAACTCTCCAGTCCCATCGCTCCTTATATATAGTCGTAAAGAGAAGAGTCTAGAACCTCGTGGAACTGCGTAGATGGTACTCGAACGTAGTAGTCACAAACACGTGCTCTGACAGTTTTTTCCAAGTACTACGAGTACTTGTTCGTTCCAACAATAAATATAAAACCATTCGGAATCATATGGTTTTATTTAACGTTACAATATTATAACAATGAAAATGTAAATAAGTAGTTCATGCTTTTAATTTTAATGTTGATAATTTTGACTTGTCACTATTTTTACCGATTGGCGATATGTACTTTTTTTGGTACTACCACGCTATGTCACTTCTGTTCGTGAACTGCACGGCGCAGTGTAGTGTGACCACGAGATATCGTTGTCGCCGAAATTGTTAGCTTAAGGTAAGGCGCACATTGAACTGTGCAACGCAGGCGACGCACAGTGGGAAAATTTTGTCATTTAGCGGCCAAAAATCTATAACTCCTGACTAAATGACGATAATCGAATAATTCTTTTTTCATTAGAGAGCATGGGATTCCCTTTATATAGTGATATATATTAAAATTATATCGTATATTAAAATTTAGATTAGGGCCTTTCTGAAGTTCTAAAAGTAGATAGTTTTGCCATAACAGTTTTAATATTGATATTTTATTTGTCATACCTTATTCCGGTATTTTTTAGTTTTTATTCGTCTTGCTGTGGCTACGTTAAAAAAATAGAAAAACAAGTTTTCCTCGAATAGATACAAGAAAATAATTAAAATTAAGAAAATAATGATTCAACAAGTTATGATCTCAGAAAAATTTGACTGATATTATTTCACCGAAAAAAACATAGGCTTTATGGAAATGTAGTTTATGGAAACGTTGATTGAAAAAACAAATAATGTATATTTCTTTTTAAAAAATATATTTGAATAAAAAAAAAAAATCCTGCTATTTACAAAATCGAAAACCGCTATTAATCGAAAAGAGTGGGGAATGGACCATAAGTCGATAGGAACTTTTTAAATAAGAAATTTCATGTAAATATAACTCTTCTCTGTTATGTTATCTGCTTAATTTAATTACATCCTCATAGAGAATAGAAAAGAAGGGAAAATAAATTTTGTTCTGGGACAAGGTTCCTCAAGAATAACAAAAATTTAAACTACAACTGGTCAAATAATTAATGTACTGGTGGATAATTAAAGATAATATTAACATTAAAAACCCTTAATAAATTGTTATAAAAAATTAAAAGTATACAAAGTAGTGAATAATATATTCATTAATCAAAAAAATAATAACGGTAATAAATTAAAATAAATCTCCAAGAAAAAAAAAGAAGAGATAAATGAAAAAAATGATTCCATAATGATATTAAGCTGTTAAAATCGTATCCAAGGATTTTAAGTGATTTGTGGCTAATATAATTCTACAAACTTAGAGCTTAACCAGACCTCTCATTACCTGATTTTATAGCATCACGATAAGTAATGGTTTTAAGCTTTGGATCCCTCAGACTAAATAGTAACTTCAACGTAATTAGGTAATTCACCAGACTCTGACGGAAATAGTTAATAGATTGTTAAGAATATTCTGTTTGCAAATTCTTTCGTGAAGCTGGTCTTTTCTCCAATTCCTCATTTTATCACAATCTTTTTTACCTCGACTTTTGATAATGCAAATTTGTTTGTGTTCAACTCTATATCCGAATCAGATTCTGATCTTAAATCCAAGAAATCTAACTACTTTAACTAAAAAAAACCCTGCCTTCCCGAAACTGCGGCACAGAAACTGCTCTCCAATGTGCGCGGGTAACTGTGCGACGCAGTTTTTTTTTTCGTGCCGCCTGCTCTGCTCTGCGTCGCACAGTGGGAAACTTTTGTTATTTAGCAGCCAAAAATCTATAACTCCTGACTAAATAACGATAATCGAATAATTCCTTTTTCATTAAAGAGCATGGGATTCCCTTTATCAGTGAGAATAAAAAAAATAAAAATACCATCGCTCAAAGTATTTCAAATTAATTTTTAATGAATTCTTTTATCACTTAAATTTAAATACAATATTCGGTACAGGGTTATACATAGGGAATGAAATGAGTCAGGATTATTATCTATTAAGCTGTCTGCTTATATACATATCTTTTTCAGGCATTTACTCCTTTTGAAAGATTTTGAAATAATTATTGTCTAAATAAGAAAAAATCGAAAAAAATAAATTAAAAATGCCCTACTGTTCAGGAAATTTAACGGAATAAAATATTGTAATATAATTCAAGGGTAAGTATGTTTTATGATTTAGTCTAATTCGAGCCCGAAAATATAATGAAAGTTCAAATATAGTGATTTAAATCTTAAAATCGATATATCGCCGATCGATCGCATTTGATCGATCTAATTCTATTATGGTATTTTAGCATCCTTCACCCTTTTCCATCGTGAAAACAATTAGAACCAACTATTGCCAATAAAAGAATTTATATCAATTTAAATAATTTCTTTTCATAAATTACATAGTCAATGTGGCAGAAATCAAAACCCATTTTTACATAATCATTTTATAACTATTCTTCTTATTTATAAAATATGTTTGGTGCAATAATATAAAAATAAAGCTCTATAGAAAAATAATAATATCAGAGAGATGAGCATAGATTTTGCTTAAAATAAATTCAATTTTTTTACCTGTTGAGTTTACTTTTTACATAATAGCGGTTTTCGATTTTGTAAATAGCAGGACTTTTTTTTTTTTATTCAAATATATTTTTTAAAAAGAAATATACATTATTTGTTTTTTCAATCAACGTTTCCATAAACTACATTTCCATAAAGCCTATGTTTTTTTCGGTGAAATAATATCAGTCAAATTTTTCTGAGATCATAACTTGTTGAATCATTATTTTCTTAATTTTAATTATTTTCTTGTATCTATTCGAGGAAAACTTGTTTTTCTATTTTTTTAACGTAGCCACAGCAAGACGAATAAAAACTAAAAAATACCGGAATAAGGTATGACAAATAAAATATCAATATTAAAACTGTTATGGCAAAACTATCTACTTTTAGAACTTCAGAAAGGCCCTAATCTAAATTTCAATATACGATATAATTTTAATATATATATATATATATATATTCTTTTTTTTTTAAATAATTTTACTACTACATTTTTAGTTTTAGAAATTCAAAACACTCATAACTTGCATATTTGGTATAGCGGGATATTTCAAAATTATATTTCGATTTTGAAATCTAAAATAACAAAATATATATATTTTGTAAACTATTGTATTTTTAGTACCTTTTTTTCCCCTTTACTTATCTAGAACACTCTATATATACAGAAGACCTACCTAGTTCCATTAACCTAATTAAAAAAGAATAGATTTTCACAAACAATAATATTAAATGATAATAAAAGGAATTAAAATAATCAAATATCAAAACTGCGTCGCATCGGCACAGTTTTCTGTGGCAGATCCACGAGTACCACATCGGCCTGCTCTGCTCTGCCGTCCCAATGTGCGCGGTTCCTATCTATTTCACTTACCACAAAAACTGCTCTGCTCTGTTCTGCGTCGCGAGTGTCTCAATGTGCGCTCGGCCTAACAACTTTCATTGAATAAATAAAATTATACTGCATATGAAACTAAATAATAACTTATCTATTTATCATTATATAATAATATTTTTTTAGGTTACGAGCTGAAGGAAATAGAAGATGACAAGAGCTGCTACAGCCAGGAGCTGCTTCCCAGCGGCAACAACGTAACCACGACAACATTCAGTCCTTCCAAAGAGAAACAGAAGTAAGTAACACGTTATTAATAATTATGGAATCATTATTAAATTAAATTATATCAGAATCATACATCAATTATAGTTCTTGCAGATTATTTTTGTTCCCACCCTCTATCTTTTTGGAACCGCCAATGGCTTAAAATCTAATAATTTTTTATTTAAGATCAATATTCTATAAATATGTCATTTATAATACTTATGTGTGTGATGGTAAAACATTTTCTTTAAGATTATGATGATTGATAGTCAGGATTTTCAGTCAAATTTTCTTTGTTTAGAGAGCCTAGGTTTCGATCAAAACATGAGCATCTTCGTCAGGGCTACCACATTACTTACAGGGCTACTACATTACTTACAGGGCTACTACATTACTTACAGGGCTACTACATTACTTACAGGGCTACTACATTACTGCTCCCTCTCTCTGGGTCTCTATATTACTCTGGATTCAGCAAGCCCTGATGAAGATCCACAAGTTTGGATCAAAACGTAAGCTTACGAAATAAAGGAAGTTTGACTGAAAATCATTTTTATACTACGTATCCTAATGTTGAAAGTGAATTAATAACTGTTAATATTTCACTTAGAAAATATCCCTTATAATGGTTTACAGGTACTTAACGTAACTATCAGTGCTATCCGTTGCTTTCCACATCTAAGGATAAAATGTTATTTACACTATTATCAATTTCATCCAGTCTGAGAGTCAGCCCTCCATTTTGTTATTTTCTTTAAACTTTCTTATTTCTTTTTCTTTTTCATCTTTGGTCAATTGATTTTTATTAATTTTCTTGAAAATATATTACCCATTGCGTTGTTCACAGTGAGTCGGTCTGTAGTTCCAGCTTGACCAAACCGCCTTTCTCCTACGTGGCGTTGATTACGATGGCCATAGAGTCAACGCCGAACAAGAGGGCCACGCTGGCCGAGATCTACGAGTACATCATCAGGAAGTTCCCCTTCTTCGAGGCCAACAAGAAGGGTTGGCAGAACTCCATCAGGCACAACCTCAGCCTCAACGAGTGCTTCGTCAAGGTGCCGCGAGATGGCGGTGGGGAGAGGAAGGGAAACTACTGGACCATAGGTATGTAGACGGTAGTTTTTATAAATACTAAAGGAATATATCCCCAAAATAGAGTAGGTTATAGTTTTTGTTTATTTGAAATATTTATATAGGCCACAGCCTGAAAGGCGGAATGTAGAGTATATCTTTTTCGAGTTAGAATGGGCCTTTAATCGAGTTAGGTAACCTTTGCCGAACCGCCAATTTCTCCCCTCCATCCGCTCTTACCGCACAGAACAAGTCTTCAATATGAAACATAATTTTGATTATTATATTTATTTAATTTTAATTGAATTATAATTTAATTCAATCCATTTTCATAGATTGATGTCCTAACTGCTATATTCCAAACTACTTATCCAATTAAAATTCTGACAAATTCCATTACATAAACTTTGCTCTTCATGGTAAGCCCAACGCATATCTGTCTTATTTATAAATCCTAACAGAAACAATTGACTGAAACGACAGAAAGCCGCCCATAGATTGCTGCTTAAACATTGAACAGGCTTCCAATTTACTGCAATAACCTAAACTTAATAGCCATTTTTGGGATTATTTGGACAGGTGTATTGTGCTTTGGGGCTCCATAAATCCATCAAATACTTTCTATATCCAATCCCCACACTCTTTAATCCAATGTACATTCCTTATGGTCTTCTTATTATGTCACAGATATAATTAGCCATATAGATTTAATATTCCAATCATTTCAGATATGGGCTGAAATAACCTATTCGATTTTAACTTCCTTATTAACCCAAGCCCTGTAGTTAACTTTCCTGCACAACCACCAGTCAGCCAATCAAACCTGACTAGGGTTCAAAATGTTTGAAAAGATGGCCATAGGACTTCCTTAATTGAATTAATCATCTAATAATTGCTTGACCAGTAGCTTTTTTGTTTTTATTATTAAATATTTGTTCTTGTGATAGATTTACTTGTTATATTGTATGAATTTAGTTCCTAATTTCAAAAGATAAATTAAAAAAAAGAAAAAATCAATTTTCAACAGTATTGGTTATCATGGATCAATCTTTTGGAGTACAGCCATAATAAATTTAAATGGCTGAAAACAAAATTTTCCCTTTTTTATGTCAAAAATTTTTTGTCATTATAGTTCAAAACAAAATTTGTTTTTTAAATATTTATGTTTTTTAAACTCACTCGCCAAAATGTTTATAAAAAATTGTTGAATAAATATTTTGTGTATTTACTATTATATAATAATATTTAAATAATATCTTTAAGTTATTTAAAAGTAGTGTCTTTTTACTGTTTTGATTTATATTTTATTTTAGAAAATATCACTGGATGCATGTTTTAATTTTCTTCCGGAAACACCATCTGGATGATTAGTACTATCAATAGGTTTTCAAAGCATATAAAATAAAAATCACGAGTCACAATTGTAACTCTCACTATTATCTGGTTGATCTCTGCAAGTAATTGAGAGTTGTGATGTAAAACCAAAACAGATGTTTATTTCTGTTACATGGTACAAGTTCTAGTATGGCCTAGAACAGTTTTAGTCATGTATCAGTAGGTACGTATTAGTGTACCTATGTATTAGCGGACCAAATATAAAAAGCGATCGACAATATCTTCGTTCTATGTTGAACAGCGATACCTACAGTTACTTTTGTGTCGCTTCTAGTTAGGGTTTCGTATCATTGTTACGTGCATTTTTGAGTAATAAGTTTAAATCAATAAAATTATTTAAACCCACATTGGTGTTAAAATGTTATTTAATTGCGAATTTCATAATTAATGTTATTTTCAAAGCACTTGTGTCATAAAAATGGTAGTAAAAAATTTAGCATTATAAATGCTAATTAGCTATCAGGCTTTATTAAATTATTACTTTCTTAGGGACTACTAAAAAAGATATAAAGTCGATGCTTCCAAGTTCGAACCGAATATCATGGTTAAAACATAAACATTACTAAAGAGGTCTCTAGTTAATAAGCAAATATAAGATGAAAAGGAGTTTCAATTTATACCTACATCAACGAAATGAATCTCGCTCCATTTCCATTCCGGTTGTCTATGCTCGTAATCCTTAGTTCTCTTTTGGTATTAACTTTTGAACCACCCATCATCTATAGATTTAATCAACGAAAATAGCTATCTTATTTCTAATATAGAAGATTTCTCTGCTGCATTAAAATCAAGATATATTATTTGCATTTTACTTCAAAGCCTGTAGATTACAATAATATCAGGCCCCATCCTCCCTATTACTAATAAATTTACAATAATGAAATAGGTGTATGAACTCCTTTTTTAGACCCCCAACAGGGGCAAATGTTCGAAAATGGCAACTACAAGAGGCGAAGACGGCTGAAGCGGAGGTACCCGACAAGCAAACTGTTCCACGAAAGCTCGTACCTCCCGAGGAGTTTATTCCCCGTCGGTACGCCATACCCGTACCCTCCAAGGTAACTGGAATAATTTTATTTAAAAAAAAAATTATATATTTTAATAGCAAGAATTCATTGTATAAAATCATGTTGAGGAAAAACGTAAAATGTACAACGTACAACGTCCCTGTAAACTTTCCCAAAGGATTTTACAACCATTCAAGAAATTCTCAAATAATTAGCACAATAATAAAAAAGGTGGAAATCGCAAAAAAAATGTCGATCAGTCCTTTAATCATTAAATTTTAAAAATCATTAAATTTTAAATTATTTATAGTTTTATACTTTGTCATTTAGAATATCAATTATAATGAATTGGTTTTTAATATTTGAATAATTAAGTATAACTTTTGAAAAACTACGGAAATATTTGTTGTCCTCCATTCCACCAAAACAATGTATTTTTGGTTTGCATTTATATAAAACGTACTTTTATTGATATATTTTAGCTATATACATTTAGTTATTTATTGAGAAATATGCTGTGTACTATAGCAACCCTATGTGTGTGAGCAGCACTGCTTTTGTTATAAAAAAAATCTTTCACCTCTATATTAATATTTCTAAAGTAGATAAAATAAAAAATATATATATAATTAGTAAGATATTTTTAAGTCCATATATTTTACCTAAAAACGGAACTAATTAAAGTCAATTGGTTTAATTTAGATAAAAATAGATAAGATACAAAAGAAACTTTTTTCCGCTATTCTTTTTGTTTTGTTTTTTAAATACCCAGTCAAAAATTGTGCTGGATTTTACATTTATTTATTACATTTATTCATTTTTTAATCATATTTATGTTGACAAACCATTCCGTAAAGTTGCAGTGCATGGGGAATGCAGAACTCTCAACTGCCCTACGCTTCCACTTGTCAGAGTTCCTTGCCCCGTACGACGCAGTCGAACTACGGGACTACTTTGCAGACACAAGTAAGTTTATTCTTAATAGATGTAAATGTGTAAATGAATTAAATATAAATACAAGTTCAATAATATTTAAATATGTTAGCAATGGAGTAAACTTATTTATGTATATATAATTTGTATAAATCGTATTAGACTAAGAAAAAAATGTGTTTTTTAGTATTTGTGCCGAGATTTCAATTACAATATTTTGCCCCAAACAGTGTATTTTTTAAATGAAAATTTTATATTTTTGGGACTTATTTAGATTCCAGTTAAAAAAAATTAGAACATTTTAAAAAATACATATTAGAATAAAACAAAGACATTAAAAAGTAATTGTTCATGTGTCAAGTAAGTTCAAATAACTTATGAAAGAACTAAAACATAGTATTAAAATAACAAACAAATTTTATGACTATGTGAAAGAAATCTGTTTTGAAGACATTTTTTTGTTTTTTTTGGCCGAGTCCCACAAGTAATGTTATTTATAATGATCATATCATTTAATAATTACATTAATTTAATGGACTATGATTAATATGGTATCATCCATCTGGCACAACGTCTCAATAATTATATTTTTGTATCAATTATTTTATAATTGTATTTTTCTGCTGGTCGTGTATGTAAATGAAATATGAAAAATAAATTTTTAACACAGATACTGAAAAACTGTCTTAAGAGCTTAGTGTAGCTGTGAAAGAAACATGACACCAAGTCATGTTGGCCCAATCTTTTGTGAAATATTAATAATTCTGTGTAATTAATAGTTATAAAGTTTAATGCCACTATTTGATATGCAGTGCGATCACTGCACAGTGTGGCACTGTAGTGTACACTCCAAGTGCAGGAACGCCGAAGCCAACTTCGGTTACCGTCGCCAGTGTGAGAAAGAGACGATGAAATATGTGAGTCAAGTGATAATGTAGCATTAATACGCCTAGTTGATTTTCACTTCCTATCGCCTGTTGCAACAACTAACTCATTAAACGCTTATAGTAAATGATATTTTAACAAACGTCTTCTCATAGCATTATTTTAACACCAAGTAACAGGCATGTCTTGGCAGGATCTAAGGGGACAAGATTCCTGTCGAAGAACTTAAATAACAGCTCTTTTAGTTTTTAATATATAAAAACCAAATCGCTGTTGTATTGGCTGCCGAACTTTTCGCTTCTAATATTGATGTAGAGATACTCTAAGCATAAATTTCAGATAATAATTATCATTGCTCTTTAGTTTCGACTATTAATCTATATTTATAATATGCCAAAATGCTCTTTTTATCTTTATATAATTATTTTCTTCAATTTTATGTTGTTGTTTTTTTGGAGTTTTTGTTTCCTAGTTATAAGAGTTTATATTTCTATAAGTGAATGTTTTTTATATTTTTTTATCGCTCTTTGAATTCACATTTTTGAAGTATTCTTAATATATATTTTCTGTTATTAAATCTAAAACTTATAAAATGGTTAACTTAATTTCAGCTACAAGCTCCACTTCAACCAGTCCAGTCGATGCAGGTTTCCACAGGAATGAATGCATATAACCAACTAGGACCTATGGGTAACTTTATAATCGTTATATTAATGTAATGGATAGATTATATAATTTATAATGATCGTATCATTTGATCATCACATTAATTTAATGGACTATGATTAATATGGTGTCATCCATCAGGCACAACGTTCCTTATCATTTCGGTATTAACCTAGCTGTAACTGACATTTTTTGCGAAAATGAGGTTTATGGAGCTTTTAAAATACTGAGTGACTGACAGTATTTTAAATTTATTTCAACATTTACCTTACAAAATAAAAGATAAATATTTATTCTTTCAAAAAGTCTATGTAATATTCTAATACCGTGTATAACGGCAGTAAAGGTGAGAATTAGTAAATTTTATTAATGACAAATAAAGTATAGTCAACCGTTTTTCTTAAAATTGAGGTTGGAGCAATTGGAATTCAAGCTTTACCCAACTACCGATATCTATATTATGAACATTTTTTTTTATTTTCAAATTTTAATACTTTTTAAAATAATGATCAAGAAATATCAAAGACTTTTTCCCATCCACTTTTTTAAATAATAAAAAGAAATGTTAGTCCCATTCATTTACCTCTAATAGTTTTTTGTATTTACTATGTTTTGAAAAAAAAAATACTATTATCTAATAAAGTTGATTCATTTTATAGACTGTTAAAATACTAAAAGAAAATATGTTTTTATTAAAATAATTTTCTTTTAATTTTGCTTTTGTTGCTGTATTTGATCACCCACTTATTTACATCAATTATAGTTTTTCTAATTATTTTTATGATTATTATCATTATATATATGATTATTATTTGTAGTTGACTTGGGTAACGGTAGTAACAGCTTCACGAACTACAGCCAAAGCTGTGCTCGTAAGTACGACACCACTACAACCATGGACCCGGTCCGCTACGCACCATACTGGCCCACCATCACTACTGAACAAGAGGCTACAACCACCCCACCCAGTCAGTATATAAATAATATATTATTACTATTGACTGTTATAGTAATTAGTATTGACTATTATAGTAATTAGTATTGACTATTATGGAATATAGTATTACTATTACCTATTAATATCACCTATCATTAATATTATAATATCATTAATCATTAATATTAATCTATATATTTCCATTTTTTTTAATTCTTCTTTTTACCTTATACATATATAAAAATGGAAGTGCCGTATGTTCATTACCTCAAAACTCGAAAAGTAGTTGATGGAGAAATCAAAAACTTTCGCAGAACGTAGATGTATAGTCAAATAATGGCCATATCAGCATCTTAAGTTTATTTCCCAAATTTTTTAAAAAAATTTACAAAGTTTGCCACTGGTGCAACAATTTGGAGGCATCCCCAGACGCTAGAAAGAAACATTTTTATCTCAATAAAATTACAAACTGAATTAAATTTAAGTTTTAAGCAGCACTTTTCCATTCACTTCATAGTCGAATAAATAATAATACATTTTGTACTTCACAGATATTTTCTAAAATTTAATAAAATTACCTAAGCCCCCCCCTGATAGTAATCGAGGTTTTGACACTGTTTTTGTGCAAAATGATATTTTTCAATCTTCCCTTTAAAAGAAAAAGAAATCACAGAAATAGGAAAATTATTAAGTGTTAAGGCCTATTTTCTTTTTGATCACATATTTTTCTACCCTCATATCCGTTAATAAACGGACATAAAGGTAGAACGGAATAAATGGAATCCACAATGTTCCTCTTTGTTCATTGGAGGCGTGTAACTATCTTAATATATAAAATTTAAAAAATGTCAGCGAATAATAATAAGAATAATAAGTAATTTAATCGTACTATGTTTAATTATGCTTTTGGGCAAATTTCAACGGAATACATTTACTTCCCTAAAAGTGAATACTAGAGTAAGTCATCAACCTAAGTATGGCCGTTTTTTGCAATTCATTAATATTTATTGTTCACTTGTAACTTATACCAAGTCAGTATTTACAGTTTTTTAATTACTTGGCATTTATTAAATAAATAAATTCTGTTTTAATAATTAATTTGATAAGTCTTTCTTGATTTGAGGCAAGGCAGATATTAGTCAAGTTTTTTTGTGATCCTTATATTTACCCTCCCTTTTACAATTTTTTGTCAAACGTTTCGGCATTCAGGTTATTATCAAGATAAACATCTGTGACCAAAAAATATTTTCAATAAAATTGGCTGAATACCTCTGTCATAAAAATTAAAAACTGTTACTAGTTAAATAAACTGTTAATAAAAATTAAAATAGCAGGATTAAACAGTCCTGATCTACTAAAGCTTTAAAGTCAAATGGTTTTATAATTAATAATAATTAAAATTATTATCGAGTAATTCTGTTACTCGATGAAAGATTGAAACATTAACGTCCCTGGGCCTCAAAAACATAAAAAAAAATTTAAAAGGAGTAACTACATGGTTTCAGACGGAACCAACCTTTCTGGCAAATATAACGTTGTTGCACTTAAGCCATATTATCTTAGAAAAGTTTATAATTCGATAAACCACCATAAATTTTAAGCATTATAATTTCTGACAGAGCTGGGAATAACAATGAAGTTATAGTGTACTTCGGTTGTGCATGACCGAAATATTCATTAAACCAGAATTTATAATTATTTTTCTGAGAGATGTAATGTTTTCTCTACTTTAAGGAAAGGGGTTTTGGTATCATCTTCATTCATTTCATTTAGATTTGGAAAATGTCACTAGGGAGGTGATACAAATCGGAAATTTTTCGAATAAATGAGGAAATATATCCTTGCTCAGTTAGGCCGATGATTAGATATTTCTCGGCGAAGGCAAGGAAACTATAAAACTAAATACGACTAAGTTGATGAAAGCCAATAAAGAACTTGGGCTTGAAATAAATACCGATAAAACAAAACATATGGTTAGCTGCAGGAACGTGGACGATTAAGGTGATATTGATTTAGAGGGGAATACGTTTGAACACGTTTATGATGACTAGATAAAACGAAATGAAGAGGAAATCAAGGCTAGATATAAAACGGGATATGCTTGATACTCATCATTTGCAAAATCGCTCAGCTATCGCCATCTTTCCCGAAACTAAAAAAAAAAATTCACAAAACTATTATTCTCCCCATCTAAGGATGCCAAACGGCTGAGGGTTGAATTTTTGAAAAATAAACTACTGTTTAGACTATTTTGACCAAAGAAGAACGAATCTAATGGAGAATTTTGATTTTTACACAACACCGAACTATGTGAATTATCCTGGTTAATATAGTCAAAGTTTAGCCGTACTTCGGTAAAAATGGTCGTGCGAAATTACGAGTGTTAGTTTCGAACGAGTACATGAAAGAGTAATAAACTCTTTGCCAACTAGGGGGATAGGCCGGAACGGATGTGGGAGGATTCTGTAAGGGTTGATCTAATGGATGGAGGGAGGTAAATAGGGGGCGTTATGCCTATTTACCCATCATATATTGGTGGGTTCGTTATGCCTTTATTATTACATTTATTTTTTATTTATATAACATTTTTTTTTTTAATTCTAAATATGATTTACTTCTAACCATTATTTTCTAATTGGATACAAGTTTTTACAGTCAAGGAGGAAATCCTAGGGCAGCCAACAAACAGTATGAACTTCAATGGAAGTCTAGATTTCGCGCTGTCATCGACAAGATCCAAGTGCTACATGTAAAGGTAAATCTTAAACCAAACTCACTTATTATCTATAGTCCGTATTATTTGTTCTATACACGTTCCATTGCATCTATCGCAATAAAAATATATGTAAACAGTAGGTGAAAGTTTAATCATAACGAAGTTCAACTGCTTCGGAACCCCGTCAAAGACGCGCCGTTGACCGTCCAAATAAAATCTTAATCTCTAATCATCTTCTTCAGATTGATAATCCATCGAGTTATTCTCCTTTAAACAAAATAGGTGCTTCCATATGGCGCGTATCAAAAGAACTTAAGTCACAGAAAAGTGTTGATAAAAATTTGATTACCTCGTTGACACATGATTAGTATACCAACATATAGTATACCATAATATGTAGTATACCGGATAGCAAATATATCCACCGAATTGTGAAATTAAGAAAAGTTCTGAAATGGGGTCATTTCTTTTCTCTCTAGGAAAGGATTTCTTAAAAGCATTTGAATTTTTTTTTAAATTTTTTTTTTACTTCTACTTTTTTTAAAATTATCTATTATTTTCCTCTGTTTTAATTAATTTATCTTTAAATTTTTCTAGATCAGATTTATCTCTCTTTCCATCTCTTATTCTGATTAATCTTGTTCTCAATCTTCTTTATTTTTATAAATTTTTATTACTTATTTATTTATTACCAATTCTATTCATTGAAAGCATGCCTCCAATCTAAATCATTAAAAACTTAAAATAAATAAATTTAAACAAAATAATATAGATATAAACTAGGGCGCTTGTGAACAGGGGGTTTAACGCCTTCATACTAAAACAACCACATGATTAGTTAAGGAACGTTTAGTAAAATAATAAAGGCTTACCGAACGCGAAGGTTCGATGCCGACACCTCCTTGTCAGCCCACCCCTTGGCATTTATCAATCTTTTAGGAATTCGTTTACTACTAAGTTAATTTTACACGCCCATTTTATTAGTCTCGCTGCTATAATCTCAATTATATTTACCGGGTACAGGTCACTCAGTTCGGTGTTTTGTAAACGCAGTACCTTATTTTCAAAAACCGCTGCTAACCCCTCAATATTAGTGGTTACGTTTCGTATCCAAAAAGGGCCCAGGAAAGTATTATAGCATAGCAAATTCCAATTTTTATGTTTCGGGATAGAAGGAATGAGCTTTTCAATGTCTCGCTTTTAATCTAGCCTTGATTTCCTCTGTTGTTTCGTTTTTTCTAGTTATCATAGCCCTTAAATATATAAAGTCTTTACGTGCTCAAACGTATTCCACTTTACAAAAAATAAAGAAATCTTCAAACTTTAACGGTGTTATTTATGTAATGATAATAGAAACTTAACAGTGTTGTTTGTTTGTTTGTTTAATGTCCCTTTATGCTACTAAGGCTAATCGGAACTTTATTTTATAATAGATATATGAAGGATTTGGGAAGTTTTTTCATCTTTTCACCGAGTTTTAAGTCTACCATGAAACGTTATGTATTATCAGCTACGAATGTACTTCGCTGTTTTTGAAAGTGGTGACCTTTGAAAAACTATATTTCTTCCACGAAAACAAACTTACAAAGTAGCTAACCTTTTACCGCCTTCTAGCTTTGATTTCCTCTTAAAACAATTAGTATAGGATAATTTGATTTCGTTATAATTATGATAGTATTAATGATGATTAATAAGGCTCGTGACAGGGTTTCATACTACCAGCGGCGAGAAATAAGCTATTTCTGTGCAGCGGGACATTTCGGTTTCAGCTGTTGGCACTAACTCAGGCGGGGATATTTAGCCCCCACCCTGGCTCTTTATAAATACCGCCGTATGACTACACTAATCTATCATTAAGCTCTTCAGCTACTTGTCGCCTTTATCATCTGAGAAAAAAAAATAGAGTTGTATGGAACAAAACATTGTTTAGTAACACATTCCCAGAAGGTCCTTCAAAGAATCTACCAAGATTCACTTTATATCTTCCCTATTTGAGGTGGAAATATTGTAATGGTAATAAATAGAAGTATATAACAAAATGCAAAAAATCTACCTCTAAATCTTAAAATTACATACTGCAAGATTTATTTTTCAAATTGACCGTGCAGTACTTAGTAGAACTTTCAAATTTAGTTGCTTTCAATTATATAAGTCTTTAGTTCCCCCAGACACCATGATGAGAAACTCGAGAATAAATTTAAAACGAAGCAATGAGCAGCAAGTTATAATTAGTAATTATAAATATTTTTTAATCAGTGTTAATATGTAGTTTCTGTCGTCGAAATTAAGTCATATGCTAACATCGGTTCTTCAAAGAATTCTAGAGATTTTTCTTATATTCCTCGAAAAAACAAAACCGAAACTGCTCTGAGAAAACATAAAATGAATTCGTTGAATTTTTTTTATTTTTTATAATACTAAAAGAATCATTAAATAATTCTATTAGAAGCAGAAGACCTGGTTTCGATTCCCGGGCCATGGCTAGTTATTAATTAGCCAAACCCGGCCTCGCCTTGATGTGGCTTACTCTGATATTAACTTTTTAGTTATTAGTAAACAAAGAAAGAAGTAATTTTCCAACATATATATCATAAATATAAGAATAGTTCGGAGGTGGTCGACAAATAATTCAAATTAAATTATTAAAATAAAAATATAGTTCTCATTATATACATATATTATTACATTATATAAATAGCTCATTGTATTCTCAAATTTATTAAATATACGGTTAACCTTCATTTATGCGACATATATATTTTACTTAATAAATATATATTTGCACACATTGAAAGGAAAATAAATAAAATTTATCCCGGTGAAATTTTCCCAAAACATCTTTGAACAAAATAGCCTACTTTACATTAAAGCGAAATACGAAAGGATTGTAAATTTGATAATTTTATGTATCAAGACTAAGACAGTTACACTCCTCTATTTTATGATTTTTATTTTTTATAACGGTCCATTTTTTCCATTCAGCGAGAGAACAACGTACAATAAAACAATAAATCGAATGTAATTCTGTCGTTAATTATGAAAAAGTTTTAGATTTATCCATCGCTACTTTTCGAGTTTTGAGCAAACATAGTATTGAACAAACATGCGGCCCTTAAATTTCTATACCTGAGATTTATCCCATAATATTATTCCGAAGTACCTATGAACTCATTATTAGTTTTGAAAAAGGATCTATTATTAGAGAACACCATTAGGTTGCTGTTAGCTAAGGACAAGTCTTGACCACAGACAACATGACTCAGTTACTCACGTTGCAAGTCGGGTCTCACCTTGGAGTCAGGCGCGCCGAGGCAGCGTTCTGAAAAATGTGACTCACGCGTCTTCAAAACGCATTGGCAATAAATTCTATCAACTCAGTATTTTATCCTCTTAAATAAAATATAATTAATAGTAGTCAAATTATTGTATAAAAATCAATACGTTCAATTATTCAACTAGTAAAAAGCAATCAAGAAATGAATTAATCATTGTTAGTTTCTTCCTAGACTAAGACTAAATAATAACGATGTAATTTATAAATTATGATATAAAAAAATGAAATCCAATTATATCAATTTATAAAGTTTTAGTTATAAATAATAGCAGGTTGTTGCTCATGGTATTAATCAGGTTGAGAGAGATTATCAATTTTGATTTTCTTGTTAATTTTATTTTCATTGTACATGTCATACGTACATGGCGACAGCATACTCATGAAAGATACTCAGAAAGAAATTTAGTTTTGTTGTTGTTTATTTAACCTCACTTTACGCCACTAAGGCTAACCGGACAATGCTAAAGTAGGAGTCCTATCCAGGTATAATTAGGAAAGGGGTCTTTAACGAGTACCTGACATCGTACAGGCTCGGGACCCCCATTTTACGTCCTATCCGAGGGACGGCAAAGATTTTTTACTCCCATTAAAAAAACCTAGGGTCACGGATCGGTAATTTTTACCACTTAGCCGAAGCCTCCAATTCAGAAACGGTTACTCGAAATGAATAATGTTATGGATAAGAGTTTTAGAACGCCTATTTCTGATTTTTTTAGTTTTTAGATTCTTTTAGTTGTTATAAAATTTCGTTCGGGAAAAGTTTCTGTGGCCTAAAAACTACTAATTGTCTGGACTACATTTTAGTTTTTTCTTTATAATTCGAAAATCATGCTTCACACTTTAATGGGCTCTTTTGATGCAGAAATTGATGTAAAATCAAATGAAGTAAGGAAATTGAAAAAAAAACATAATCAGAAAAAAATATACAGTTGAGCTGCAGTATAGGTAAAATTTAAACTTTGCAGTATAAGTGTTACATTATTAATATATCAATAACACATTTTTTAAAGCTAATATCTAAATTAAAACAAATTGAATAATTATTAACATTGATACTTTCCTTCTGATAATTTTTGCTATTGCGTCTTTGTAAAAAGCGTTATGACTCCCCCTCCCCTCCAGATTTCACCATGTGGCCTTCACTGATTATCAAGTTATCATAAACATTTTCTATTCTTTCTTGCTGATAGAAAATATTTATAATAATTATAAAATCCTCTGTAAACTTTAAAAACAGATCTATCACATCAAATATTGTTTTAACATAGAAATGAGCGGAATCCCCAGGGTATAGCGGCATTACATACATTTATGACATAAATATATATTCCTCAACCCTTAAAGTAACCACCCCTTGCTTCTGGTTACATCAAAAATTTGAGTAGTGTATTGAGCTATTTGCAAAACATAGTAAGCAATAATTTACAATTTCTGAAAATGGTACACAGTCACTTTTTTTATGCCTTTAAAAATTATTTATTTTGACAATTATTTACATTTATCAATTAATAACTCCCTTTCTTTTTTTGTTGCAGGTTACGAAATACTCAGGGCTGATTCGAATCATATGTTATGCAGTATTCAATATGATATAAGTTAGGGGCTATGATTTAGGTTAACCTAAATCCCATTTATTGTGATTTAACCATGTAATTTTTAACATTTATGTTTTGTATATTCCATGTTTATTTATTTATTAAAAATGAAAAATTATTTTTTTTTCCGTTATTATTATTTTTTTTTTAATTTGTAGCTTGTATTTTCTGAATAAATACAAAAGTGTCTTTGATTTGAGGTGGTTTTTCTTTTTCATTTGAGTTATTCGCCTCATTTAGAAGTACTGATGGTGTGCTAGCATAAAATTAAAAAAAATAATTCACAGTAAAAAAATTATTCCTCTAAGGGCCATAATTAATGGTATTCGAAACCTCACAAGGCAATGTTGTTCATCTATACCTGATCTATAACTGATCAAATTATAATTATCTAGGGGTCACCAGTGGTAAAGTGGTTAGCATGGAAACTTACAATACGAAAGGTCACGGGTTCGCGTCCCGAGGTGGCCCTAGGATTTTTTAATAGGAGTAAAAAATCCATGTCTATGCCGTCCCTCGGATAGGACGTAAAATGGAGGTGCCGAGCCTGTACGATGTCAGGTACTCGTTAAAGATCCCAATCCTAGTTACACCTGGATAGGCAAAATTTAGAACTCCCACTGTAGCATCCTCCGATTAGCCTTAGTGTCATAAAGTGACGTTAAAACAAACAAACTACCACTAGACTAGTGTGTTTGTGGATAGACCAATGAGAGCGTTGCTAGAGTAATATATCAACTTGGTAGAGGTTATTTACTTGCCAGGAGGGTTGGAAGGGGCGGTAGCTGTAGGCGTTCCCTTTACTACAGCCATGGTCTCTCCCGGTCCATGTGTATATATGTTTTCAGACAATTATTACCCGATTTTTAAACTACTTTTCTGATATAAATATTGTTTCACCTGACCTGTAAAACTACAACCCATGAATGGTCTTGGGTTCAGTACATTGTAAAGAAGTACTGTTTCTTAGCCAGAGGAGGTGCAAGGAAGTGATATAACCGTGATTGCGCTCAACTGCAGGTTTTTCTTTCAATCTTTTTATTACATCCACTTAATACAGACTAGATTCGCCTCCAAAAATAAAATAAGTTACATTATTTTAGTAAGCCAATATTACATATATTATGATGTCAGTGTTTTAATTTATATTGGTAAATTAAAATGTATGGATTAAACAACAAAAGAAAAATACTTCATTAAGGATGTATTTATTTAAGTGGTGCCCAGTTAAAAGGAGAAGTGAAAATAGGTTACGGAGACAATTTAAGTATAAAAGTAAAAACCCATGTAGACAAAAAAATAAGAAAGAATTGCAAGATTGCGAAATGAAAGCCACTTGACAGTAATTAAAAAATAAATATATAATAATAATTAATATTATTATATATTTATTAACAAATAAGAAAATACAAAAAAAAAAAAACCCAAAGCATTTAAGGCTTGGGACGTACCCGTCAGCCGGAGTGGTGTTGACATAGCAAGAGAAAAATAAAATAAAATAAAAATAGAATCTCAATTGCAAAATTAATTTCCTGAGATAAAAAAAAGAAAAAGTAGAAAACTTAATTGCAAAATTAATTTCACTACTTATAAAAAATAATAGTATATAGTATTTACAATAGAAAAAATGCCTATACAAAAAACAAATTAATACATATTTTCTTTCAAATTTTACAAAAAATAATGTATAAAAGAAAAAATAAGTGTAATATCAAAAGATGGTACCAAGTTGAAAAGAAAAAAAAAAAAAAAATACGAGATAGAAAAGAAGGTATACACAATGACTAAAATAGTATATAATTTGTTAATATAATTAACAATACAATACAATACAATACAATAAGGCTTAACGGACCCGAAGGCCCGACGCCGACACCACCAATCGGTCCCTACATACCTCCATCCATCTACCACCGTCCAATCCCAAATTTACAAGATCTGCTTTCACCGAATCTTCCCACCTTCGCCTAGGCCTACCCCTCGGTCGTTTTCCAGTCGGCAAAGCGTTTATCAATCTTTTAGGAATTCGTTCACTACTAAGACTCGCCATTTTGCATGCCCACTTTAACCGACGCGCAGCTATAGACTCGATTACATTAACCGGGTAAAGCTCACGCAATTCCGCATTGTGTAGCCGTCTAAATTCTCCTGTTGACTCATCTTTCTTCGGCCCGAATATTCTACGCAGCACTTTATTTTCAAACACCATAAGGCGTTTCTCATCCCTTACTGTAAGCGGCCATGTTTCACAACCGTAAAGAACAGTCGGAAGAATTATAGTCGTGTAAATCCTAATTTTTAAATTTCGGGATAAAAGGCGTGACCCAAGTAATTTTGCAACCGAAAAATAACAAGCATTTCCCGCCTTTAATCTAGCCTTAATTTCCTCTTCGATTTCGTTTTTTCTAGTTACAGTAGATCCTAAATATCTAAATTTCTCAACGGCTTCGAATATTTCCTCTTCTACTTCAATATCGCCAAAATTGTCACCGTTTCTACAACTAACCATATATTTTGTTTTTTCCGTATTTATTTCTAGCCCTACTTCTTTTCCGGCTTCCATCAATGCTTTTGTATTTAGTTCTATCGTTTCCACGTCGTCGCCAAGCAAAACCAAATCATCAGCGTAACCGAGTACGGATATATTTCCCCCCAGATTCAAACCCTTTCCGGTATTTATCACCTCCCTAATGACATATTCTAGAGCTAAATTAAATAAAACAGGAGATAGCGAATCCCCCTGTTTCAAACCAGAGTGAACCTCGAACTTCTCAGAAAAATAACGACCGATTCTTATTTTATTGAACGTTTCGGTCATACACATTTTTACTAAGTTTACTAACTTCTTCGGTATTCCTAGTTCAGTCAGGATGTTATACAGTTTATTGCGGTCTATTGAATCATAAGCCTTTTTAAAGTCGACATACAGTTGATGAACAATACCATTGTATTCTAATTTTTTCTCTAATATTTGACGGAGGGAGAATATTTGGTCTACGGTAGATCGGTTCCGTCTGAAACCACATTGATAATCTCCGATAATTTCCTCGGCGTATTCGGTTATTCGGCTAGTCAGTATAGACGTAAATACTTTATAGCAGACCGGAAGTAGTGAGATCCCACGGTAGTTATTAGTGTCTGTCCGCGGCCCCTTCTTGTGAATCGGTATAAGTATAGACTCTTTCCATTCTTCGGGTATTTTCTCATACTCCCAGATCTTTTTAATCAAAAGATGTATTTTTGAAATCCCAGCTTCCCCACATGATTTGATTAGTTCGCTAGGAATATTATCCGTCCCCGCTGCTTTATAGGATTTTAATTTTCCGATAGCTATTTCGACTTCCCCTATACTCGGTTCTTCTAATAACGGTTCAGCACTTTGAAATTCCAAAAGTGGTGATAGACGGGTATTTTCTGGATTCAAAATACTATCAAAGTGCTCTTTAAACTTCCTTACTATGTCTACCGGATCCGCTATGATGTTATTATTATTATCCCTAATACCAGTCGTAACTGGTCCTAAACGTTTACGTGATAAATTTATGCCTTTATACATATCTCTAACGTTATTTTGGATTCCATTATTTTCTATTTCTATTATTTTGTTTTTGAGATATTCTCTTTTTTTATTTTTAAGCAATTTAGTCGTTTCGTTCCTCATGCCTCGAAAGTAGGCATGATTGTCTTCGCTAGGATTATTTAAAACTTTGAGTTTAGCGGCTTTTCTTTTCTCACACGAGTTTAAACATTCTTCATCGAACCATGGTTTATTCTTATTATTTTCCCTTTTGCCCAGACACAAATTACTGACCTCTTTAATATTATCCCTAATCCCTTCCCACAATTGATCAATGTCTTCGCCATTCTCTGTCGATGGTTCTAATACATCAAATCTATTCTTGAGTTCAATTTCAAATTGTTTTCTAATCGCCGGAATTTTAAGTTGTTCCAGATTAAAATATTCGGTATGAGATCCGGTTTCTAACCTTTTTTTTATTGAAAGTCTTTGCCGAACTTTAGCGACTACTAGTTCGTGATCCGACCCGCATTCCGCCCCTCGGTACGACCTAACATTAATAACACTATTTTGCCACCTATGCTGCACCAAAACGTGATCGATTTGATTTCTTGTTTGTGAATCCGGTGATGTCCAGGTATATTTGTGAATATCTTTATGTTTAAAAGTTGTACTTTTGATTATTAAATTTTTAGAAGTAGCAAAGTTAATCAATCGGATTCCGTTATCATTACTAATTTCGTGTAAACTTTCTTTTCCAATAGTCGGATAATATATTTCTTCCCTGCCCACCTTTGCGTTAGCGTCTCCTAAAACTATCTTCATGTAATTTCGCGGTAATTTATCGAAGACCCACTCTAGTTTATCGTAAAATTCCGACTTAACTTCGTCATCGCTGTCTTCGGTCGGAGAATGTATGTTTATTAACGCGATTTTAAACCACCGCCCCTGAAATACAGCTACTGATATCCTGTCCCCGAAAAATTGAACGTCCCTCAAAGCGGATATCAACCTATTCCTAATCAGAAACCCAGTGCCTAAACAATAATTTTCGCCCCCGCCGTACCAAATTGTGTACTTACCTTCTCTTAAAGAGCCCTCCCCCGGCCAGCGTACCTCTTGCAGCGCCACGATATCTATACCGTACCTCTCAACCTCATTCGAAACCGATTTTAACCCACCCGCTGTATTCAAACTTCTGACGTTCCACGTCCCTAATACTAAATCTCTTAATTTCAACTTTCGCCATGATTCCCCTAAAGCAGTCCCCACCCGGAGACCCGAACGGGGGACTAGTTTACCTCCGGATAATGAGCGTTTTACCTTAGGAGAATCCATGACTGTTTGTGGTGTTTGGGTGAACTAAAAAATGTGAGTAGGGCGTTCAAACCTACGTCACACCCTCCAGCAAGCCTGGGGGGCCGCTCTCATTGTTGGTCAGCGAGTCCTACGGACTTAGCCGGGAGGAACTTCCTAGGAATTTCCACCGACCATCCCCACATCCGCCACCCGTGGGACGCTCCCCATACGCGGTAATGAGACCCGCGCGAGGATAATTAACAATATATAACTAAAAAATGTAATTTGTTAATAATTAAAGTTAAACATAATAATGAAATACTTGTTATGAAAATAACGCATACCTTCAGTAAGTTAAACCTATAGAGCCATGCAGAACGAGCCATAGATATCAGGTCTCTGCATGTATTGGAGTTTAGCAAATCACGGGGAGATTGCTCATTCAGGTCACAAAATTAACTAATTTATTTGACAGTGAGGATCTGATTCCAAAGAGCTCGCCCCCCATGCATCTTCCAAAAGCAGAGGTTTTTACAGCCGGAATAAAACAATGGTTATAATTATGAAAATATTTGTCCAGAGGTACTACACCCTCTCTTCTAACAATGTTTCTAACAAAAGAAAAATATCAAATTTTCAAAAATAATTTAGGAAAAAAGGATCACTTATTTTAGACTTAAGACCTGCAACATTAAAAGAGAGAACACAAAAATTATTTTTAACACCGGCTGTTAAATGTTGACCCCGGCCGGAAATCTCATCTCAGGAGTCTGTAGCCGCTTGAGCCCGGAAGAACTACCGGAGGCAGCAGAAACCGTACCGGTTGAAGTATTCCGCGCGGAGAGACGTTCATTCGGTCGCGATTGGGTCAGCAGATCGGATAAAAACTTTGATAAATCAGTAGCAACGACCTCACTCAGCTTCACCGCTCCAGGCTCGCCACCTCACTGTAGGCCATGGCTCTGCGACCACTTGAAGATCTGTTGTCTGATGGAAAGGCGATCAGCTCTGACAAAGGTTTTTTCATCAGGCATCAACCACAAAGTCTCTCTCCTTATCAATAACAGCTTAGAGTGTTTTTGTCTAACAATATCCTGCAAATCGTTTTGAATACTGAGACCCGTACCTTTGAGACGTTTTAGACATTTCATTATTGATAATTTGTCTAAAAATGCACAAACGATACCATTAGTAGCCGGTTAATTAATCCCATTCTCCCCAGAGGGAACACCGAAAAGAAATCAGCATTAATCTCCACATTAAATACCTCGTGACAGAAATCAATAACCTACTTCTTCAAATCTGTATTTTCATTATATATTAAACCTCTAGTAATAATATTATTACGGCGTGATTTCATTTCAATATTATCTAGAGTTTTATTAGTTCGTTCTAGTGCCAGTTTTAAATTATTAATTTCTACCTTGAGAAGATTATTTTCCTCACGTAGGTTTTTATTATCTTCATAGAGAGCTTTAAGCCCCTCTTTGACAGATTTAAACTGTTCATTGAGCGAAGCGTAGTTTTCATTCAAAGGTACCAAGGCAGTATTCACAATAGATGAAATAGAACTCATAAGTTCTTCCTACGTGAGGGCCACCCGATCTACTGAAATTAAAGAGTTGCCATACTTGTCCTTTTTGACTTATTATCAGTTAATTCTGGTGAACTTCTTACTCTTTTAGAATAAACAGGACAGTTTTTTAATGGTGATTGACCCTGATTCTTAGGAGGCATTCAAACACTTAAAATAATTTTAAAATATTATTATTAAAAATAGGACTTATAAACAAACGCAGGCTCCGTAGTAAATAACTGTATCTTAAATAGTCAATAAACAGTCTTAATCTATAACAGTGGACAGAAACAGTGGACAATAATATTTACTCTTAAGCTTGAGGCTCCCCACTATTCCTTGTATTAGGAACTGTTAGTCTCTAAGGTATGGAAATTGAATAGATTTCCTCTTTACTTACGGCGCATCGGCTACATCAAATTTCACTAAGTTTCACTATGTTCAGTCTTAATTATATATCTAGCTCTATGTGAAAAATTATAATAAACAGAGGAACATTAACCACTTTTATTTTAGAATAACTAGAGACTGATATGAATAGTACGGAAGCTAGAACAACACCAAAAAATAAATATATAACTAAACTATCTCCAAGAAATAAAAATTCAGCACATCCCACAACAGCGTATTAAGATTGAAAGGTTAATTTGAATATAAAATAAATATTTCTACGCTTTATAGGAATTCAGCCCAAAGGTCATTTGATTTAATTATTGCTTCTATTTCTAACCAGAACATTGCGTTTAAACATTTAAACGATGTCTCCTTCAAACATTATTATTACTATTAATTGAGAGACGAAAAAAATATATATATGAGGGGTTGGAGGTAGCTAAGTGCGATGGTGACTACTACGTCCCAGTACAGACCGCCCAGCTATAAAACGTCCTCTCACGCAGCCCACGGGAGCTTGTAATAAAACTAAAGGTAATAGCTACAGAGCCGATACTTACCATTTTCCGTTTTTTTTTTATTTTTTATTTTTTTTTAAATGTGGCTCGCTAATGAGGGCCATTATCTGTCAAAAAAAAATATTCCGCTGTGTACATCTTACATGAAGGGTGAATCGTATACAAATCATTTTTCAATAATACATCCGATTAAATAAACAACAAGATATTTCAATCCACCCTTACCCGATACACACAGTTCAGTTCCGGTTTATCGAGAGCTGCCGAGCATATGTAATTGAGGTAACATGATGCATAAATGGGAACACTCAACATAATCTAAATATCAATTTTTTTTTAAGTATAGTTAACGTTCTACAATAGATATGAATTAAAGTCATACTTAAATATATGCAATTTTCCAATGATGGATACATGAAATTTAAAATTTTATAGTCCACCTAGGAAAATTTAACAAATAAAGATAATCTTATGTTTTTAAATTTATTTGTTTTGTTTTTTAAATGAGTTATTGTCCTCCTTACATGATTAAATAGATTAAAATTTGGATGACTTGAAATTATTGGATCATATCTAACCTTTTTTTTTTTTTTTCCTTCCCTTCCTTAGGGGGTGGGGGATGAATACCGAGTATTATTAAATTTCCCCTGGCTCCGGGATTTGAACTTGCTATCTTTCGGTTCTCAATCATACGTTGCCATGGTCAACGCGTATTTTCTGACGGCCATCACACCACCCTGATCAGATCTAACCTAATAATGTAAGCAGCTTTCTAAAATGACGGTAAGGCCGAACTGAAAATCGGAAAATTTAGTAAAACCAAACTGAACTCTGGGTATCGGGTAGGGCGTAATTGAAATATCTTGATTGGTTGAAATAATGCCGGCCGCCATATTGGAGCGCCTAATCCGATGTAGTACCAATTTTTTCTTCATGGGAAGGGAAATAATTTATAATAATCAATCGTTAGTCAGCAATCCTTACAACGAAGAAAATGATTTGATAATGATGGCTTTCAGTTCACTACAAAAGACAGTACAACTACAGAAGATAATTACGTAACCTTAATTTGAATAAAATATATCAGTCAATTAAAAAATTTATATAATTAATTGCAAAAATCACATATATTTTCTAATCACATTATTGCGGTATTATTTTTATTTATTTTGTATTTTATTTTAAGATAAATATTGTCGATTTGATGAATATGAATATTTTTATAGCCCATATTAAAAAGTTCCGCCTGAGAACATGGACATTTTCTTACAAATCATCTTATTACTTTCATGAAAACCATCATATAAAATAAACTAAAAGGCACATGCAAGGTAGCGATTTTGTTTTTTGTTTTTTTAGAAAAAAGGACCTCGAGAGTGGCCTGCCTCCTAATATTATTAGTATGCTGATATTTTGAGTGTTGGATCCACCAAAAATGCCCCATATAGCATAAGATACATGTCTATTTGATACAATCCTTGTGGTATAAACAAAGGAATAATCCCTCCATTAAAAAAGAAACATGTATATTTCACAAATCACGACATTCTAAATCAATAATTAATAATTGTTAATAAAAAGTGTTCCATCAGCTATTTTAATGTTAAAGGATTAACATTTTTTGTAGTGGTAAAATGTTCAGTTGATTGGATATTCTACTAAGATTCCACTAAGAAAATTAAATTAAATGTAAGCAAATTTCCAATTCCTGGATTATTCGTCACGGATTCCTGTAAGCGTCTTTAAGACTTGCAAAGATGGTGAACATAGGTGGATAATAGAATAATTATCCTATAATCATGTTTCAAAAAAAGAATAGAAAAACGTTTATGGGTTAGTACTAATACTGATATTAGTACTAACTGTTTTCTTGAATTTAAATCGGTTTACCTATAGTTTTTATAAGCAGATAGCAATACCCAAGGAAAACTAATTTGCAGTGCAAATAACGTTCTACAACAGGCAAATAATATTTGACGTTGCTTTAAATAAACAAATAAAGTTACACTAATAAAGAGTACAAAGTAATCCGTCATCATGGTTTAAACTTCGATTTAGTCTATGGCAGCTTGGACAAGAGCCAACCTAGCTGGGAGGACGGACATTCTGATTTAGTGGCCTATGGTCGGCCACCGGACGGGCATTTGTCAACCGGATTAATGCATAACTAATCGCTAGGTAATCCGAGGGACTTTATATACTGCCGTACATTTATATTTGATCCAGTCCTTCAGGAAGGGAATAAATATTAAAGAAAAATAACAACCTAGACTAGGAAATTTCCTAAAAAAAAAAAAAAAAAAAAGAGGGGCATATTGTTATTAAAATATAATTATATGGTATGAAATAAAATAAAAATGTAACATAAAAGACTTCCTGAAAGTGCTAAGCTGGTACAAAATATGAATCTGAATCTTAATCTGAAAATAAAAAACATGAATGTGTCGTTAGGTTATCTGTACCAAACAGTTAAAAAATGGACCATTTTGATTCCCTATGAGTAGAAATGCAAACATACAAAATGGTGAATGATTAGTTGACTGTTGAAAGTAATGTAGAGGAAATGGTTGAGGGTCTGATCAGAAAGAACACTAATGTGTGATTGTGATTCAACGTTTTGACCTGAGTTTTGGGTCTTTATCAGGCTGATTGAGGTACTAACCAACTTTGCTTGAAAGAACAAAATCAGAGAAGTAAAGAAATAAATACCTAAGTATTCTTCAACATCTACCGATGTATTATGAGAGATGATTACAGTTGTGGGGTCCAACACAGAATGAGGAATATCCTCACTTTCAGAATGGGTTCCCACATTCTTCGGTAAAGCTATAAGCTAGGGTAGAAGTGGAGTTAGCTGAGCTTTGCTGACAGCCTTAAAGTACAGGCACAACATTTTATTATTATTATAATATGTAATATCCACTGATTAGTGTTTATTCTTCCCGAATGGACCCCTGAATATTTCCACTACATTGCAAATATAAAAAAGTTATTTAGCGACAATTCTCTCTGACAGTTTTCTCCACTGAGAAAATCCAATAAATACCTATTCGTCCAATTGTTTACAAACCAATTGCTTTGTATTTTGGTATTCTGTCATAAATTTTGTTTTATAAATTTCACGGAAATTGTAGCTGGTTATAATTGAAGGCACATATTTAACATTAAAACTTAAATAAGAACAGAAGTTTCAGTCAGAAATTTTCTTTCTGATTTTTTCAAGCTTACATTTTGACCCAAGCATTTGCTAATTCTTATATGTCCTACAATTGTAATTATATTTTATACTTAGTTATGCCTTTCACCCAAATCTTTAGGATTTCCCTAACCAAGGGATCAAAACTAAGGGGGGGGGGCAAGCTATAGTCGTTCAGGTTGTAACATCTTACCGCAGAAAAGGTGAATGAAACCAAAATTATGTATAATTATAGCAGTGCTTTATCAACTAATTTATTACAATTATTTGCTTGAAAAAAATTATTCTATTACTGCTTCCCGCCTTAAAAGCTTAAAAAATTATTGCATCCAGCCTTCCAGGGGGGGCAGCTGCCCCCCCTGCCCCCTGTTGGGTACGCCCATGTCCATAACTGTCAGCAAACCTCTGCCACCTTCACTTCTTCTTTAGCAAATAGCTTTACCTCAATTTCTATGAACATCTAGCCAGGTAACTATCAGTTTTAATTTGATTATGTGAATCAATAAGTTATTCATGAACTTAATTTGTTTTTCTTATAACAATCAGTCTCACCATATTTAGCAATCATATCTGGCTCACATTGGTCATGTGATTTATTATTTATTTATTAGTTTATTAGTTTAAAACTATTATTTTGAAGGTAATCCAACTTTTTTTGTAGAATTCATAAGTATGTATTCTGTGTTTTGACTCAAATATGAAGGTCATCATCACAGCTATAATGAAACAAATATATGAAAAAAATATAAGATATCTTAGAGCACAATGAAAAATAATTTATTAACAGAAGGAAAACTTATATGAAAATAGATATAAAAATGAAAAAGTTAAATCGTACATTCACTACAAATACTTCACGTTTCATTGTTTAACTCACAACCGCCCAAAGCTACTTGTATCTTCTCTTTCTTCATCCCCAGAATTTTTTTTATATTTAACAATTTATACAACTAGTGTTAAAATTATTGGAAGATCAGTGGAAAATTATTGGTTTTGGCTATAAGATTTATAAAAAATGAATATAAATATAGGATTTAATATAAAAATATAGGATTTATCGTTTAATAAATATCCTTGATTATAAGCCTATCAACTATAAATACTTCAAGAATTCAAGATCTTACTATAAATACTGAGACAGGACTCATTGTTTGTTTCATATTTGGCTAAATCTCTTTGGAATATTTATGGAACCCTCAGAAAAAAAAGTCAGATAATACTAAAAAATACTTATTACAATTATACATAGGTCATCTCATATCTTAATAGAAAAAGTCAATTGGATTTATCTTGTGTGAATAAGATTCATGTGTATGAATAAGGCATTTAATATTGTATTCCATAGATTTGTTTTTCTAATTTTCTTTTCAAAACAACAATTAGAAATGATTTTTTAAGAATCCTCATTCATTTTTTAAATTACTACCTAAGTTCCCAGTTTAATATTTTCGTAACAGGGCTTATCTCAGTTCCTGTGTTGATTTTTTTATTTTTATTATATGAGGCGTTTGGCTTCAAAACCGGCTACATCCATTTTCAACAATTTTTCAGGACTGATCAAAAAAGTATCAATTGGAACCAATTTTGATAAGAAATGGAATCTTTTAGTATTGATTTTTGAAGGATCTAGACGTTTATGAAACAAACGTGTCTAAAAAAAATTTTTAACCTGAAAAACTTGAAAAACAAATAAAAAAAAATTGTTTGGAAAAAAATGGATGTAAACAGTTTTGAAACCAAATGCTTCATAAATCACATTGCAGGGAGTAAATGTGAAAAATGATTTTCATTATTTTCCATATTCAAAAAAGTTCAGGAAACAAATATGTTAAATAAAGATAGATAGATTTTTTTTAAATACAACCATTCTCCACCTCTAAATTTATTATAAAGCTAAATTTATTATTGTTTATAAACGAAATACAAATAAAATAATATTTTAAAAAAATATATAGGTAATTTTAATTTAGCAATATTTTTTTTTTATTTGTGTTATCGTCTCTACCCGAAAGGGTCATTGGCGTCTAATGGTGCTTTAAATCAATTTGTAGAATTCTGTGCAGTTAAGAAATTTGAATAGAGTGGTGTCTCTTCACTATCTTTCAAAATTTCCTTTAATGACTCAGAAAGACCAACTTTTTTCCAGTACTTTTCGAAACTTGGGCAGTCTATCAGTAAGTCTTGGACTGAAAGAGGGATATTATCACATTTTTCACATGTTAGGGCTTCTAGCCTCCAAAGTAAAATGGCAATGTCCAATCCTTAGCTGGCACAGCATCACTCCCTCTCTCCTTGATATTCTGCAACTTGTGATCCATTTCCAACAGTCAGTTTTTACACGGGTTAATTGGTGATTTTCTTTAGCCCATCTTTTCTCCCATTCTGCTAATTGCAATCTCTTTGTTTGGATAATCCAGTCTTCCAGTGCAAATTTATTTATTTTATTAACTTCTGTTCCATCATCGAATGTCTTGCTAAGTGGGCTAAATGGTCAGCTCTTTCAGTGCCTGAATTGCCACAGTCAGCAAGGACCCAGACGAAGACAATGGTTATGCCTTTATTTTTGATTTCCTACCATTCGTTACGAATTTCTATGATTCGTGAATTTTGCGGGTATGGAATATTTATGGCTACCAACACACTCCATGAATCCGTTACTACAACCTAGTTTTTTCTCTGGATTCCGTTATCAGATACAGAGCATTTAGGATGGCTGTCGCTTCCCCAGTAAATATCATGGTCTCCCCTGGTAGGTTAATTAGGAGCTGAATGTGTTTACTACTCACAGCGCAGCCAACTGTATCGGCCATTTTTGACGTATCAGTATAAAGTATCTCACAATGGTTATATTTTTCCATTATTTTTAAAAATGATGACCGAACTTCTATCAGGTAAGTTTTGGTAACCTCAGCCATTGATCTATTGACTTTTGGTCTAACTCCACTCCATCTTGGTATTTTTAGATTAGCTAAGGGTCTGATATTACTAAGGGTCATGCCAATTTTTGTTAAAGCTTCGTATATGTCCTTTTGATATATGTTTTTCTCAATTTCTTTGAGACCGCGATTACCCGATCCTTCGGCAAATAAGTGTTATGGATAAGCTTTCAATTTAGCAATATATTTAAGTGCTAAGAAATCTCTTCTTGAATATAATGATGGTTCCCCAGATTCTGCATATATGCTATTGACTGGAGAGGTTCTGAAGGCATCAGTGCAAATTCTGAGGGCTGCATTATGTATTGAATCCAAACTCCTCAATCATTTTTTGTTGGCAGTTCTGTAAATCTGGGCTTCGTAGTCGATTTTACTTCTTACTAATGCTTGGTATATCACTTATAAGACATCCAGTTCTTGAGACTATATTGTTTAACAGGATATCAAGAAGGGGACCAAATTAGTCTCAACAATACATATTTTTATTTATAAGAGGTTTCGGCTCTTTTGAGCCATCTTCAGTTCTAAAAACATTTAACAATACAATTAATAAATCAAAAATATTTGTGAATACAATCATTTAGGATCTGTATTTAATATATACAGACCAGCAAAACAGGCAGACAAATCATTTGAAGTCACACAGGGCAGATACAACTTGGTATATAGTTATCAGAGACCATCTGTCTGCACCCCAGCTAGAATGAGAGACGCATTTGAGAATCCCAAGCCTTTTCGTGCATTCATCTCTCAGCTCCTTAATATGGTAGACCCAACTATGTTTCCATCAAGTACCATTCCCAGATAGCAATGCTTTTCAACATATTCAATCGGAGACCCATCTATTTTGATTCTAGGGGTTCTGCTGATGGCATTTTCGTCCTCTATGGATGTGTAGACATTTCAATTTCGAAACGGATAACTTAAATCCTGATCTCTTTGCCCAACTCTCTATATTTTCCATCGGTTTTTGTAACTGCCATTGGATATAGGGAATTGACAAGCTTCGAGCTATTTTGACTATATCGTCTGCAAATAGAAAGCACTTGAGCGGCGCCCTTATAGTGGACATACATGGCTTAAAGAAAAGTGTTACACTTAGAGGTGAACCCTGTGGAGTGCCATTTTGAAATAAATAGTGTGACGAAAATATGTTGCCTACCCTTACACAAAATTCTCTGTCGTTTTATTAGTTCACATATGCTGATCAAATCCCAAACCTTCCAAGATCTTCAACACCCGCCCTCTTGCCATCGTGTCATAGGCTTTCTCAAGGTCTAAGAATATTTCAATTAGATGTTCCTTAAGTGAGAACACCTCCTGCGCTTCCAGGCTTAACGACAGCAGCGAGTCAATTGTTGATCTTTTAGCTCTGAATTCATGTTGTTGCAAAGAAAAGACATTCTTACTTTCCAGTGCCTCATCTTTTGTTTACCATTCTTTCCTAAAATTTTGATATACAAGAAATTAAAGAAATGGGTCTGAAGTCTTTAGTTTTTATACTGCCTATTTTCTTTTTTTCGGAATTGGGACATTGATGGATATCTTCCAACTTGAGGGAAATTTTCCACTGGTCCAGATTTTGTTGTAAATATTAAGCAGATGCCTTTTTCCGTCACAGGTAGTTGCTTAATGAACTCTCCTGGAACTCCATTTAAACCAGGGGCTGATTTTCTCTTGCATTCTTGGAGTGCGGTGTTTAGATCTTCCATCCAAAATGGTCTATTGTATTCGTCAAAACAACCTTTTTCTACATTATATTCTAATGTTGTTTCTATAGCTGAATCAGTCGCATCAGCTGTAATGTTTGAGAAAGATGCCTCCTTAAAATGCTTTGCTAATGATTCAGCAATTTCCAGTGGATCAGTTATGATTTTCAGGTTGACTTCAAGTCCTGGAATTGATTTTTGTTTTTTTATTCCTCTGATGGATCTTATATTGCTCCAAAACTCATCTGCTGGAGTCTGACTGTTGATAGAGGAAATGTATTCCTTCCACGATTTTTTCTTGCAGTCTTTAATAATTCAAAAAAGGCATTAAATTTATTTATGGAATTTTTAGCATGAAGTTACATAGAATGCTCTTATTCATTATAAGCAAATCACCTTTAAACCATACTAAAACTAATTAGATTGACTTTGCATACCTAAAATAAAATTAACTTGTATTAGAATGTTATTAATCTACTTATTTAGGGAGAGAACTGTTCTTCCAAATGATGATCAAATATTATCAATAAAAATTTGGTAAGGAATGTTGACTGAATCCTCTAAATCAGTCATTCCCATATTGCAAGGGATCTTTATCAGCAAAAAAATCAGGATAAGGAAATGGGGGTCAATGCCTGCCCGTTTAATATAAACAATGCGCTATTCCAATCAGTTATTTGAGATTTCAGATTAATTTTAAACTTGACTTAAACTAAATTGAAGCCAAATATTGTAAATTTGCTATTAAATAATTAGGCTCCTCCCTCCCAATAAAAAAGAATTAATTTTTTATGTATTTGTTTTATTTCATAACTGATTTTTTTTTATTTTGTGTCATTTAACTTAATAAAAACTGAAGCAGGGTTTTTTTACTTTCACTTACCTATATATGAAATATATAGTAAGTGGAAGAATTGCGATTGTTAAAAATTTCGACTTCCGATTTTCAACGGAAATACACGTTTTGGGGTCCCCTGAGTCCAAATAACCAAGTCCCGCGAAGTGGTCTGTGTGTGTGTGTGTGTGAACAGACTAGCTCAAAAACTATAAACCTTGCGAACCTGAAATTGGGCATTTTGTGTATGTATATGCCCGCGATGTGACAGTAAAAATTTCATCGAAATTGCTCAAAGGGAGGGGGTACTTTTTTAATAACTTTTGAAGTTTTTTTCGATTTTCTCAAAAACGGCTCTAACGATTTTAATTAAACTGAGTATTTGATGTATTAATATGCCCGAGATATGACTAAAAATTTCATCAAAATTGATTAACGGGAGGGGAGACTTTACTTAATAAATTTTGTATCATTTTCACGTGTTTTTTTTATTTACTCAAAAACGGTTTTAACGATTTTGATCAATCTGGGTATTTGATGTATGTATATGCCAAAGATGTGATATCCAACATTTCATCAAAATTGATCAACCGGAGGAGGGACTTTACTTACTAAACTTTGTATCATTTTCACATGTTTTTTTTATTTACTCAAAAACGGCTTTAACGATTTTTATCAAATTCGTCATGTTTAATGAAAATTAGGTGTTCTTTAATATCAGGTAAGCTTTATCATTATTAAAATGTTCTGAGGGGGCTTAAATGGAGTAGGGGCCTTTGTTGTTTGTTTGTTTTTTTGTTTCCTGTACAGTACCGTTTTTTTTTTTTATATAGAGAAATTAACTGTCTCTCGTTACGTCTAAAAATAAGAAATGGCTAAATACGAGATATGATAAAAATATATAAAACATACAGAGGAGAAAAAAGAAAAATATTCAGTCAATTCATAAAACTTTATGAGCCCACGCATGCGGAGAACGCCTTTAATGACAGCCATTGTTCAGAATTAAAGCCGTTCTGTTCATTTGAGAAGTGGCAATTAACAAAACGCATTAATTTCTAATCTAAGTAAGTTGGTAAGTGAAAGTTGTGTGTTGCCAGCACGCACCAGATTTTTTTTTCTACTTTTCCTACACCTAAGTGAAACTTATCAAAGTGAATAGTACTGTGGGCTCTCAAAAACTTGTTTAATCTTAATAAATTTGTAAAAAGTTAATATTAGAAAAATGTTGGATTACCTGAAGGGGTCTATGAGACAATAAAATTTGGAATCCTCTGCTGTAAATGAACAAATCATGTTTTATTCCTCAGTCTTAAGTAAAAAGCTGCATGATTCTAAGATGTTTTTAGTTATATGTAAAAAGATAGATAGATAGAAAATACTTTTTTTCAACATAAAATTTACATAGAAAAATATTGAATAAGTACAATACAAAGTATATACTGATATAGCGCGAAGGCTGTCTGTCAGGAGTGCTGAATATTTATTTATTTCTAAATAATACCTATAAATTACATAAGCAAGTACATACATACATATAGCTAAATATAAATATTTTTAATAATTAAAGTTTCGAACGAGAAACGAATAATAGATATAGGCCTCTTTCGAAAAAATTGCTAAGGCTGACCAATCGTGGCCTTGGTTAGGATGGTAAAACCAAAGTGTTTTTTCTCATTCCTTTACATCGGCTATAGGTAGGAAGGTTTGCGAGTAATTCTTGTAACATAGAAACTCAGAAACCTTTAGTCCTGAAAAACTGCAGTCTCATTTGATTCAGCAAGAAATACTTAAAGTCAAACATTAAGTAAAAAAAAAAAGATAATAATAAGAAAATAAATAAAATAAAATTTACTGATTTTGGATGTCTTCTGTTGGATATAACTGCGAAAATAAATCTAAACTGAAGGAAAAAACTACTTCAGAATAAATAATCTTCTAAGAAACCTCTAAAAAATGCAGTGGCATTGGGGAAAGAAATCTTTAATTCAACATTAAAAAATTACATGTTCAGAGAGCTTGAACATTAAAACTTCCAACCAATGGCTGGTATTACCTTGGCATATGACTATCTCAGATTTCAGAAGTCATATAACTGAAAATTCGTCACATTTTTAACACTACTTTATTTCCCAGTCGTTTTTCATAAAATTTTTATGGTTATCTCTCCATTTAACAGGCTCCTAGGAGACCTTGTGCTTCCAAACTGAGACCTTTTGAATGTGCTTCCAACCTGGAAAGTGTTATAATATGCTGTTCCTCTGGTAAAAGCAGTGCCAAATTTTTTTAAAAGCTGTAAATTTTATTGGAATCTATGTCAACCCAGAGAATTACCCTCTAATGTAACGGGAAGAGAATCTCCGATATGTGAAGTGTGAAATATGAAACTGAATATTAGCATTTGAGGAATTTTACAATGTCGCAGGCTGTGGAGGGTGTACCAGAAAGCGCAAAACCTCAGCCAATAATATTACAGCTTCCAAAAATACAATTATCTAGTAAGCAGTTGTCCCTTGATATCTTACTTCTCAACTTCTATTAAGTCTCTTGTACGGTTCAGTTCCGAAGAGTTCTTCTTAAATTTTAGTTAGTAAAAAGATTTATCATTTATCATAGAGATTGTGTTAAATTTTAATATTTTATTAATAATTAAATCAATAAGTGTTGATTTTTTTAATGTATTGTGTTAAAATAGAGAAATTTTGTTACAAGAACCAAGACAGCTGTTGCTGTGAACTTTATATATGTAGATGAGGCTTAAAATTTTAGCCATATATAATAATATATAATTCTTATATTATAATTGATTGATACGTATCTATAATTTTATTTATGCCTAATATTATTCATATCATATCTGGATAAGCAGGTTGTTGATAAGTTAAAAAAAAAAAAGAATTATCAGTCAGCACCCCCTTCTCGGGAGATGCAGTGTATTGTGGGTCCTATTAAGTAATATTAGTAAAGTAGTAAGTATTATATTTATATTAGTAATACTGGGCTGAAAATCTTTTCTCTTACATATTATAAACGAGAAATATTAAAAAAAGACTAAATCCCTAAATTATTATTTAAAAATAGGAATCGAACTATATTCCAAGAATTGAAATAAGAAATTATTGATATTTGACTTCGTAAAGATATTGTCCAAAATTTATTTCTCTCAAGTATTACTTTAAATCGGCTTTATTCAGATAAAAATGTAATCATTATTTTAAAATTATATACTATAGTTTTATATTAAGTGTATGTACTTAAGTTTGATAGGGATTAGAATAGTTATACATAGATTAGTTCTCGGTTTTGAAAGGGCTTAAGAGATTTAGACTTTAAGATTTAGTTTTAATTTACTACGAGCCGTAAATACAACTTATATGGATTCACCTTCACGATATAAGCCTTACAATAAGCACCTTCACCTTACAATAAGCAGCTCACAGTAAAAAAACAAGCAAGCAGTAAAATCTCGACTATTGATGAAATAAGGATTTTTTTAGGCACCTAAAAATTAAAAATGTACCAATTAATAAATCAACAAGTATTGAGGACTATAAAGTTTTTCAATAATTATAATACTCTTGAACTGATGGAGAAAAACAAACAGAAGTGGAAAAAGCTATTTTCTGTGAAGTTGCTAAATGGCGTTTTTAAAACATTTTTCAAAAACATTGATTTCTACTCTATGTAGGTTGGTAAGTGAAAGTTGTGTGTTGCACTCACCGCAACAGACTTTTTTTTTCGATCACATGTTTTTTTTCCAGTTAGCTTAAAATTAAAAATTTGTAACTGTCTTCACATATTAAAATTCAGTAAAAATTTTTCAATCCTTTCCTATTCATAAGAAATTTATAGTAGGATATTATGCTGATTGATTTTTTGGTAAAGTATTATTTGCTGGAATGCTATGATTTACTTAATAAATTTATTTTTATTTACTAAAATTTAAGATTAGATTAAGCCAAAGCCAAGTGTGTTCATCTTATAGTTGTTGTTTATTAGTTTATAGTTTTGTTTATCTTATTTACCTAGTTTATAATATTGGCACTCATAATCTTGTGATTCTTTTATTCACCATAAAAATAAATAAACTTTATTCCACTACAAAACTTTATTTTCATAAATGAGGGAATTACCAATTCTGAATTAGATCAGGAAAAAAATAATGATAGCTAGCTCAAATCTATGAAATAACAAGGCAAGGTATCAGATCAATGGGTTATGGGGTCAACAGTTTAAAAAAAAAATTTTATACATCCAAGATTTTATTTTATTTATTTATTTTTTCCCGGTTGACTCACATAGCTTGAAGATCTTTCTTAACCTGCATCAACTAACATTTTTCACCTCAGACCATCTTGGCCAATGGCTTTCCAATTAACCACTCGAAGTTCAATGGCTTTCTTTGAAAAGCCAGTCCATCTTCGTCTTGATTTTCCTTGTGTCCTGAACACTGCTGCATTCATTGTCATGTTGAGGGAGTCAGATGGGTAACTAGTTGCCGTGCCCTGAGTCCAATTAAACCTCGTGGCTTTTATATTGTACACTGTTGATTGTCGGGTTTCCCCTATTAATAAGAAAGCTTTACCAAACAATATAATCAAGATGTTAATACAAGGTTTTCCTAATGAAAAGTCAAAACCATGTTTAAAAAAAAGAGCATATTTATAAAAAAAGTTTTTTCTGCATACATCCTTACTTGTTTTCAGCATCTGAAATGACCCTAAAAAACAAGTTTCCAAAGACATAAAGAAAGTAGTTCTTTTAAATTAAAATATTTCGCTCATTGTTTGATCATAATGTTTTTTAAAATTCCTAAAAAAATCTTTAAAGCTTCTAGAAAACTCAACTGATCAACTTGAAATTTTCATATTAAAATTAATACATTAGAATATGGGATGAAATGTATTTATAATAATTAAATTTTATTTCACAATTTTTAAAAATTATAAATTAATTATTTGAAAATAAAAAACGATTAATTATTAACATATACTTTAATTTTACTTTGCATTGAATGTTATGATGTTGGTTGTTATTGCGTATTCACATTTAGAGTGCATTATAATTATCAAATTTCAATATTTTTCTAAATATGTTTGATATCTACTGAAGCACTTAAGGCAGAAAAAACATGCTTGAGGGATACAAACATACATCAATTAGATAAGAAACAAATCATAGAGTTATATTAAATAATTATTTATCCTTAAATATAAATAGAGGTCACAATTCCCACTTTACATTAATTACTTTTTAGAAATTTGATCAGCTTTTCTTTATGTTCCATGATTTTCATTCTTCAAATGGTATCTTCTTAAAATTCTTTAAATGTTAGGTAGGCAAATATTATAGTGATACTTTCCTATTCATGCCTCCTTGTGGGGTTAGTTGTGCTTTTGTGAGATCACTAAAGGAGAATCACAATGAGGCAAATGTTTTAATTTATTTTACATATAGGCTCTAGAATACATCGGTACCGCAATATTGATCAATTTACTAATCCCAATCCTCAAATCCAGCATTCAAATAGAATTCATGAATTTATGCAGACCATTATTGTTGTTTGTTTGTTTAACATCACTTTATGCCCTTAAGGCTGATCGGACGATGCTACTGTGGAAGTCTTTTATTTTGCCTATCCAGGTATAATTAGGATAGGAATCTTTAACGAGTACCTGACATCGCACAGGCTTGTGACATCAATTTTATGTCCTATCTGAGGGACAGTATAGCCAAGGATTTTTTACTCCCTTTAAAAAATCCTAGGGCCACCTCAGGAGGCGAATGAGGAACCTTCAGTATTAAATGTTGCTATACTAACCACTATACCACAGATGATCCCACAGACCATTATTTATAATGTAGCTAAGCATAAATAGAAATTATATATTAATATTATTAAATTAAATCTTTACGTTTACTGGTAATGAATAAACTGCTTCCTATAGGAAATCAAAAGTGATGTACCTAAGCAGGGTAATTTTATTTTAATTAATAAGAGAACTTATGGCCACCATTAATTGTAAAAGGTTTACATAAAAATTTGGCACATTGGATGTTATCACCAGTTCTCTGGACAACTTTAAAATAACATCTGTCATCTCTAAATTAAAATAAACTCCTTGGCTGTAACTGAATCACATTAATTTTTATTCAGATAATTAATTAATGAAACTCAGAGATAAATTATTATCAAAATGGAATTTTATATTAAAACTAATTGTTATAACATTATGAACTTCTTGTGTATCTCATGGCTCTCCAATTCTATTAAACAAACATAATTTAAGGCTTCTTAACCTTTTTTTTTTTTTTTTTGTTGGTGTTTTGATAAACATGGCAGCATATCGATGGCTATGTTTGAAACCCTTGCATCTCAAAAAAAAAAAAAAAAAAAAATTAGAACCTTTTTTGTTTTTTTGATGGATAACTGGCTTCCTACGATACTTACATATTTTTTATACTTAAATTTAACTAAATACAACTTGGTTTTATTTTATGGGTATTAAAAGTATACATCTTTTTTTGGGATTCAAGATTATTCATTAAATATAAAAAAAAAGTTAGATAAGTTTTCTAAGAGATTAGAGGGTTTCACTTTAGGCTATCAGTATGTTGATGGCATGAATATTTTAAAATAACTGAATCTTTGCTTCATTGATGGAGCAAACAAGTGCACTAAACTTTTAACAGTTATTATTATTTTTTTCATAACTTATAAATAATTATAAAATTTGTTAAAATGTTTTACCTTCATCATTTTGACTAAATACATGTTTCAGTTCTCAGCATGTCACTAATCTAGATTCAAGAAAAAATCCCGTACATTACATTCCGTGTTGTTGATTACAGAAGTTCAGGAGCTTTGATTTGGTTTACCATAATGACTTGTCAGTAGTATAAGGTTTTCAGTGAGAGTAATTAAATTTTGAATGTTTTTATTTCTGATGGTCATAGTCATGGTCATTTTATCCATTGGGTATCTTGTCCTATGCCACTTTACTTTAATTTTGTTATGCGTTCTTCTCTTTAATCGTTTTATGGAATGAAAAAGACATTGCTGAAATGGTCTGTAAAAAGGCTATCTTGTATTGGTAGAGAACCAATATAACTGCTTGGGGAATATATTAGATAGATCTGGTAGAATTTGAAAATTCAAAGGCAAACAAAGGTACCAGAAACAAATACCAGATCAATAACAGCATCATTATTGGACATAGCAAAATAGGTCAAGTTGCACATTTACAACCAGATCATTGCTACTGAAATGTAGTTCTTACACAGACTTAAGGAGAAGAAATCATCTGGAAGTGATTAGAAGTACTGCCATTGAAGACAATTATAGTGACCAGACAACTAATAAATAAATGGTTTGGACATGTATGTTGAATGGAGGAGGTGAGAATGCCCCTAATAACAGTGGAAGCAAGGCCCACAGGTAACAGACAACTAGACAAACAGACAAATAAACGTCCCCTGAGTCCAAATAACCAAGTCCCGCGAAATGGTCTGGTGTCTGTGTGTGTGTGTGTGAACACACTAGCTCAAAAATTATAAACCGTACGAACCTGACATTGGGTATTTGATGTAGGTATATGCTCGTGATGTGACAGCAAACATTTTATCAAAATTTATCAAACTGAGAGGGCACTTTATTTCTTAAATTTTATCTCATTTTTACGTCTTTTTCGATTTTCTCAAAAACGGCTCAAATGAATTCGATTATGTTAGCATTGTTTAATGTGAATCAAGTATTCTTTGATATAAGGTAAGTTTTATCATCAAATTAAACTTTAATAAATGTTTTCCGGGGGCTTAAATGGCGCTATTGTCATCCATGTGTACGACATCCATTAATAAAAAAAAATCATCAATAACTACTTTTTTTTTTTGTCTTTAAGATCCCGGTTATCATTACCAGTTCACAATTATCATTACCATCACCTGTACCGAAATAAATTTCGGTCAAAATCTTTTATCTGGGAACCCGAAAACGTTATTTTTTAAGGAGAAAGCTTTTAAAAGTAAGAGGTAAAATGCAAGAGCGGATCCAAAAAAATTTCTGAGGGGTGCACTTTTTTATTTGTATGTGTCATGAAGGACCTAATTAAAAATATTAGTGCATAGCTGTGATAGTTACATGAGAAAACATGTTTCACAGCTGCAGTAAATTGCAGTACAAGTACCTGGAAGGAGTAATGACGGTTGAGCAACAACTTAAACGTTGAAATTAAAGGCAGAAAAAGCTCTCCGATACAAGACCTATGGAAAGCAAAGCTAATGCTGTAGAAAACGATAATTAGACCAGTGGTAATATACGGCAGTGAGACGTGCACTCTGATTAAGGAAAACAGTAGAGCTCTCCTGGTTTGTGAGAGAAGAGTCCTGAGGAAGATCTTTGGAGCCGTCAAAGAAGAGCACAGGTGGAGAATCAGAAGCAACGCCGAACTAATGGAATTGTATGGGGAGCCTGATATCCTATGTGCTGTCAAGAAGGGCGGACTAAGATGGCTGGGACATGTTGAAAATGATGCTAAATGGTGCACCAGGAGGGAAAAGGGGCAGACAAGATTGACGACCTAATCTATAAGAAGACATGGGAAAACTGGTGATTAGAAATTGGAAGAGCCTTGCTGGAGACCGCGAGGAATGGGGAAGGATGGTGGTACAGGCCCAGGCCCTACAAGGACTGTAATGCCCAACAGTGAGTGAATGAGAGCATAGTTGTAAATTTCTATTAAATGGTATATTTAAAGTACAGTCCATTTTTCATTTAAGGAATTAAAAAAAAATTACTAAAGATAGCCCTGTTAAAAAATAGAAATGGTTAATTGGTGGCCTCACCTATCAGAGGCAAACGGTAAGGTACAGATCCGCCACTGGTAAGGTGTGCCTTATTTAGCAAAGAATTCCTAGGATAACCAAATGTAAGTGGTAATATGAATAAAGTATATTATATGTTTATGTGAGCTAAGTGTATGTAATATGAATGAAGTATATTAATCTTATTACCGCACTTTAATCAGTTTTAAAATTGTATTTAAGTACCTTGTTTCTAATTTTATGGGATTACTTAAAAAAAAAAAAAAAAAAAACGGCCTTAGAAAGTGTGCTTTGATTATTCAATATCCGCCTAACCAATTAGCGTTGGCAATTTTGTAAACTCTTCAAATTCTCATTATCGCGCATAAATCTCTTTCATTACCGCAGACGAATCATTGTTCGGCCGAAATTATAATACATTTGGAGTAATGATAAAATCTTCTAAAATGAGATATTTCACGATGGAAATTTAAAAACAGCTTAAACTTTTTTCAACTTTTGACTATGAGGCTCTCTTTTCCAATCTAAATTCAGCTTTAGACTACAAAAAGGAACTTGCTCAGCAACTAAATTAATTTTTGAAAATTTGTAAATGAAATTTTTACAGGTTATTAATCAAATACAATGGTGTAATATTATTTAGATGTTTAAATACTATAATAAAATATTTAATATTTAGATAAAGGAACATTTTAAAAACATTTAACATTTATGTTATAAAGGACCTAAAAAAATCTAAGTTCTACCTCACATTGCATAAGCTTCTATATGATCCTAGGTAGTCACATGAAAAGTTGGCACAGAATGAGTGACAATGAAATGGTTCCACAACCACTGAAAAACGTCAGGTGTGAAAAGAAATTTGTGTGAGCCTTGTAAAGACTCCACTGTTGACAGAAAAAGCACAAAATACACATGTGTTTCATGTGGGAAATTTTTGTGCTTGGGTCATATTATAACACAGTGCAATAATTGTTACCGTAGAAATAATTAATCATAATGATTAAGAAGATAATCTAGTTTTATTATATATTTTAAAAAATTGTTCTGTGTGTATTTTATTTATAATGTGGTGTGTTTATTCGCTATTTCAATTCATTGGCTCATAAAAACATTTATTCATAATAAACGCTCTTTTCCGGTTTCTTCGTTTTCTTCTTGAGCTAGTTTAAGAAACTAACACAAGTTTATGACTTCACTTATCAACAATAACAATCAAGCACTCATCAACAATAACAATCACTAACTTATTGGCACAATAACCAAAGAAAAGCGGGGAGTGACTTTTCGTATCTTCCCTTTCTATTTCCCTCCCAGAACACTATCATTCAACATCCAAAGTTCACGGCCCTTGTTCACGGTCTGATTAAAGAAATCTGACTTCTTTCATGGTCTCCAACTAGTCTATTCAATCCGCTTGATCTAATTCGGGAATGCCTATTACGTAAACTGAATTATAAAAACAGTCTCTCCAAATGCTTTATTAAAAGAAATTATTTTTTAATTTTTTAACCCACGGATGCCCCAGGGCCCCTATGTATTTGCTCCCTCTGCCCATCCTCCTGTCGACGGCTCTCATCCTATATAAATCCCTAAAGCGTCATGATTTTAACCCCCTTCCCCCCCGGGACTTCCAAATGTTGGTATTATTCTATTCTTTCCCTCTATTTTTTCATTTACCTAATATGTATTATATGTGCATATAATAATATTAATATATTAATAATAATATCATAATCTCACTACTTCCGGTCTTCTATAAAATATTTACGTCAATCCTGACAAGTCGAATTACCGAATACGCCGAGGAAATAATCGGAGACTATCAATGTGGTTTCTGACGGGACCGTTCAACCGTAGACAAAATATTCTCCCTCCGTCAAATATTAGAGAAAAAATTAGAATACAATGGTATCGTTCATCAACTGTATGTCGACTTCAAAAAGGCTTATGATTCAATAGACCGCAATAAACTGTATAATATTCTGACTGAACTAGGAATACCGAAGTTAGTAAACTAGAGACTAGAGTTTACTAAGTTAGTAAACTTACAAGGGGACGTTCTGAGTTGTAACTCACAGATTTAATTGCCGATTTTTGTGTGGGTAGTAGGGACCTATACTAGAGCAAAACTAGAGTTATAGCCGCCCATGAGCCTTGGGAGACGAGAAAAAAAATAAAATATAAAATAAAAAAAAATCTCGTTTTATTTTTTTTCTCAGCTCTCAGTCAAGATAAAGAAATAATTCTTTCATGTAAAGTTGTAGTTATCTATGCTATTTGAAATAAAAATACTTTCGTTATTCTCAAGAGACGACCCAGCTTCAGGGTGCTCAAAAACTCCAAAAAAATGACGAAATCCACTGTAACTCAGTGGGAATTTTTTTTCGTTGAAAACTGACCTCAAATATCGATTCAGCGAACCAAAAAACCCTTCTGTGTGAAATTTTATCAAAATCAAAAAATAAAAATTTTTTTCCCCCTTTGGAGGACGTTAAAATTTTAAAGTTGAGATTTTGTCAAAAACATCAAACAGTCATAACTTTTGCTGTAATCAACCGATTAAAATAGTAATGGCATCACTAAAATCAGCGTGCATTCTGCTTTCTATCCATCTATATAACATAGCGTTTAGTCCAGATTTTAGTGGACAAAAACTGGCTTGAAAAAAAAATTCCGAGGTCAACTATAACTTGAGATATCTCAATAAGGGGACATCCTACGACCTCCGCATTTAGGCTAAAGGATTCAGTTTTACAGCTTCTAGGGGCCCTTAAAATTTGGTCTCAATCGGTGGCAAAATCTGTGAGATAGCACGAATTATTTACGTTTTTTAAAAATTGATAGCCTCTTGCCTCTAAAATTCGACCAAATCTTAGGGGTAAAATTTTTTAATTTCTGATTTCGACCAAATTTGGTTACTACGGGTTTTTTGAGATGAGGAATCTGAAAAGTATATCAGTTTTTAGTTTAAAAAATTTTCTAAGGGCCCCTAGAAGCTGTAAAACTGAATCCTTTAGCCTAAATGCGGAGGTCGTAGGATGTCCCCTTATTGAGATATCTCAAGTTATAGTTGACCTCGGAATTTTTTTTTCAAGCCAGTTTTTGTCCACTAAAATCTGGACTAAACGCTATGTTATATAGATGGATAGAAAGCAGAATGCACGCTGATTTTAGTGATGCCATTACTATTTTAATCGGTTGATTACAGCAAAAGTTATGACTGTTTGATGTTTTTGACAAAATCTCAACTTTAAAATTTTAACGTCCTCCAAAGGGGGAAAAAAATTTTTATTTTTTGATTTTGATAAAATTTCACACAGAAGGGTTTTTTGGTTCGCTGAATCGATATTTGAGGTCAGTTTTCAACGAAAAAAAATTCCCACTGAGTTACAGTGGATTTCGTCATTTTTTTGGAGTTTTTGAGCACCCTGAAGCTGGGTCGTCTCTTGAGAATAACGAAAGTATTTTTATTTCAAATAGCATAGATAACTACAACTTTACATGAAAGAATTATTTCTTTATCTTGACTGAGAGCTGAGAAAAAAAATAAAACGAGATTTTTTTTTATTTTATATTTTATTTTTTTTCTCGTCTCCCAAGGCTCATGGGCGGCTATAACTCTAGTTTTGCTCTAGTATAGGTCCCTACTACCCACACAAAAATCGGCAATTAAATCTGTGAGTTACAACTCAGAACGTCCCCTTGTTAGTAAAAATGTGTATGACTGAAACGTTCAATAAAATAAGAATCGGTCGTTATTTTTCTGAGAAGTTCGAGGTTCACTCTGGTTTGAAACAGGGGGATTCGCTATCTCCTGTTTTATTTAATTTAGCTCTAGAATACGTCATTATGGAGGTGATAAATACCGGAAAAGGATTGAATCTGGGTGGAAATATATCCGTACTCGGCTGTGCTGATGATTTGCTTTTGCTTGGCAACAACGTGGAAACGATAGAACTAAATACAAAAGCATTGATGAAAGCCGGCAAAGAAGTAAGGCTAGATATAAATACGGAAAAAACAAAATATATGGCTAGCTGTAGAAACGGTGACAATTTTGGCGATATTGAAGTAGAAGAGGAAATATTGGAAGCCGTTGAGAAATTTAGATATTTAGGATCTACTGTAACTAGAAAAAACGAAATCGAAGAGGAAATTAAGGCTACGTTAAAGGCGAAAAAATGCTTGTTATTTCTCGGTAGCAAAATTACTTGGGTCACGCCTTTTATCCCGAAATTTAAAAATTAGGATTTACAAAACTATAATTCTTCCGACTGTTCTTTACGGTTGTGAAACATGGCCGCTTACAGTAAGGGATGAGAAACGCCTTATGGTGTTTGAAAATAAAGTGCTGCCAAGAATATTTGGGCCGAAGAAAGATGAGTCAACAGGAGATTTCAGACGGCTACACAATGCGGAATTGCGTGAGCTTTACCCGGTAAATGTAATCGATTCTATAGATGCGCGTCGGTTAAAGTGGGCATGGAAAATGGCGAGTCTTAGTAGTGAACGAATTCCTAAAAGATTGATAAACGCTTTGCCGACTGGAAAACGACCGAGGGGTAGGCCTAGGCGAAGGTGGTAAGATTCGGTGAAAGCAGATCTTTTGAATTTGAGATTGGACGGTGGTAGGTGGATGGACGAATGTTGGGACCGATTGGTGGTGTCGGCGTCGGGCCTTCGGGTCCGTTAAGCCTTATTGTATTGTATTGTATTGAATAGTTGAAGAACATTGGAAAGAATATATTTTTTTAACTAGTTCAAAATTAAAATGTGTGTGTACCAGTAAAATTGGACTTTTTAATGATTGAAAAAAGCGTACTTTTCTACCAACATAAAAAAAATTTCTATTCTGTAGAAGATTAACAATAAAATATTCCTCAATACATCAGGAGTATGTCATCTATATGTGCACTGTTATGAACTAAACATGTTTAAATAATATCAATAGTTAGAGAAGAAATTAATTTTCGAAATCGTTGCCGAAATAAGTATGATTTTTTGACTTTGTTGGTTTATAAAAAGTTTGCGTTACGTTGCGTTACGGTCGCAATGGTTTAATATGTAACTGTAGGTAGTAGAGGAACTATGGTAAAATTTTCAGCGCCAACTTCGGCCAACTTTGGGATTTATAAGGATTCAAACATTTCGCTACGGAACTATAACCTTGTGGAGGAACTATTAGTTAAGAAAAATCCTCCTATAGGTCTCTAAGGGAGAGGACTGGCTTAGAATTAAAATAAAATAAATCACACGTTATATTAATTTTTATTCTAAAATACTAAAATAAAATAGAATTATTTTAATTTTAATTCTAAAATACAAAAAAAAAATGTTTTATTTTGAATTTGAAATAATCAAACTACAACTACAAGTAGGTTGTTTGAAGTGGCACAGTTTGCTTACAATGTATGGTGATCCTTTGCACTAGAGCTCTCACCCCTGAAAATTGAGGCGGTACATTTATTTCAGTTTGATGCTGTTATTGTTGCATGTTTTTTGAAAATCCTTCATTAACCGCGCAAATAACAGGGATAAATGAAGAATTAATTATGAGATTAAAAACAGTACTAGATGTGATTTGCTTTCTGTACCCGATTGATACTGCAGCATTTCGCAAGTGTACAGCGGAAACGACTGAAATGGCAGTGACTCGGTACCCGTGGTACTATCTCCTATCGACCGTCCACAAAATTCTTTTCCATGGAGCAGACATGATTGAGCACGCAGCTCTTTGTATCGGTTCGCTGTCAGAAGAGGCTCATAGAGAGTGTGAACAAAAATTATAAGCAGTACAGGGAACATCATTCCTGGAAGACATCTCGAGTCGAAACAAATGAAGATGTTTTCCACCAATTATTTGTAACAAGCGACCCATATATTACGGATTTAAGACCAATATACAAGTATAAAAAGAAAAAAGAGCTAACCGAGAAAGCATACAATTTATTTAAACAAGATTATATAATTATATCCTATTTGTATTATTGTAAATAAAAATGTTAAATAAAAGAAATATATTCAAATTTTTATTTTCCATGTCAAATTTTAACTTGATCTGATGCTCTGATTTCGTTGATATTGATTTCATTAGATTCAGCTCCTCAAATAACATATAAGACTATATCAAACACGAAGTTTTGATATTTTTGACTTTTTGACCTCAAATTTGGACTTGATCTGGTGGTCCCATTGCACTGATTTTGATTCCACTAGATTCGGCACCTCTATAAATCAATACACGGGTGGTTCCAACCCACTGGCTAAGTAATTATAATATATATTAGGTTTTTTCCCATTTTCAGCTTTTTTGGACCACTGTGCGCCCCCTCTCCGAAAACGGACCTTAGCACTAGTTAAACTACCAGTACATCGCTTTTAGTCCAGGACTGCTTGTTGGAACATACCGAAGATAAATTACTAGTTTTAGCCACGAATATCGGTTTTTGGAACCTAAAAAATGATCCAGCTTCATCGTTTAAGCCTTTCCGATTTTTTTTTATCATAATTGGCTATTAAATTTCTCATTATTTACTTTCATAATTTCATAATTTGTAATATCGTTGAAATATAGTTTGATCATTCATTAAATTCAAAGATGACAAAGTTTCTTTTTAATTTTTTTTCTTCAGGTTTTCTTATAAACAAAAACAAATTAAAAAACGAGATATTCGTTACTGATCTAATTTTACCGAAAGGATTTGAAGGTTTGTTGTATTTTGACCATTAGGTTATACTTATTTTATTTATTGTGCTGTAGTTCATTTTATATGTTTAGAGCTGAGGGCCCTTGCCTCTTTTTAAACGGCTTTTTTTATTTTTATTGTTATACAAATCTAATTAAATACTAATTGATTTAACGAGAATATTAACAAAAACCAGTCAATTTTTTAATCGACTTCGAACGAAAGAGGAGGTTACTCAATTTTTTTTTTATTAACGACTTTATTACAACGCGAGGTCATATGTCGTTTCCTAACAATCCATCCCGCCATTTTATCCTGTCCTGACAGTCGTCTTCTTGCAATCCTCTTGCTGCCATAGCTTCCTGCAGTCCGTCCATCCATTTCTTTTCAGGACGACCTCTCTTTTACTCTTATTGAGGTTACTCAATTCGATACGTATATGATTTTTTTTTTGTGACTTTTTTTTTTTTTTTTTTTTTTTCTATGCATGTTCACCGATTACTCAGAGATGGGTGGACCAATTGGAATGAAACCTTTTGCATCTTGTAGAGTATTTTCCCAAGGTGGCCCCATTAAACCTTTTTGGGGTTCCTAATTTATTTAAGAAGTTATCGGGAAAAAACATGAAAATAATTATTTAATTATCGCTCAAATTGTTTACTTATTGGAAAAACATATGGCATATATAACATAAGGTATGCTCCAACAAGCTATTAAAACTAATTGATAACTAACAAATCCAAATATTGTATTACTGCTGGATGAATCAAATGGGAAAACCAACCAATCAAATTCAGAATCAAAAGAGTGGGGGGAGAACATGATCATGAAACTGTTAGTTATCGATGTGTTTTACGTGCTTGTTGGAACAAACCTATACATAACCTTAACTAATTTTTCAACATTAGATTTAAATGAAGATATAAATATCAGCAGAATATAATATCGCTGTCGTTTTCTGTAGCGATATTAGCATAAATATTAGATAGATGTATATTCACCGATAACAGTAAACCTTCTTTATTTAGATCTAATCAACATTTGGACACCATAATCATAAGACAACAAAATTCGTGGAATTCCAAGAAAGACTGAGTATTATTGGTAATCGTTTTAAAGCAGAATTTAAGACTTCTTCAAGCTCCCGAAGGATCGTTTAAATTTAAAATCGTAGCTATTATTGATTTAAATTAGATTTCAATTTCTATCTTTTATTGACTATGCACATTAAAAAATAATACAATAATTCCTGGAAAAGCTCATTTTCAGTTGACTTAATAAAGGATTCAGATACCTCTGTCTTCCGGATACACTCGGTTACTGTTGAATATCTTGCCGGAGGTCTTGTGCCGATCCTTTATGGGTGACACTTCTGTTATGTTATCCGGATTACTAGTATCGGTTTTTAAATTTGTTTCTACAACTATCGAGGCTTTTGCTGGTGTTCATCCATCAATAAAAACTACAAAATAAAACTTGATAACTACCCGAAAACAACCTCATTGTATGAAAGTCCCCTCAGCAAAAATTTGGCAGTCATGGAAATGATTGTTAAAAATGATGATAAATGCTACGCCACAAGGATTGAAGCAACATTGTTTAGGAATTTATTTTCTGAATAATGTTTTATTATGAAGGATATAATTCACAGTAATTCGGTAATAAATTTAGTCAAAAATTCATCGAAAGGAATTACGAACATAATTGAATCAACCTTTGGAATTAAGTCAGTAGTCTAAGACGGAGAATAATAATATCGTATGTTGTTATGTAGTAATTAGTTATCGTTAGATAATTAAATTATAATTTTTAAACTATTTTATCTTCTAATAAAATAGTTTAATAATAATATCCTTCGTAATAATAAATTAACCATATGTGAGTCCCAAACCCTGTTGCTTCTATCCTAGCGAGACAGTCTTTTTGATATCGATAAATTTTATGGTTGCCCCTTTTTTGCAGGGACTTCTATCCAATGATGTAATCCAATGAAGTCGTGTTTAATATCGCCATAGTTTTTAGAAGGATATTCAAGCAATCAAAATTTAAAAATTACTTTCAAATTTACTATAGGTCATATTAGCATCCTCATCGATTCTCCATTAACGATATCTTGTCTAAAACCGGCCAAATTCTCGACTGTTCAGTGACTTATCTACTTCATCTTGGAATGGCCGGATTTATGTATTTATGTATATTTAACTCGACACATCTCAGAACACTGATTCTCTACGTAAATGACAAGTACTGACGACATTTAGCAAAGGAAAAATATTGTCATTGTGGAAAAACATTTTATGTGTTCCCTTCCCAATTGAACATTGATCTTTTTAAAAAAAAAAAATCCATTTATAATCATAAAACGTAGTGTGTTGAAAGTTGTATAATACACGCACCGCTTTCCCACTTTTCTGTGTGTATTCATACAATTGAAAAGGTAAAGTGTATTTCATAATAATTTTATACAATTATTGTATAATAAAAAGACCTGGGAAAGACAAACGTGTTAGAGCGTAAAAAGATTTCGAAATTTTTAAACCAACGTTTATTTTATCAACGACCAATTACCAACGAAATTTTTAAACCAACGTACGGTTTTCTACATTTGTTATCTTCTCCAACTAAAAATTGTTAAATAAAAGACATTTTATAAAAAAATATTTAACCGACTTCGAAACCTAGGAACCAGTAAAAATAAATTCACTGAAAAGTATGAAATAATTACCTTCTGATTTTTATGAATACACAGCAAAATTGAAAATGGTATAAAAAGTGGAAAAGTGCAATAAGACGAATAATTTTATTTTGATTTGTACAAATACACACTAATTGTTAATAAAATTTTTTAAATTTAAATATTAAATACTATGTTCAATACAACACAATCTTTTCGGAGGCGGCGCAAAATTTAAAATTTTTTACACTAGACATTATGAAAATCTTCTAAATGGATCTTCTCTTCCCAGCTATTGATTTCAATGCCTACTAATGGAATTGTATCAGTAACATGTTATTTCTATTTTGCGCCGCCTCCGAAAAGATTGCGTTGTATTGAACATAGTATTTAATATTTAAACTTAATAATTTTTATTAACAATTAGTGTGTATTTGTACAAATCAAAATAAAATTATTCGTCTAATTGCACTTTTCCACTTTTTATACCATTTTCAATTTTGCTGTGTATTCATAAAAATCAGAAGGTAATTATTTCATACTTTTCAGTGAATTTATTTTTACTGGTTCCTAGGTTTCGAAGTCGGTTAAATATTTTTTTATAAAATGTTTTTTATATTGTTAACAATTTTATTCATTATCACCTCTTCAATGAAAGGTATTTACTTACTAACGCCATTCAGATTTATTTGAAATATTCTGGAATGTTACAGAAGACGGTCAACCATAGCTGACTGAGAGGGTGGTTCCTGAGTTGGCCGCTAGATGGTGGCAGCTGGAGGTGGCGAGAAAGCGCCGGCGCTGTCCAGATCGATCTCGCCCGTGGCACCCGACGGGTGGTAACATGGACTTCGGGGCCATCAAGTAAGTCCAATTTGTATCTAATAGCAATATATCGTAACTTCGTATATACACAACATATGCACAGCGCATGGTTTATATGTGTGCACTTAATCCAGGATGGGTTATGGATATGAAGGTGTTCAGGTGTGGTAACCTTCCGTCAACGGGCCAGCGTGAGCCCGCTCTGAGTTATGTACTGCCTTCGGATACATGTGAACACCAGCATGCTTATTTTTTATTTTTATTATTTTTTTTTATTATGCATTATAAAAAATATTTTTGAGTTTATATATTTAATAAATAATAATAGATCTTTTAAGTCTCTCTATGCAATTTTTAAAAATAGATTTATAAATAATTAAAATACTTATTATGAAAACATTTTTTTTAATCTTTAAATAAATATTGATAAAATCCTTGTAGAATAATTACCTAGATTTCTGTAAACCATTGTATAGTTTTTTTTTTGTTTTTTTTTGGGGGGGGGGGGGAGAAACCGCCTTTCTTTAACAAAAATGTTTACTAATACACTTACATTGAAATATTAATATACCAATAAGACATAGCCTATCGGTGTCGTACCTTCGGTTTTAAAACTATTTGTTAGAATAAATAACTAATTCAAATTAAATTTATATATAATTCTCTATATGCCATGATTGTGTGATGCCATTTAAATTATTAAAAATATTAGTAGGTGTTAAATAATATAAATAATAAATCCCTCTCTCTCTATATATAATATAAGATAAGGTGAGTTTTTTTGTAATTGGACTTGAAGTGTATTTAATCAAGAAAACAATATATCATCACGGTGTACAACATAAATCCTCCACTTTTACAGTCGACAGATAAGCCAGACAAGCTCACGGAACATCCTGGCTTGGTCTTATTCTTCGATTTGAAATTATCATTGCCATCTAAATGTGACCGCTCCTACTAGTCCCATTCCGCTGAACGATGCTAGAAGAAGAAAAAAATTGTTCCACCTGTGGATGGTTGGGCTTGTTGCTGGGCCTGTTTTACAGCAACAAGTGAGGGAGGCCTAGGAACATCTTAACCTCGGTTCCTCTATCCCGAGGACGGGCGGAGGAGCCCATCGGGCCAAAGATCTTCCTCATGTGTCCTCGTAGCGTCAATTGAAGAACGGTACCACGGTAGATATTGAAAAGCTAGGAAGCAATTAAAGTAAATCAGAGAGTTTTTAAATATATTTTTACTTTTTCAAAATTGTATATATTCAATTATAAAAATTCATTATTTATTTCTTTTTGAAATTTACTAATTTATTAGTTAAGGATAAAAGGAAATATTTTATTTGCATTTTATGTGATTAATACAAGTGTAATATGTCACCGACTGGTGAAGAGATTATTGTTTGGTAGTATCTCTAAGTATGTTCCCTGTTGAGAATTTTAGTCTTTAGAAGCCATCTCATTTTCAGAAATTGAGGAGGGTTACCGAGAACAGATTGAAGAACAGGGTTAGCGTGGGTGTGTAACATGAGAGTTAGGAATGGAAGGATTTGGTTTCTGTTTCGGGAACATTCTACAACAAATGGGAATCGTAATTTAATTTCTAATATTTTGGATAATAGGATTCCCAGAACTTATGATGTTATGGAACCCAAAACGTCGTATTCTTATTTACAGTTCAAAATCTCCTTTTTATCATCATCTTAAAAATTATTATTTGATTCGTAATTGCCAGAAATTGCGTGTCTAATTTTATATTGTGTTAATGTGTTAGAGGAAGTTAATCGCCTTCAAAGATGAAATCCGTGATACCAGTTTTATTATTACACAAGAAAGGAATTTAAAAATTATTTATGATTAAATAATCTAGAGTTACTTAATGAAGTTTTCAAATTACAAAATTTCTGAATTATGGAATAATAGGGCTGTTCTGTGTCATGAGTGAGTTAAAATCTGTGTAAAAAAAAAATACTTGTAGTAAGTATGATGGGAATGGATTCGCTAAAAAATGAAAATCGTCTCCAAAAACTAAAGATAAGATGAGGTGAGTAGATAAAAAATTTTAATTTTCCAAATGCCTTAAGAGAAAATTTTATTTTAATAACTCTAAACTAACGTTTTCTTGACCTTGGTTCGAGTTTTTTGGAATAGAGATAATTTAAATTATAATTTTTTTTCTCTAACGCTATCTATCACATTTGCTGATTTAATGAATGAAAGATAAAAAAACAACAAAAAAACTTAAATTATGTTAGCACATTATGTATTTCTGTTTTCTTCAGCTTTAAAAAATATATAAAAATTAATATTACGAGATAAATTAATATAGTGTATTTATACTCCAGTAATCTTTATCCGGGTCTATTGTACTGAAAGATTAATCAAAGGGGTCTGGATTGGGGAACTGAGTAGCTACTTTAATATAGAAAGAGCGGTGGTACGGTGGCGAAAATTGGAATGGAGTTGGTTGGGAATTATTTATGGATAATTAACCGCGCCTTACCTGGAATTGTTGGAGATACTTTAATCTGACCCTGGGATTCATTTATTTATTTTAATGACAAAAAGCCATAATTATTTATGAGTCATAGGTGGTAGTTTTATTTCATCGGTTATTTTTTATTCAGTACCAATTTTCTGTTATTTTCCTTCATTAATATCAGAACATGATAATTCTTTACAACTTCCTCTTGAACTAGCGTAATCAAGTATAACTTATACTCCATTTCTGGCTTCTTAGTTCTGTTAAAAAATAGATGATTTTAGGAACTTTTTTATACACTTTTTTAAACATATTTATTTAAATATCTTTTTATCTTTGAGTTTTGCGATATCAACAGACATTTTTTAATATATTAAACTGACCAGACGATATAAACAACTGTCACACCTCCTAGACTGCAGATCATCCCTTAACTTACGAACAAAGGACTAATATACAACATGATACTAAACTTTTATCTTCTAATTAAATAGTTTAAAAATATAAATTAATTATCTAACAGATAATCGTTGATTAAATTACCACATACAATGATACTAAACCCTATTTGGACCTATGGAGCAGAACTTTGGGGTTTCGCTAAACAGGTTCACATTAACAAAATTCAAACCACACAGTCAAAAATTCTTCGAAAAATTGTAAACGCTCCTTGGTATATTTCTAACAAATTTGCTAGATGCCCTCCAGCGCAGTGGCAAATGACTTAAAATATAAATAAATAAATAATTTATTAAATGAATATGATTAAGCTCTTGACAGTTTAATAAAGTAAAATAACGGCAATGTATGGTTTTGAGTTGAAGCTTACAAAGCAACAAGATATAGCCTTCTTTATTATTTCTCGAAGGTTTATCATCAGCACTCCCTGAATTGTTTAATATTTAAATAAATCGAATAGTTAAGCCATCTCTACGGATCTGAAAGAAATATTGAGAGAGGACTCTCAAACAAGCAGGAAACTTCATCAATTTTCTGTAGTGCTCAGATTCATATTAAAATATTTAGAATCCAGCTCAATCTTGTTGAAAATGATGTATGAGATGTAAATGACGAAAGATCGAAATGAATCGATTTTAATCATATAAGATTTTATTTTCCCATTGTGCCTAAAAATAAGCATCCCCCACTACACCTTTAAGAAATTGAAATGTAACTTTTTGTTTGGACTTGTTGCAAATTATTTTAGAGTAAATAACATGTAAAAGATGTTTGGGTTTTAAGGAATAAACACCTATATATGTTGGGCTATTAGATTTTCAATCCTTTGAGGATAAAGCCAAGCGTGCATATTGAAGAAAAAGGAGGAAGAAAGTTGAAGGCTCAGCCTTAAAAGAACTACTTTACGCAGGCGGCCTTATAAAGCTTTATAGAAGCAAGGAAGGAATTCATTTTGCCAGCTTCTAGCCAGAGGTTCCCCCCACCTAGCAACCTTTAAATTTAACCGATTTATTTATTTATAAACTTGACAGATTTATTAATCTGCATGGATTATTCATTTTAAATTATATTTTATATAAATATTGAATAATGCAGTTGCGATACTTCTTTAAAAAACCTGTACCACTACAATCCATGAAGGGTCTCTGGTGCACTACGGTGTAAAGGAGTTCTGTTTCTTGGTCAGCAGTTGTGCAAGGAGGGGGTGACTTGACCGTGATCGCGCTCAACTCCCAGGTTTCTCCTTAATTTTTAAATTAAGATTACCCAAGAGGCAGGCTACGACTCAGAAATGTCTCTAGGCCTCTAGTGACTATCTGTGACGGAATATTTAAGATATTCGGCTAAGCCAGATTCCTAAATAACTTTGCTCTGAGCTACTCCGTGTCTCGCTTTCTTTCTAATACTTTTTATAGTTACGTCCTATATTTTTTATGTATATTAATATCCCATGTTCCCCATTCTAAATGTGGACAGTAATATCTAGGTTTAATCAAAATTCTAATTTTGTAATTCTTCATTTTTATACTATGTACAACTATGTATAACTGTGTAAACTACATATGCATTCAGCAACTATGCTAAAATTATTAACAGTCAACTCATGAAAGGTTTAGTAGACGGGAATTCCTCCAAAAGGTTCCTGTTCTTTTTTCAACAATAACATTACTACGTTTCCTTGTTCTATTTTTGTATCTTCAGCTTCCGCTGGAGAATCAATGAACTTTCACTACTTCGGCAGAATTTATTTATTTCATCCCACTGTACCATTAGGGTAATATTATTCTTTTGCGACAGTGTATGATACGCTTGCCTGCATAACATACCACTGCTACAATTATATCAATTTATAGCTTTCACTGCACTACTTTTTTCTCAGCCTCTCCCGTACTCTTCTTCGCCTCCTCTGTCGGGCGCACTGTGCGGCGCTCGTGCAGTCGAGGTGACAAAAGTCGTTCTTGATCGATTTTTTAAATGAAACCTTAAGCTGATCACAGAAAAGTATATATAAATGCTCATTGAATTTTATTATGAAGGGTAATAACAACCATAAGTTGACAGTGCTCCAATAGTTGACATTACGTACAAAAAGTTTGAATAATAAGATTCAGAGTTGATTATTATGGTTCAAAATTTGGTAGTGATTTCCCAAGGTATACTAGTTAGCTGTGCTGCCATCGACATTAGTTTGATGAAAACTAAAGCTTATTTGTGAGAGTTATATTTATACAGGTTTCTGCTAGCCTGGTTCATTAAGGTGGAAGTCAAGTTCAATTATGTCTTAAATACTTTTATGGTATTCATTAAGTTCATAAGAATCATTTGATATTCTTTTTAAATATTTATACAATGTTTTAGGGCTTTAATGCAGGTGTCAACTATTAGAACTGAAATTAATCCATAACTTCAATAGTTAACATCGATGTCAACTGCCGCCAGAATTAGCAAATAGTGTTCCCCATTTGGTGGTGGTTTATGGAAGGCTGAGTCTGACTGAATGACAGGTGTCTTATTTTATGAATTTATAGCTGTTGTAATCTATCCATGGACCATTGAGAGCAAAATTGCTTGTCTATAATCCTAATCCTGAAGGGACACGCGTCTCATCTGACTCTCCCCACTTCTCGATTCCGCAAAGAACCTGCCATTTTTGCTATTAATCTCACTCTATCAAAATGCGCTACACATTTCATCCAACCAATGAATGTGGTCATCTTTAATTGTCTAAAAGAGCACTGGAAAGAGAGAAGTTCATCATTGGAGAGTCTAAAATTGTGCAAACCCAAAATTAATGATCTCATTTTTCGTTTAAATATATTTGTGTTTTTTTTTTTTGTCTCATTTAAGCTTTCTGTGTATAAAATAATTAAATTGTGGAAATTGTATTTTGTTTCCATTGTGAATTAACTAATATATAAATTAAAAGAATATTAACTTTCATTATAGTCCTTATTACCAATTAAAAATCATATGAAGTCAAAAATTAATGCATGTGTCAACTTTAAAACTATAAATGTCAACTTTCCAAACCTTTACATTTTGATGTGTCAACTATTGGTTCACTTAAGAAGTTTCTAAGAAATTATTTTTTGTAAAAACTGTAAATGCAGACCATAGGATATGTATTCCTAATTTTCTAGAGGGATTGGCCTAACTAAATTCATAACAAAGATTATCCTAACATCAATATATTGCTAAACAGTGTCAATAATATTTTTTTTTCTTAAACTGTCAACTATTGATACAGTTACCCTATATGTATATAGCTATATGATTAAGATACAAAAATCTTAGGTTTTTAATGACCAACTATAACTAAAGGTAGAAAATATCGGTGATAAAAATAAAAAGTTTAAAAATATTTTGAAAAATTATATAATGATCTATGTTTGTTATATAATATTTTTATATTAACTAATGTTTAACATCATTTGTTAACGGTAACAAATGAAATACCAAAAAAAAAGTTTTAATAGAATCGGAGTATAATATAAAAAGTAGAGTAAATATTAACATAGGAATTCATATAAAAAGGTTTTACAATCTATTTATTGATATATACCATTGAAACGTATTTATTACTTCTTTGTTTAAGTCAGTAATTTCGAGTCTAATTCTGGAATGGGCGAAAAATGTTATAGATACACGTCCATGCTTTGATGAGCGACCAAGGTTGTCTTTGCTTACAGAAAGGTATACTTGTGATATAGCTCCCTGGAATCAAATGCTTTATTATTTATTTTAAATTGTTATCCTTATCTTATCTTTGTTTTGAAAGGAAGTCTATGGAGTATGTTGTAGATATTCAAAAAACCGAATGCATCAATGGAGTGTTGACAAACCAAAGCGGTACAGGTCTGCGTCAGGAATTCTTTCATATCACTTTCGTATTCATCTCTTTTTATCTTTTATCTAACAATCATATAACCACATAATGTGGCGTCTTTTCATATTTTTCTGGTGGCGATCACATGAATTAAAAAAAATAAAAATTAAAAATTTACTGGGTTATTCCTTGTCATCGATTAAATGTTTAGTTGGTCATGAAATTTAAAAAGCGGTTTTCTCAAGTTCTGAAAATAGTGAAAAAGATAGTTTGTCCTAGATAAATTCCTTACTATGACAAAAATGATATGGCTCGTCCATTGCAAGACTGGTAAAAAAAAAAAAAAAAAAGTGATTTTTTTAGGAAAACCTACAAGTTCCTTTTTGGGGCCCGGTGTGGCTGTGCGGTAAAGCGCCGTACTCCCATACCGGAGCTGCGGGTTCGAGTCCCGCCCTGGGTGGTGCTTTTCTTTCGTAGGAGAAGTATCACCCAGTGCCATGGGTGTTAATGGGCAGTATAGGGCTTCAGTAGAAGCCTTAAAGTCACAAAAAAAAAAAAAAAAAAAAAAAAGTTCCTTTTTTTTCCATTCCTATGATTTCTGTTATCGGTTTTTTTCAACTTGTTAGAAGAAAAAAAATTGGCCTTGGCCGGGATTTGAATCCGGATTTCCTTATCACTAGTCAGGCCATCTTGCCACTTGAAATGCTACTAGGCACATATCCCAGTCAAGTCAATCCCTTCTCTTCCCCATCGATCTCGCAATTTTTGCAAATTAAACGGGCGGACATTTTGTCCATTACATAAGGTCTCTTGGATGTACATTTAAAAAAATAATTTTACTAACCACCTATTGGCATTATAAAGCACTTTAAATTTCCGTATTGAGATTAATTACCGAGAAATAGAGTGGGAAGGTGCTTATAAATAAAGCATTTTTGGAATTACTTACTGTCGCGAATTATAAAAACTAGTTAACCCGTGCGAAGCACTTCGCACGAAGATTTGTATCAGATTTCACATCTAGTTTTAACATAACTATGAAATGAACTTTTTTTTGCATGTTGACCGCTTATCCGTCCTCGTCGGAACGGATTTATTGCCGTTAAGCGAGAGAGCCGGTCAATCCGGAAAAGCGTATAAAAAAAAACAACAACAAATTTTATTATTATAACTTCTATATTGCGATAAAACGAAGCACTTAGCAAGGGCCCACCTAGTATTCTTTAACCCACAGAAGCGTTACAATATTATCAATTATTATTATCACAGCCTATTTTACAAAAGCTATAAAGATATTAATTAAAGAAAACTTTTTTGGGCCAATTTTATTTAACAATTTACGAAAATTTACTCTATCAATCTATACAGTTTTCACAAAATCTTTTATTTTATTTTTTGTTTAAACGCACCTTAATATCATTTCGTCGGTTTTGTCAAGATATAGGAAGCTATTTGTTCTTAATTTCTTTTTTAATGAAATGAATGGAGGGTACGGATTTCGTTTCAAGACCAATTTTACTTCGAAGAGATTTGTTTTACTGGAGTTCGGCCAAAAAATAAAAGAAAAAAGCCTTTTTGCCTACATTTTAATTTATTTAAGATCTATCGAACCGGAACATATTACAAATTTTTACAAAATTTTTGACCAGTGATTGATAATCTGACAAAGGTATAAATGCTTTTAATGATTTTAAAAAGATTTTTTTATCTTTTACAGCGCCCTCGATTTATCCGAAAAGTCAGTTAATCGGGAACCGGTCATGTGGGAGTATACTGCAATTGCTAATTGTGAGAGTCCAATTTTCCAACGCTACGAAACAACATTTATAGAACCTAGGCACGACAGGACCTATCATTTGCTGTAACGTAACACAGTAAGTAGTTGACCACGTGCGGCGGAGGGGCCTAACCCAGGCGTTATCTCAAAAATGGTAGGTTTTAGGGCTTTAAAACATTTCTAAAGAACTAAACTTAGTCTTAATGTTCGTATCGCAATTTAGAAAACCCAATTTGATTCGTTTCGATCCGTTGAATCAGTACTTTTAGGTAGATATTTTATTTTGGACCAAAAAATGAACATTGAGAACGCAATTCGCAAAAGCTCCGTGAAATTCTGAATCCATCAATACCACATTCGTGGCATTTGAGCACGACAGGACCTTATAATTAATGAAAAACCGATTTTTACAGCTTTGTGAAATAATGTATGTGGGATGCCCTTAATTCTAGTCTATTTTGTGCAGAGACAATACTTTGAATATATGAAGCTAAAAGCTAGTGCGGCATGGGAGTGCTGTGAAGGGATCTTCACCAAAGATTAGGGTATAGGGCTTAGGGCTAAACCTTGGTGATATATCTGCTCTCTAATTTTAGGTGTCGGAAACCAGGGGTTGCAATTTCTCACACAACCCTTCTGAATTAATGATGGCTTTTAGTGTTATGATGTATGATGATTACATCAGGGTTTTTTCTTTTTTTTATTCTTTTTCTTTTTGAGGGACAAAAAGTTGCATGACCAAAAATCAACTAAAAAAAAAGGCGATGGCACGTAAGTAAAAACTTTATTAAAATAAAATAATAGAATCTCGTAAACGGACCTATATTATGTTATGAAAATTGTAAAATGCTAAATTTTGTTGAACTGTGACATCTAGCATTTTTGAAGATACAACTCAAAATCAGTACAGTTGAACCTCGATCTACCATGCTCGTAATTAAGCGTCAGAAAAGAGTATTAATAAGGTATGAATAATTGTAAATAGTAATGAAAATACTATTATTTATTACCTTATTAATATTCTGTTTATCTGTAATTATTTACATTTTTATTTTCATATTTCTTCATATATTTTCACTAGTTATTGTCGTGTTTAATATTTAGCCCTGATGAAGACGTCAATTAATCAAAAACGCCGGCACTAATATGTTAATAAACATATAATTGTTTTATTTGACGCCCCCCACAACTACTAATTACAATCGCATTAAATTAATTTCTAAGATCAACCATCTACCTGTATTATATATTTAAATATTTCTATTAAATCAGTAATAGTTTCTTCATTTGAAAGGTTAAAGACATTAAACGAAAAAATGGACCTCTGAATATCTTTAATACAAATAGTTTGTTTTAATATCACATTAATCAAAATTGATTGAACTACACCGAAAAAAAAACAAAAAAAAACTCAACCCTGTGAAATAATAAATTAGATTTAAAAAGTTAAAAAATTCTAATCCAAATATCTCAAAACCAGGTGTTTGAATAATGGCCCCTCTTACAGCAACCTCATCAATTATACACGCACGGTTTTATTAATAATGATTGATGGGATTTGTACTATGAACTCCTGAAGGGTACTGATCATAGAAATTAAAATTAAAGGAAAAAAAAAGTAGAATTTAAGAAATTAAACTTAAAGGAAAAAAAAAGTTATTGCGGAAATCTTAAAACAGACTGGTAAATTTCTTGGATACTGCTTTGGATCGCCTTAAGCATTCCATAAAACACAATATTCTAACAGGTAGTGACCGTCCGAAGTTTCGGTTTCGGCCAAAAATCGGCCTTATCTTCGGCCAAGCCGAAACTAGCTTTTGTGTCTGATATCTCCAAGAAGGAAGCAGGACTACACGATTTCAGCTTGTAAGTTCGATCTTTTTCATGGCCTTTAACATCCTTGAATTAATAGTGTTAAGTATCTGTTATTTTAGTTAATTATACTTGCATTGTATCACGATAAAACATAGGTGTTTCTCATACTTTTGGTATCTTTAATTGATGGAAAACTTTAAGTTGTGTGTGGAGACAAAAATGTGATAGTGAAGAACAGGGATTTGCAACGTCAATTAAGTCTTAACATGAAATGAAAGCATTCTTTTCATACAGAATTTTTTACGTTGAGTGTAAAGACTATTATTTATTCTTTACCTTGAGCGTTAAGAACCTTTTTGTGCTTTTAATTATCTCTTTATTAATAATGAAATTTGATTTATAAAAAATTAGATTAACTCAAAATAAGAATATATATTCTAAATACTTATATTTAAATTAGTCATTGATACGTCCACAGATTCAAATCAAAAGAGAAAAAATATTTTAGTCAGTAACCTTGTTTAATAAAAAGGGGGCTCAAGTTGAATAAAAAGATTGTTGTATGTTCTGTTCTTTGTTCTTGTATGATATGAGACTCAGATGCAAAAACCAATTTTTCGACTTTGGCAGCCCCCTCCTCCCTCCGGATCACCAATAACACCCCCAAAAACTTTTTTCCGTTTTGACCACGAAGAAGAACGTTTTCGACAAAAACTATTCTATACATTTTTAAAATAGATTATATCCGCTAATATCTGAGACAAAAACTGACTCAGTAGACTGCTTCTGAGGTAGTTACAGCTTTACATATTCAATAGATCGTCATTTTGTTCTCCATCGGCTTTATTATGGCAAAGATTTTCTACATTATTCATTCTTTAGATATGATAATATGAATTTTTATTATTATCAGCTTGTTATTTCTAGATTATTTCAATTTTTAGGGCTGTACTAGTTTTTGGGGTTTGGTCTAACATCCCGCGGGGACTAGCCGTACTAGAAAGTAGGGGCCGGGATTCGAGCCTACTAATTACATCTAATAATAATAATAATTACATATAATAATACACCTGTCTTAACACTCTTCTTTTAACAAGCCCACGTATTTTATGAATAATTGATTTAAATTCCTGTCATTTTATAAGCTTTCTAAAAGTATTTTTAGCACTTACAAGTATTATATATACATACGTTAATAAGTTTCGGTTTCGTTTTCGGCTAAAATTTTGGTTTCGGTTAGAAACTACTATAAGGTAATTGTAACTGGATTTTTTGAAAATCAAATCTAAGAAAAAATGTATTTTCTTTTTTAATTTTTTTTTTTACCATTTGTTTGATTGAAACATATAAATGAAAAATATGCATAACTAAATTTTCTCATTATTGGAAGAAATGTCAAGGCCTCGAGACCGGACTGTATTACTTCACACTAGTGGAAATTGTGTAATAGAATTACACCACTTCCAGGTAGCTGGCTATTGTTCTGGGGAAAGCTTGTTACTTCCACCCGTCGGTCGCCTTTGTTACTTTATTGGAGAATGGAATTTTTATTCGCAATTATATCGAGGATTCGAGGAGAAATGGTAACTTTAGAAAATAAATCAATAACGAAAATTTACATTGACTTATCCTTGTTCACAACTTTCTTTTTTTTTTTTTTTTTGTCGATCTTGCAAACTTTCATTTCTACATCTGTTTCATAATTTGTTGCTTTTTAGGATATAAGCTATTTATAATTTGTTGCACATTAACTTTAGTGTTAGTTTTAAGACCAATCGATGTGCCTGAACATGTGAAGGATTTACATCTTGATCGCTCCAATAGTTTTATTTTGAATATTCTTGTTCTTAAATACCTATGTGAAGTATTCTTTAAATTTCACACTTCGACTTTCAACAGTTTCTGTAATCTATTATCATCTTCTACTATTTTCGATTAGTAAAGCAATTTAAAATTGAAAAAGTGAAAAGAAATTTAAGAGTGCTTTCCAAACCCAAACTACCATACACAAAAATAAAGCCGGTGATCTAATCGGCAACGATGAAACTTGGAGGGACTATTTCAGCAATCTACAAATTGTCCAACTAACAACTCCAAACAATTCAGGGTAAATTGCCACGTAATAGGACTTGATTGAAGGATGCTCCTACGATAATGATGTCTTAGCAGCTCTGAAAAATAACAGAAGTCGTGGTATAGATTCAGAGATGGTGAATCATTGCGGAGAATCATTACTCGTAGTGCTCTACTACCTAATACCTGAAATACGCATTTCAAATTTTAACGTGGACCAGTCGAATTTCACGAAGCCTCCACTAGAAGGTTTAAAAGAATCTTGGGAGATTTTCCCCTGAATCATGTCTATTCCCCATATGTCTCTCTAGGTCCGCCGGCATAGTATTTCTTTCTCTAATTTAACCAAGGCTCCAACCCGCACGCTCTTTCCACTTCCTCGAGAATTACTCTATTTGGACATTGAGTCTTGGTTCTTCCGTTGTTATTGTTTTGGTTTTCTGCTGGTTAAAAACAACGTTTTTAATAGACTTGAACTCTTCCGAAAAATCCTTGATTATATGTTTACATTATCAAAGATTATAATGTTTCGAGAGATAAGATACAAAGTTGTTCTATATGTTTCGAATTTATAACAACTTTAAGATGGCAACTTAAACAACTAATTATATGCATTTCTTCTTCAGGGTTTGACCATGTAACAGGTTTTTCAACTGCCAAGCTTTCACCCATCTTGCTGTGGGCTTCTTGCAGGGCCAATACAATAAATTTCTTGTATTGGCCCTGAAGAAGCCCATAGTAAGATGGGTGAAAGCTTGGCAGTTGAAAAACCTGTTACATGGTCAAACCCTGAAGAAGAAATGCTTATAATGGATTCAGATCATGGAAGCCTAAAACAACATTAAATAGCCAAGTTATTTTAATGAATTTATTAAAGTTCGACTATTATTGTTTGTATCATTATTTTTTTCTATCAGTAATGTATTTTGTATTGTTTTTAATATAAGAATTTTTAGATGGCGTCATGTAATTTACATTACATAGTGTGGTGAAGTAATTTACATCAAACCACACTAGTTCATTTTAAAATACCTTAATCCAGGCGAAAGCATAGGTGTATAAAAAAACATGTTTTTCCTTTGACGACTACTCAAAGAACCCATCTACAGCTACACTTTATAGGAAAATAAACCAACACTATTACCATTTCACTGAATAAATTCTACTGGATTATATTTTATCATACATACGTTTTATTTTTTAAAAAAATTATGCACACTTCTGACGAACGTTTCGTTCAGGTTAGTGGTAATAAGTTATAACTGTATAACATGAGTTATTAAAGGACTGTAGTAGTTCATTCAAAAGAATTTCATTTAATGTATGTACTATTTTAAATGGATGTAATCAACTTCAAGTAATAATGTTTATTTATTTTTTAAAGTATAATGTATTAAATTTATTTTAATTAAAATTCCTCCGCCTCACAAATTTATGGGACAAATATAAATGATTTCGTAAGAAAAGAAATCTAGAAAATTAAACTGAATTCAGAGGAATACACTCGATTCACTTGGAAACGTCATCTGTAAAATATTACTTGATTTATTAAAACATTTTATTTGAAATTCATTGAAAATATTTCAGAATCTTACATAATCCGCGGGATTTCCAGGAAACTTCAAAACTCATTGGCACGATTTACATTCAAGAAAATGCTCAAAAATGACCGGAAGTATGTTTAAAAATATATAAGGAATAATAATTATTATATAAGGAATATTAAGAATCTTTCTGGAGAAATTCCTGATAATGCATGAAATTCGAGTAGAAATATCGACACAATATTACGTAAATTCTAGATATAAGTTTTCTGACCGCATCCCCAATCATTTTCTTTAAATTATTCCATACAAGAAAATACTCAAAAATGGCCGGAAGTATGTTTAAAAATATATAATACGTCTGAAGTAATTATGGTACTGAAATCTAATATGTATATTAGAATAAACGTTTTATTTTCCAGTATTTTGTTATATATCTGTTTTGCTCAATTGATGTAGTTTAATTTCAACGTCTAGGAGACCAACACACAGAGGGACATTCTCCTCCTCTTTATTTTATTACTTGAAGGGGTATAGAAGTCAGAAGTTGTAAACAAAGTTAATTTACTATAACATTACGTTGAATTCATACAAATAATAATAGAATAAATAAACTAGAAGTAAAGGGTATATTAAGGTCATAGATTAGCCTTTGATGATGTCAAACTTTGTCAAAAGCTTTGCTAAACTTAAAGTTACAGCTTTGCAGACTTCAACTTTCTCGATTTAGTTTTTGTAGCTGATCAATGGCGGAAGTTTTCTTTTCCCCTTTTTAATGGCATCATATTTTTTTTGTGACTAAATTCGACCCTGTAGTTCAAAAACCTAAAAATTAAAATAAAGAATCCCAAAGGAGGACGATCCCTTAAAATGTTCCAAAAAGCAAATATTAGTTTTAAATTTATCTTTCTTAACTTTTTTTTTTTTTATACCTTCATTAAGAATTAATAAAACTTTTTTAGAGCCCATCATTTCCTGTTAGACTGCCTCAGTTATAATGAGATTTATTCCGCGGTTCTTCGGTCGGAACATTTGTTTTAAAAGGGTACATGTCTACTTTACCCAATTTTACAAGAGAGCACAAATTGTTTCAAATCCCAATATTTTACTTTTTTCAATTTATAATTTAGCGAAATTATCGGTTTCTATTAAAGATACTCACTTCTTATTGTTTGTTGACCATATTATCGAAAGATTGTAAACACCTTTTCCTTCCTCAGAAATGTTTTTAAGACTTTGATTCCATTTATCTTGTAACTTCGTTAGGAAGGAGATTAAAGAAGTGCCGTTTCAAGAATAGAAAACTCTAGAGTACTCCAACCATGTGGCTTGAAAATCTCAATACCTAAAAATAAAAATCTGGTGCGTGCTCGCAACACACAACTTTCACTTACCAGCTTACTTAGATTAGAAATTAATGCGTTTTTTTAATTGCCACTTCTCAAATGAACAGAACAGCTTTAATTATGAACAATGGTCTGTCGTTCTCCGCATGCGTGGGCTCAACGAGTTTTATGAGGTGACTGAATATTTTTCTTTTTTTCTCCTCTATATGTTTACTTTATTTTTATCATACCTTTTTTATCTTACCTTTATCTTATTTATTTAGGATATTTATTTATATACATATTTAGCCATTTCTTATTTTTAGGCGTAACTAGAGCCAGTTAATTTCTCCATATAAACAAAAACAAAGGTACTTTGTAGAAAACAAAAAAACAAACAAACAAAAAAGGCCCCTACCCCATTTAAGCCCCCTCAGAACATTTTAATAATGACAAAGCTTACCTGATATTAAAGAACACCTAATTTTCATTAATCATGACGAATTTGATAAAAAATCGTTAAAGGCGTTTTTGAGAACATCGAAAAGAAGGTAAAAATTGGAAAAAAAATATGAAATAAAGTGCCCCCTTTGTTTGACCAATTTTGATGAAATGTTGGCTATCACATCTTTGGCATATACATACATTAAATAACCAGTTTGATCAAAATGGTTATAACCGTTTTTTAGTAAATAAAAAAAAACATGTGAAAATGATACAAAATTTATTAAGTAAAGTACCCCCTCCGGTTGATCAATTTTGATGAAATTTTTACAGTCATATCTCGGGCATATAAATAGATCAAATACTCAGTTTAATCAAAATCGTTGGAGCCGTTTTTGAGAAAATCGAAAAAAACTTAAAAAGTTATTAAATAAAGTTCCCCCTCTCTTTGAACAATTTTGATGAAATTTTTGCTGTTACATTGCGAGCATATACATACACTAAATACCCAATTTCAGGTTCGCACGGTTTATAGTTTTTGAGCTAGTCTGTTCACACACACACACACACACACACACACACACACACACACACACACACACACACACACACACACACACACTCACACACACAGACCATTTCGCGGGACTTGGTTATTTGGACACAGTTATATGGAACACTCGTTAGTGTTACAATGATGCCTTTTAACTGTGGTGACTCAGTGAAGTGCAGTTCAGTCTGATTTCTTAGCGTACATACAGCAATTCTTTAGACATTCCTGATATCGTAAGGACTTAAATGAAATCGATATAAAGTTCCGATCAAAGAAATATATTAAGTACGCGTAATCACACCTTGTCGAGAATAAACTAATATATGTATGATTCCGCCATATTATTATATTTCTATGAAAGGAATTCAAGCCCTGATGATGTTAGAAATGTTTATAAAAATGCTGCCTGTATGCTAGGAAATCAGGAAGGGACTGCACTTATCAGAAATCGTTGTCAATTTATAAACTTTTTATAATTGATATTGACCAATTTATTGATAAATGGATCTGGGAGGGCCGGGATAGCCGAGCGTGTAGGAGCGTGACCCGTTGTTGCACGCTCGAGCCGAACGGCGGCGGTTCGAATCCGCCCTGGGAGGGGGTTGACTTTTATTTCGTGGAGGCCCCACGGAATAAATCTCGACACTGCCACACATGGCCAGGTAGGGGTACAGAACAAAAAAAAAAAAAAAAAAAAAAAAAAAAAAAAAAAAAAAAAAAAAAAAAAAAATGGATCTGGGCTAAAACTGGGCGGAAAATGATGAAGGAATGGACCACGACGTAGGTTCTAGTAGGTTCTGGCATCTAATCTTAGATTGGTTTGCTTGGTCATCACCCATTTTCCATTTTCCTCCTTCATTTTATCGTTGTTCGTCAATTGAATTCATGTGTAGTAATTATCGCAAGAGTTATTCAAAAGAACCGGTTTACCTTTAATTTTCTCAAGATAAACGGACAGAGGAAAGTTTTGTCCCTAAGGTAAATGAAAGAGATGGAATGAAAAGGGTTCGACGGTGACTACCTAATCAGGTCGAGTGGTTCAGCTAATTGCCCGCGCTAGTACTCACCTAACACGTCCCCAACCGTTCCTTTATTGGTCTTTTGTAGGATCTTACAACCCATTTAAACTGACGATAACGTTTAAATAGCTTTCCACATGGGTCTTCTGGATTATCAAGAATTTTATTTCCTTTTTTTTTTTTTCTAGCTATCCAATTTTTTAGAACTATCTCAACCATTTATAGGATAACTCCTCAGATATATTTCTTTGTCTTAGTCGTAACATAATTAAAAAAAAAATGCTATTATAATATTATTGTAGGGTATATATTTTTTTTTTTTAAAGTTATTTCACTCAGAATAAAGTTGAATTGCTTATTGAAGTTATGTAGTAGAACATAATTTATAATCTGTACTAATTATTAGAAGGCGCAGGAGAAGTACTGTAATCTTCCTTGTTTTGCTTTCTTTAAAAAAAATGGTTCCATAATTGGGACTATATTGTATGTAACCAAGAATGAATAATCATATCGAACATAGGTACAACTCAAAAATGGCAAGTTTTGAGTTAGCAACGAGGGCATTGCCTATTTAGTAGATAAAATAGAAGGGTAGGTAACTCTAGTAGGTTCCTCCACCACCAAAGCGATAAAGTTTCTTCTTGGTTCCAAGGTGTTCAAAAGTGTAGAACAAGGACTTTACAAAAGATTTTCCAACAAATCCAATTTTTGAGTTACAGCTTTATTTTACTACCATGCGTTACGATATATATTGCATATGTTTTTAAATTTAACAATGAATTAATTTTATTCTCATTAATTACCATCGATGCCCAAATATTATTATCAACTCATTAAAGGTTTATCAACTCATCTTCCATTATTTTCCTAATTATTTCGTACAGTTGACGTTCGGGGTTGCGTCCCCATCCTTTGGAAAGGTGCTGTCAGCTATTACGGGGAATCTGGTAAGTGTGACAATATTGCCAAGACATTAAATGGCCAATTGTGGCAATGTTACTGTACTATACCATAGTGGCAACTGCAAAAGAGGATTGTCCATGTAAAGAGTAGTCTGCACGAATAAAATAAGAGTTATTTTTTGTAAATTGTAACTTTACGTAAACCTTGATGGACTGACGGTTATTTCTCTAATTATTTTTATTAAGAATTACAATATTTATTTAAGAAATTGATATATAAATTGGCCAGCGACTTCGACATTGATTGAGCAAATGTATTTATTTACTAAACTCCGCATGCGAAAATCCCATGTATACCTGACACCTAAATATACCCCCACTAACATTTCAATGAATGTATTTATCAAATAATAACAAATTCTAAAATGAATAATGTTGTGAGCATAACTAGTCAAATAAAATTATCAGAAATTCTGTTTTTGTTATTCAATGAAATACAGCGATGGGTGTTTGGTTTTGGCTGTACTTAATTGGAAGAATATTCCATTCCTCTCTGACTCGAGCAAAGGTTCCATAGCTCTGGAATCGTTCCAAGCATTCTGGAATTTTTACTTTTAAAAAATACGAAACTATTTTCATGTTTGGATGTACCATTCCAGTTTTGTGCTTTCTTGTCATGTTAATTATCGAGTTTCTTTGTTCAAGATTTTAATATTATAACTATTGATTTTTTTTTCATATTAAATATTATATTTAGCTATAACAATATTAATAATTGACAAACGGAATATAAGAACCTCTCTCGAGAAATCCCTGATAAAGACATGAAATTCGAGTAGAAATATCGGGAAACATTACGTAAATTCCAGATATAAGTTTTCTGACCGCATCACCAACCATTTTCTTTAAATTAGATATTGTATTTCAAGTTTATACTTTTTTTTTTGCTTCAAATATTTATTTTTTGCCTCTCAACAATATTCTTAACAATCAGTTAATGTGCTGGCAATCGTTTAAGTAAAAAATTACATATACGGCAAGGGTTGGAAAGTACCCAGGAATATCCCTTTCTTGGCTTGGTCCAATTACTAGAATCACTTAGCAAGGTACGTTTGTTATGAGTCATAATCGTTTTGATATGAACCTTTGAAATTTTTGAAATGGGTTTTCTTAGATGCCCATTATATCAATGAACAATATATAATAATTCGTTTTTATTTTATTTATTTATTAAATTTCCACCTATACCAAAGTTGATGTAATAAAATCGTGAATAGGTTATTAGTAATACCTTCGAATAAATGTGACCTCGGTTTAAACAGTTGACTGACGGAACTGAACGTAACTGAAATATATTCGACTACAGACTGTTTATAAAAGCATAAACATTCCTCAACATCTCCAGACCATTCATGAATTATTATGATATGAAGATGGACTATTTTATGATGAATTACACTTCCATTCTTTAATCAACGAGTATTTTTTTTTAATTGTCGTACGATCATAGAAACAATAAAATGCTAATAACTAAGAATTTTTTTTTTTTTAAATATATTAAGCCGTATTATTCATCAATTCTATACCTCTTTCGTTCGTCCTAGTTTAGTGCTGAACAACTGTAATGGTCTCTTTTATTTTATTTATTTATATATAGTTTAAAGTATTTTATCTTTTTATTTTTTTATTCTTTGTTTCCAGTTTCTATTTTACGTATGATTTTATATTGTAACGTGAAACGAAATCATATGATTTGGTCCGTTACATTGAAAAGAGTACTAGATTTTGTGTTAGAACAGTTAAATAACTGTTTTAGTACATCTTATGGACGTTTCGAGAATCTTCTATAGGCCTTCTTACATTTCAGACTAAATGTAAGAAGTAATGGACTAGGGACTTAGCCTTGCTCTGTAAATCGAAGCATGTGATTAATTTTGTGTTACCAGTAGTTACTTTTTGCAACGTTGTTAATAATTTCAGTTTTATTGTTTGTTTGGCGTTGTGAATAGTAATTTTCTTCCAACAAAAATTATTTAAACCCACATTAGTGCCATAATCTTTCCGATATCAATTTATTAAATTAAAAAAATCAGTACTAATATTAATGTGTTCAAGTAACCCCGATTTTATCGATTGTGGATTTACGTATAGAATAATTTGGAATAACGGAAAGAACTTTTGGATTGAATGTGTATTGCATCAATTTTCAGTAACCAATAAAAAAATAAAATCTTTGGTTTAATCCCGAGTTTTCTATAGGATATAAATAAGTTGTATTTACCAATATTTGTATACTACTACCTATTGATAAATACTTAAAGAGCTTTTAATTTAGTAAATCACCTTACCAATCTTTTTTTAGCATGTGCCACGCTATCACTGATAATCCTTTATAGGAAAGCTTTTCGAGTTTGATTGGGTTTGATATTCCAGCGTTTTAATATTGAATGAAACAGTGTCACACACGCTTTGTTCGATAGTAAAACTATAATACATATATTTTATTTTTTTTAAATAGAATTTTGATAAACTATGAAGTGTAATATTTTTTTAGGTAATAATAGCATCTAATTGAGCTTTCGAAATACCAATTCTAATATCGATTATTATAATTCGATAATATCGATTATTGCCTTGCCCGCAAGAGTTATCGGTTTATTAATCATTGTTATAGAATTAATTAATAATAAAAATAAATATTTTTTTTGGTCGAAATTGACTTGCAATGACAGAATAGTTTGATTTTGATAAGGAATATTTTTTTACTCATCAAGAAGGCTTCTAATTACACCCGAACTTGAGGGCGTGTTTCAAAATGGTTATCCACGGTGGTTTAAAAGTGATGGATTCCCAGTTTCGTTGGTAGCTTAATTTTATTAAGGATGAGTTTTTGTTTCTGGTGTTATAGCTGAGTTTTGATTTGATCTTAAAATATTTCCTTTGTAAATCTGTAAGATGCATTGCCATACTTGCCTAATATACCAACATATTTTCATTTATGAGCTATGTCTTGGCATTCCCTTCCTCTACTTGCGCTTTTAGTCTCTACATACGCTTACACTTACTACTTGATAATAAAAAAAGCAAAAATTATGCGCTTTTGAATTAGTTTTTGGACTAGATATCAAAAACTATATAAGGTAGACAGCTTGAGTATGTCATAAAAAAATTTTCTTTGTAAAAGTACCTTTTTTGATTTTATTTTTTGAAAATGTATGTTTTCTAGAATATAGTGAATAGAATATAGTGGCTGAAAGGGAACTAAATGTTAATGTGGAAAACCAATGGGGTTTCTCCTAGGTCATTATATGACAACATAGTGTTTAAACTGGTTTATTTTACATAGAATGATCCTCATGTAATTGGTCTGGGAAATAAAATGAAAAATATTCTGTTATACATACAAATACTTGTTTTCCGAAGGGTTGTACTTACGAGGAGTTCAATGAACTATTTAAATAATAAAAAGTAATTATATAATAAAACAATATTAATTAAATATTTGTATATTGTCAAGAAGAAAAAAATCTGAGCATTGTATATATTTTCTAGAGTCACAGTCTTATCTAGAGCCAGACTGTTTGGTTTGAAGATTTATTTTGTTTTCTGTTTCCTAGTATTTTTTATCAGGCTGTCTCTTCCAGGCCGGCGTAAATTATTCACAGTTCCGTGACCTTATCCTTTCATGCTCCTATTCTTTCCAGCCAGGTCAAACATTCAGCTATATATGAATTATTCACGCTTAATGCATTCTTCTCCTCTACTGTTTATATCCTCCCTCAAAATAGAATTGGACCCAGTCAGTTTTCTACTGTCCGTTTCGCCTTGACAACAACAAAATTTGTTTTTGTTTGTTTCATTTTTCAAGCGTAAATTAAAAAAAAAAAGTGTTTACTTTACTTTTTCCTTGCCAAATTATAAATATGGAATGAAAAAATCGACTAAGGTTTACCTTCTAGTTGGATAAGCTGAATAATTGTGTACTAAGTTAATTGTTGCTTCGATATATTTATTCATAACGAAAGTTGCTTCACTATTCGTATGATATTGAATAATGATGTTATCTTATATTACTGCTTGTGGTTTGACAATTCCATTTTAACGGTGGAGTAAGGCAAGGTCAGTCGGCCTTAAAGCCTTAAAGAACATTTACCGGCGAGGATCTGCAGACGAAATAAAGTTCTCGGAAGAAGCGAACGGACAATAAGCTCTCGCTAAACATAAATGCCTTAATATAAAAAAGTACTGTTCCTTGGTCAACGGTCGTGCAAGGAGGTAATTTGACCATGATCACTTTCAATTTTTTAATTTTTCATTCGATAGGCTAGTAGGCTTGGTTTGTCCCAGGGGGGTCACTCAGCCACCGAGGTAATCTGCCACAGCTATTAAAGATATTCCGCCTAACCAGATTCGAACTCGGGACCTTAAACACAGCAGTCAATCTAAAATATACCTACTTCAATTATAATGAAATTAATTTCAGTCATTGTATCATATACATTGTAGCATAATATCGGTTTTTGTAATAAAATTTTAAAATGCGTTGAAATATAAATCTAACGCTATATAAATTATTCCATAAATATCAATTAATGATATAGATTGTTTAAAGCCTAATATTTATTTTAAAATATTGTGACTTGAAACCAAATATCGTGTAAAAACAAAATTAAGGGAAACTTTAGTATTCTGTGGCTTATGTTTATGTTTGTAATGTCTTATGGTTTATTGACCATCAAAGCACCTTACGGGATCGGATGGTAGCTTCATCGTTATATTACAATAATAATAAATCATGATATAAAAGGCAATAATATTATACGGTTACCGGTTCTGTGAGGGAATTTGAATGTAAGGTATTTCCCACTTATAGCGACTCGTTATTAATCATTGTTAGGTCGAAATAAGGAAACCGGTAGCGACTGCATTATCAACCGCTATCATTTATATTTTCAGCTAATTAATAATTCTGTCAAGCTATATTTTTTTTATTTAAATTAAAAGATCTTCGAGTTCTCCCCTGACAAATGATAACTTTATAAAGCTTGGCGTATTTCTAATTTTTTTGTTATTTACTAAATAATCAGGTATTCTCAATTTTATTTTTAAAAGCTTGTATTGTTATAGTTTCATAGGATCTGTAAAAAAAAATGTTAAATCAAAAATAAAATAAAAAAACATTGTCGGCCATTGTGAATCGTCTTACTGGACTTTTCCTTCAAGTTACCACATTTTTTAAAATTATAAATTATAGAGACTTATAAAGACTGAATTATAATTAGTCTTTTGATGATTTCATTAATTTATGAGAAAATCATGGTTTGTATTTGTTTAATTTATTTATTATTCATCTATTTAAAATTTAAAAAAAAAAAAAAAAAAAAAAAAAGTAAGAGTAGAATGCTTGGCAGAAAGATAACACAATGTTCCTTAGGCCCAAAACCTTGTTATCGTATATCAAATTGACCTTCTGAGGAAAGTTTTTCAACCATTAGGGTACATTAAAAATTTTACAAAAAGTCTATAAAATATACAATAATATACTTATTATTAATTTTTAACTTGCATAAATATAAGATCTTAAAAAAATGCATTTAAAATAATAAAATCCAAAATAATTTTAAAATGTAACACCTACAAACAAGTAATAGATTAAAATAAAGTGAATATTAATTCCAAATCATCAAAAATTAATTTAGTGTAGTATAGATTAATCAGAAATAAATTGACAATTTATACCTATATCTTTCGTTATGCAGGAAATTTCTTTATAAAATTTATCCTACAAGGTATCTAGAGCTTAAAAGTATTATTAAGTAAACATGTTAAGTAGTTACACACGAAATATTTTTCTCCTACACATTATTAGTAATTCGATTTTATCATGAAATACACTATGGTGAAACATTAAACTGCTCATTTATATGCAAAGCGACTGTTATATATTTCCATAAACCTTATGTTTTATGTTATTTTCATATTTGAAGTGAAAGACTGGAGAATAACTCACGTTCAAACAGCGAAATCTTTTGAAGTCTGACTGGGCAGTAAACAACAGAACGTTTTCCGTTTGCGAAGTGGAAAATCTAGGGAGGAAAAAAAAAAGGAAACCCCGTTTTAGCAGTATGTCAATAATGCCTTCGTACGTGGATGTCCAGCAATTCAGGGATGGCTTTTATTTGTTAAACATTTCAAAGGAATGGTGTTTCTGGAGTTTTCAGATTGAAAACTGTTGGAATTATTTTTTATCCCTTCACTAAAGTAATTATGTATTATGTACTTATGATTCAGTAATCACCAAGAAATGCTACACAGGGAGCAGAGGAATAAGGAATCTAGGTCATCGCTGATATCCTCGTTCAGAAAATAACCAAGCTGACTGCAGGCAAATTAGGGAAAATAATTTATAAAGTTTTGAAACTTGGGAAAGTACTCATAAGGGTTGTAGCATTAGAAAAGTGAAAAGTTCTCACCCCTTGGAAGGGGAGGGGGTAGATCCCATTTCCAATGCTTATATCCATTATATACAAACTCCTTATAGCCCTTACACAAAAAGATTTATATTTTGAAGACTATTATATTTATGAAGACTGATTTATGAAAAATATTCCAAAATGAATTCAGCTTAAAAATTACCCCATCCATGTATTGATTAAGGTAACAGGTTCTCGAGATCATCTAGTCGAAAGAAAATAATAAACACATTAATGTAAATTAGGTCTAATTTTTAACAGTTTATTTTTTTTATTTATATGTGTTTTCACGATTTGATTGTTTGTACCTTCGTGGGTTACATATTTATTTATCTTTGAAAGTTAAGTAAATAATGAAAGAAAAAATTGGTTGGCATTAGACCCAATCCACAGAATAATGAACGGAGAAATACAAAAATTCAACTTGGATTATTTCGAGAACGAATTTCTTTTTTAAAACATGAAATAGATAATTTTTTTTTTTGATAATTTTTGTGCAGAATTTCACAAGGAATATTTTTTATGAGAGAGTTCATCAAAATATAAATCTTTTTGTCTAAATTGGAAAAAAATGGGAATATAGGAGGTAAAAATACGAGGGTACGTGCCTTCCCAGGGGTCAGAACTTTTCCGTTCCTTAATGCTACAACCCTTATAAGTATTTTCTCAAAGTTTCAAAACTTTATAAATAACTTCTCCTAATTGCTGTTTCTAGGCACATTTTTCTGGAATTTCTATTGTTAGCTCCATCTCTTTAAATATTACATAGAAACTATCTGAATTTTAGTATTTCCGTCTTTCGTTAAGGTATACGAAAAGAGATTTTTCATGACATAACTTTATGGACTATATACTTATCAAGATTTAAACGAAAATTATTTCATTATTTTATGTTTTTTTTATCTATGTTTCAATTTCATTCTTCTTCATTTTTTTGATTAGCATTAACTCAACAAACCTTTCCTCTATTATCTTCGTACAATACACCATATGGTGATTCCTTGACTCTAAGTTAACCATTTCAATCATAATTTAAACTGGATTCTTTTAGATGTTGCAGTCTTTTCCCTTTTAGGTTAGCTGTATGGTTTCAGTGGACACCTATAGGTACTATTAACAGAATTAGACATTTTAATTAAGTACTGTAAAAGTAAATGTAAGTTGATAAGAGTGCATATTCTCGCTTTCTTTTTCATTAATCCGATTAAGGAAAATATGATAGTTATTTCGGTCATACTTATGTCTAGAATTAACAATTTAAATTATATCATAATAGGTACTTTTGAAATTCTGTAAGAAGATGGTACATGAATACCAGAATAGAACAGGAAAACTTACTGATTTACTTTAAGTCAGAAGATAGCGGCGATGAATATTATCTCCATCATGCTTCAGTTGTCATTTTTGTTATCAACAACGGCCCGAACGTATTGTATCTCCGAATTTGAGAGTTTTAAATAAAAGAAGAAGAATGTTTTTGTCTCTTGACAAGTTAATGACTGTCTCAACATTTTTTTAAAAAAATATATTAAAATTTAAATGATTTATCCACCATAATGATATTAAAAAAAAAAAAATGGTTGAGATATTTGTCAGTTTTAAGGTTTTTATAATTCAATATATCTAAAGGCTATGTAAGCAAGATTTTTTTGTGGGAGTATGAAACGTCTTATAAATCCTTACATATATGTGTATTAGTATTTTTTCCTATAATATTTTTTTTTTTTTTACTTTCATTTTTATATAATATTATTTTGGAAAATATGGAAGACTGGAGGAGACCAAGAAGGTGGAAGGCGCCCAACTTAATGGTTAGCCTTCCCTTGGCAGAGAAACCAATTGGACCCTCCTACCTCAGCCACGGTCATTTCAGCCTCCAGTAAATTCCCCTCAATAACCCTGTCCAGATCCCTTAGGAAATTATATTGCTCTGCCTTCTGGGTTCCTGCTACTGACTTGAGGTAACCCAAGCAGTAGTCTTCGCATATAAACATAATACAGAGGAAGTCTTATTTTATATTAACAATTTTTAGAGGAAAAATTATGATAAATTAAGGACTCGTTAGTGGAAAATAGTAGACTATTTTCAACGTCGACAACATTACACTTTTGTAAAAGAGTGTTGCATTTTTCCCATCATCATGAAAAATTGCAGTATTCTTTTTCCGCTACAAAAGAAAAATAAATAATGGAAATAGGACCATTAATAACAAATTTCCAGCTTTTTCAATTTTTATGAAAATGCAGAGGCCATATTTCTGCTTCCTCAGACGTAGAAAATTCTGATGTAAGTTTTACTATCTTTACTCATAAACATTTTTCAGTGATGATTTTTTCATCCTTTCTTATTCCTCAGTAACGCAATGCAGGTTGTTAAGTTTGCTGACTGATTTTTATCAGAACTTTTCTTGAAAAAAAAAAATGTACGCAAGAAATCTATTTACTTGCCTAAAAATTTATATTAGACGAATCCACAGGAAAGGGTGGACAGGTTTAGCTATTAATTTAGTAAAAGGTAAATAACATTAATTTATTCTCATGGATGAATTATAATCAGGAATTTCGGTCACAAAAGATTTTCTTTATTTAAAAAGCCTACTTTCCGACCCTAACTTTTGATTCTTCATCAAGGCTAAAACGAAAAAAATATATTGCTGTACCTCAGAGGTAAACTGTCGTAACTGACATTATTAAATTTTTAAAGGAGAGCACTTAGAATTTTAAATGTTCATATTTCTTGTCGTAAAGTAATAATAATAATAATATAATACCATAAAATAAAATGGATATATAAAACACCATTCATCAGGAGTATAAATATGAATACTTTTCACTAGAAATACGTGAAATACATTTAAATAGAAATACTCGTATACACCTTTACAATTCAGTTACATCAATAATTGGAAACTCGAGAATTTTGTAGTTACAACAGTTTACCTCTCAGGTATAGATTGGTAAAACATGTAATGAATTTATATTATATAATAACTTTAACCAACTACAAACATTAAAAATGCAACTAGTGCAAATAAGAGAAGCAAAATATAATTAGTGATGTACTACCTTGATATGGATAATATTATGAAATATGATATTTTTAGAATAAAAGAAATTTAAAATTATATCAAATACATGAATGAGTAACAGTTATTGACATAATAAAATTTTATATTTACTAACTGAGCTCTGGGGAGATACTCGTACACTAAGACCGAGGTAAAAATATAGGCTAATCTTAGGGATGTAAGGGGTTGTTTTGCCGACTTCTAAAGGTTTGTTCTGGGAAAATCCCTTTATTTTTATAAAAAAAAACCTCCAAGACTTGTTGTGGAGGGCTATGTAAATTTGATTTATTCCTCCTGTTACGCATAAATTTACCTAATTCTAATTTTCTACTTTAAATTCTTTATATTTTAAATTAATATTTTTGTTTCTTTTAGCCCTGATGAAGCTGTTTGGGTCGAAACTTAGGCTGTTTAAATGAAGAAAATATTTACTAAAATTCTTGACTATCATCTCTGACAATAACTTATGGATATTTTGCTAAATAAACTAAGATTGCTTTGCTATAACATAGGATGAGAAATCATCACTGAAAAATGTTTTTGTATAAAGGTAGTAGATATAATACTTTATGTCAGAATGTAACGCGTCTGAGCTGGCAGAAAAATGGGCCTTGCATTTTCATAAATAATAATCAAACTAAAAACTAAAAAATAAATAAATATAGGGTTTACATTCAAAAGGCTATAAGTTTTTTTATTAATTGTCCTATTTTTGTAGGGAATAAAGAAAACTATCATTTTTCATTCATGTTGGGGAAAACACTCTTTTACTGAAATGTAACGTTGTGTAAAAATTTCAATGTAATCCATTTACTACTTTTACAGCTTAAATGTTACGAACATACCGTCCCTCCATTTTCACACATAAGATTAGCCATTTAACGAGGGTTATAAAATTCATCTATGGTTATTTTTCATTGAATAATTAAATATGATTCATTCCTACCTCAGAAGATTTTTTCCCACTGACAATAATTTAGGCAATATAAATAGTGATTACATATTGATTATACAACCATAATAATAATACATTTAATAAAATGTAATCATAATAATAAAATCTAATTGACAATTAAGGAATGTTCCAATAAGGGAATATGAAAAATTTTTATCCTAGAGGTTGAACAGAATAATGATCTACTTGTCTTACGTTACAATAAAGAATTTTAGTGCTGTATAAAAGTGTAACTTTTTAATTTATTTTTTGTCGTTCGTTGGAGCATGAGCAAGAACAAGGCTGTTTATAAGATTTACGACCAGCAGTTGTCGCATAAACTGAAATCTTGACAGTTTAGTACCCCCCAGTTTTATGTCTTTCCTGTTTGATATATTTGATAAAGGAAGTAAGTTTACCTTTGTGTTTTTTCTCAAAGCTTACTTGTTGTAGTGCAGATTTGTTTGTTACTTACAAAATATCAAATCATAATTTAACAAGAAAGCATTTAGCTGATAGGTAGAGGAAATATTTAGAAAAAAATGTATTAAGTGGTTAAATCAGAGAATAAGTATATTTATTATTTTTGTCAACTGCTTAGTGGCTTTTTTTTAAGCCCCCTTGCCTTACCTAGACTGTATCAGGGGACGCTGACAGACCTCTGGAACCTGACTTTGACATTACTGGGTTGACTTTCTTGTATGTGTTTGGCACGTGGTTCAGTGCTCAAACCCTCAAACCCCCCTGGAGATGAAAATCTTTTTTATTCTATTTCATTCTTCTACATATTTATCATTAATATATTTTTAAGATTTGGTTTACAACATATAAATATATATAGAATTTTTTTTTTAATCTTCATACTTTTATTAACACCTGTCATCCATCTGATGTTATCACTATGATAGCCATGAATGCAAAAATAAATGAATTTAATTTTAAGATGTCAACAAAAAGTTATTTGTACAAATAAAAATTTTCTTTTTATTCCATACTTAGTGTTCAATTATGTATTATTATAAAGTAAAACGAAAACCTTATGATCGGAAAGAGTTCTAGACTTCTTGTTGGAACAGTTACCAACTGTTTCGGTACATGTTTGTGATTGTTCGAGAATCTAGCACGCGTTTCGTTCCCGATCTACAATGTTTGAATTCGGACTAAATATAAGGAGCGATGGACTGGAATCTTAGTCCTGCTCTGAAGATCGAATCATATAGTTACTTTTTTGTTACAGTTTCATTAAAAGTTGATTAAATTTTTTGTAAAATTGTTAATTATTTGTTCGACAATTCAGCTGAAGTCAGATTTCGATGGCCGGTCAGTCGAAAAAATGACACGACTTCTTCCAATTGTGCACCTTTTTCAACTGGCAAATCAATAATTAAAGGCCGAAATCCGATTTGACTAAAATCCTAAGAATCGACTTAAAAAGTATAATAAAAAATAGTCCTACGTTTCCTAAAATCTAACCACTTGATGAACCTAAACTAGAATGACAGAGCAAGTAACAAATAAAAAGATAAGTATAAACCAAAAATAACTTTTTTAATCTAATTATTATTTTTATTGATATTATTTTCCTAGTTTTTTTTTTTTTTTTTGATTCAGTGTTTCGCTGAAATTCTTATGGCCCCACTGTCGCTTATAGCTATCGTTTATATGTCGCTGCCGTTATGGGAGCTGTTAATAGAATCTGATAAAAGCTATCAGGTTCCAGGGGCAGATTAGTTTTGGGAGCTTGGTGATCTTTTGGGACTTGTTGATGGTCGTGTGGGGAACAAAATTACATCCCGCCCTAATCATTGCTTTCCTGACCTTTTCCAACCCATTTTCCGCTGGATTTTCCCCTCGGCTCTGGCATCCTGGCTTATCCTTTCCCTTTTTTCTCCCCATATAATGTTTACTGGTCCTTTCGAATATTTTATTACGTCGGGCGTCCGCTTGCTTCATTTTTTGATACGAAGTTCGTTACTTTTTATAACGAAAGATTAGTGCGGTTATAAGTTTAAGAAAGTTGTAACTGATACGTTAAGTTTAGTTTAAATACGATTTGAAATTGAAATCCTGATGTGTGTGTTCTTGTCTAATAATCGCGAGGCGCACAATCAAACGATGAGCTTTGACAGAGTATTACTAATAATTGTCTTTTACTCATGAAATTGTACTTTCTATAATTTGGGAAATGCAAAGACTTCGTCGATTTCGCCAAAATTGAGTAAAAGTGGAGACGCTTTATATCTACGCGTTTTTTCCTCTTTACGATTTTTGTGATGAAAAACCTGTAATGATGAACATCTTAAGAAAGCAATAGTTTAATTAGTGACCATCCATAATATACTGAGGATAATAAAAAAATACTCCAAAAGTGAAATTCTATTACCATCCTATTCTAATTGTAGGGGAGAGCGGGGTTGGTTGGCATAAGGGGTTGGTTGGCCGTTGGCTTATAGTTTCCGTCGCACCTGTTGTGAAGGCCCCACCATTGTACCATGTGACCCGCTCGACCTCGGGAGTCTTGTCCTGAGTTTTCAATCCGATGCTAACAGTGTAGATAAGAGTGTGCTTCATTGATTGATTTTACAACATTTAAGTAAATTTTAATATTTTCAGGAAAGTTGGTTTAAAGGCATGGAAAAACATTTGCCTCCCATTCTGTTCACATAGCCCCAAACTCCTTTGAAAAACCTAACCTTTCGACTAACCAGTTTCTTGTTTGATTGTTCTCCCCTGTCCTGGCAGTCATCTTTCATATGATCTCTCCTGCGGGGTTAGTTGGCTCTCTTCAACTTTTTTTTTTGGCGCAGTAGCAATTCACAAAATCAAGGTAAACATAATCAAAGGTGAAACTACCAATTGTCTTTAGTTCCAGCGAGGAAGATGAGAGCAATTTTTCTTATGCAAAAAGTGACGACAGTCTAAACTTCTATCTTCTTCTATTGTCATTCTATTTTCCCTTAAAAGCTGTTAAAACCCGATTCAAAATTATTATACCATTATAGTGCTGCTTTTAATTACAATAATATGTGTCAGGCAGTACTTGAATGAGATGGCTAAACAACCCCACCTTCTAGGCCAACCTGCCCTACATAGGGGGTTTATTGGCATACTCTGGATTGACGAATTCTTCAATTTTCTATGATCTTAGTATTAAATATTATGTTGTGAAAAAAATACTTGAAGTACTCTAATACTTGGAGTTTACAGTGGTATCAGCCCCATTGGGATTATATTAACAGGAACGACTCAACAATCAAAAATGTGAAAACTGTTGCCAACCAACCCCGTTCTCCCCTATTGATAATGAAATCATAAAAATGTAAACGTATGTTTTTCATACATTATTTGTCAAACCTAATTATTATTATTTTAATTGATATTGATATATGTTGTGTGTTTTTTTTAAGTATATTATAATGTTGTTCTTTTATAACTTACCCAAACTTTAGAAAATTATTCAGACTGCCAGACATATGCTTGATATTTACTGCAGAGTCCTCCACAATAAATGAAGCTCTTAAACAAATCGAGTCATATGGCAGTGGGAACTGGGTATTAGTAACAGACTCAATGAGTGCTCTGTTAGCAATAGAGAATACAAGACCTAAAAACGGATTAATAATAGCGATTAGAAACCGTTTGTGGGAATTAAAAGAGAAAGGGAGTGATATAGCTTTCTTATGGACCCCCTCACACTGTGGAATCACGGGGAACGAACAAGCAGATACAGACGCCCGCTCAGCAAGAATTCCCGGAACCAAAGAGGTAACAATATTAAATGCTATTCCTCTTGAAGACTTTGTAAAAAAAATAAAACTTGAAATCAGGGAACACTGGCAGACCAGATGGAATAATAATGATATAATAATAAAAATGATAAATAAAAATGATAATGAATAATAAAAATGATAAAGAGGAATCCAATCAAGTGGACAACCTCAAGCAGATTATCAAGGAGGGAAGAAACCGTCCTCTGCCGAATTAGAATTGGACACTGTGAATTTTCACATGCATATTTGCTAAAAGGGCTCGCACCTCCAACATGCAGAGTATGCGGTGAGGAAATTACCATAAGCCATATCTTAATAGACTGCAAAGCTTTTAGGAATCAAAGAACAAATACAGCATTAAACGGAACACTGAACGAAATTCTAGGAGATGATGAAAAAACTGTAAAAAAAACTTTGGAATATCTAAGAGCAATCAATTACTACTCGAAAATCTAAACTTCTATATGTTGCCAATGACCCTGCAGGGTAGAGACAACAAAAAAATAAAATAAATAAATAAATAAATTTAAGTATATTATGTAAAATGCAAAATTATGTACATTGCTAGTACCGAAAGTGAAGGTCTAATTCCTACCGAGCACAGCATTCTCGAATTTAATAGAGTGGCTCAACCAAACCTCCTACTGTAAAAAAACAGTTTCGATACCAGTAATGTAAATAACTATTATGTAATATGAACTAACACTAACAATGAAGAACTATGAAGGAACAAAAAACGATTAACAGGATGGTGATGGAGACGCATATTAATTGATTTATGTAAATGATCTTCTAAACACAACAAAAATGCAAATTTAATAACAATCGGGTTTGGAGCAGCTGATAGCATCCCCCTTCAAAAATTAATTCCGCTAAAAGCGAATTAAGAGCGCTGTTAAAAGGCAGAGATAATAATGAAGTGAAATAAATTCAGGCTGCAAGATAGAGTGGCTAGACTACATTATTCACAACCCTGAAAGGCCCTGGGAGGCGATTTTCATTATATTACACGTTTTCACTTTATTACTCATATATTTTATCTTTTGATGCCCATAAATTCTGTAATGAATAGATAAGGGGTTATAAGATTTCTTTTTGTGATAAATTTTAATCAAAAATGTATTTTATTACTCATACAAGAAGGGGTAGATTAGAAAAGATACATCATACGATTTTTTTATTGTGTCATATTTAATATTTCTTTGTGGCATTTAATTTGTTTTCAGATCACTATTTACCATTGAAATGGTCATCTGAAAATGAAATCCATATTAAAGGTACTAGTATGTAGGATGTAATATACTCACACATAAGGTAGGTAGGTATCTTATATACCTAATCTCAGCTTCCTACGCCAAATCGTTACTGAGCTCGTCAATTCACACAGACCATTACGCGGGACTTGGTTACTTGGACTGAGGGTACCCAAAAAAGTGTATTTCCGTTGAAAATCGGGAGTCAAAATTATTCACGATCGGAATACTTTTCATTATTGCATCTTTCATATATAGGTTAGTGGAAGTAAAAATTATAATGTTGAGCAAAATATAGGAAATATTATCCATAAACTAAAAGTTAATTGAAAGAAGGATAATAAAGATAAATTGGATAAAGGAAAATAAATTTGTATTCTTTAGTTCGATGAATAAAATGAAAATACATCTTTCAGAACGTTGTACAGTTCAATGGTAACATAAAATCTGTTTTTTGCTTCTTCCTTCACATTAATGAATGAAAAAGAAAAAAATATTAAAGCTATGGGTTATAATACGTGACGTTACGAGTTGAGTAACCAAAATCGAAACTTTTTTCTTCTTAGCCCCTTCTTCTGTATTCTTATAGAAAAACTCTTTTACTGCACAGGGGTATTTTAAGAGTTTTATATGTCAGTTTAATGTGTTAATATGTCAGTCAGTCACAAATCTGTCTCTGGTGATGGGGCTCACCAGTTTTGTTAAGTCAGTTGGGTTAAGTAAGCAATTTCTAAGTCAAGTTAGTCTAATCTCAGAATGTCGACATGCGTTTGCCACCTCTGTGTCCGTGTTAAAATAGTTTAAATCTTCCAAGAAATAGTTTAAATAGAAATAGTTCAAATCTTCCAAGAAAGTTACCAGGAGGTCTTAAACTGACTCAACGGGACGGAAATTAGATTCTATTTTTCTTTATTACAAAAATACGTTCATTATATTAGGTACATATTACAAAAAAAAACTACGATTTTTATTTTTTTTTTATGTTTTTATGTTTCTATTTGATTGATCTCATTAATATTCTCAATGGCGGCCTCACATAAAAATGACTGTGTTGGTAGTTAGAAGGTAAAAAACATGAGAATACTTACAGAATGTGGAAAAAAAAATGCAGCGTAGTTTTACAAAATTTTTTTTTCAAAAATATTAAAAACTTCATTAAATTTGTATCTATAAGTACTACTATCGTAGTGAATATGCAAGAAACGTATGCTTAAATTTATTTCAGTAATCTGTTTCTTCCCAGAATAATGGGGAGAGCTGTACATCCCATTTACCACATGGAACAATCCCTAAATATTTTCCAAGTTAAAATTAACACTTCATAACTATCCTAAGTATGGACTATATGAAAAGTTAATGTCGTGTATAGAAATAATGTTAGATATATTTTACTGATACCGCTGGATGGTACAAGGTGATGCCACCCTAGGAATTTCCCTATCCAAGTAGGGGCGAAGCCTGCTGAATTTATTTCATGCCTATTCTAGCCCCTGGCAGTTTGTAGTTCCCGCACGGCCACTCTCTTTTCTATTTCTTATTCCTCTAACCCTCTCCCAAGGTATTCGGTTTCCTAAACCTTTGTGAATTCTAAAAGAGAATTTGTCCCCCATTCCACCTCGCTAGTTATAGGCTATTGAATGAATGAAAGGATTGTTTATCTTACGATTTGTTAAGTCTTTGCAATAATGCATAAAAATGGTCATTCTCCTGTTGTCGAAATAAAAAGGCATTTCAAAATATCATAGCAAAAATCTTTATTGTCTGTATTAAATATAACCCTAAAGAAAAAACATAAAAATGTATATTAAAACATCCAAAAGGTCAAAATTATTGGTGGACCTTGGAAGACAACGTTAAATAAAAGTTATAAACATAAAAGTGGTTACTAAGCCCCGGGTTACTAAGTTGCAATGTGGCGAGACCAACTGGGTGGGATCAATGAGGGTAAGTCGTAATACTTTCATTGGGCCGCTGATTCTTTGCGTTTTACGATTGAATGTGAAATATGATTACGATATGATTGAAGAGAGCTCTAGACTTTTTGTTGGAATAGTTCAAGTACATGTTTCTGAATGTTCGACTATCTTCTTCGCTGTTAGAATGTTCTATTTCGGACTAAATATAAGGAGCAAGGGACTGGAGTCCTGCACTGAAGATCGAATCACATGTGTCATATCACTGTGTCGTTACAAGTTGATACTTTATTATTATTTTATTTTAATTTATTGTCTAACATCGTGAATTATTATTTTCTTTAAATAAAAATTATTTAAATCCAAATCAGTGTTGAATTGGTATGTACTTACTGACTTACTAGTTTACCATAAAGAACTTAAAATAAAATTAATTCATTTCATCTGTGATCAATAGGGCTTCCCAGATCAAAACGGGAACAATTGAAACTCTTAAGAAGGAAGCTTTTTATCAAAAATTTAAAGACTCAAACTTGTAGAACTAATTGTGCTCAGTAAATATGCTAACTCAGTTGTTACAAAGTATACCCTTCAAGCGGCAAATTATTTAGGCGTATTTCTCTGAAAATAATTTTAAAAAATTGGTTATCATTAAAACATTGCATCCCAATAGCCAGAGAACTATTGAATAACGGACTTCACAACGTTTCATTATTTTTTACGACCTGTTCAAAGGCAACATAAAAGTAATGGATCAAAAGTGAATTCCAGCTTTTGAAGGGCGATATCTGCCCTCAAAGGGCAATTTCCTTAAAAACTGTCCTTTGATATTTAAAGTGCGGTGGTTTCTCTGGGACACCCTATCTTGTTTTTTATTTTTTTAAGAATGATTTTAGAGAAAAAAATGTGCCCGGATGTCCATAAGTGACTTTTTCTCCTTTTTTTTTTAAGTGGAAAAGTAGCAGAAAATAATTTCGGACGAGATTGATGGTACAGACAATTCCAATATTTTCCGGTGCCCCTAAGGGAAAGCACTGGAAGCAAGCTACATATTGGACACGTAGCACCGCTGGGATCTCATTTAATTTCTTATTCTGTCGGACGGACGGTCTAGCTGGAGTCTTTATAGCCTTCCTATCTTATATTTATTTTCTTTTTTTTTACTTCCATTTAAAATAACCATTACGTATTTTATTGACCAAGGAATTTGTTGTTACAAGAGAGAGCTTGTAATTCCCAATTTAATTTTATGACTTCATTTATCTTTACATTTATCTGTACGTTTAAATGAATAGATGTTACTTTTGCAATACCAATGAAATCAAAAATGAATCAAAATGAAAAAAAGTTTTGTATCATAGTTTTGTAACTATACAGTTAGTTCACACATCATGTCCGGAATTTCAACTGAAGAGAAAAGATAGGCCACATCCGAGACCCAGTGGGTCCTCGAAAAACCGTTGCAATGCAATAATTTAATAAGCTAACAGGGCCCGTATCCACAGCCATGCCACTCTTCAATGATTTTTAAATAATTATTCGACCATCTATGTGCTAGTATTATATTTCGTTGGCCCGGGTTCAAATAGCGGCCATGCCCAATATTTTCTCTTCAGATAAAATGATTTAATAATTAAATATAAGCTGTTCAGTTTTAATAAAATATTCATTGGTACATTTACAATAGATAGCATTGAATTGAATTGATAAACGTTTATATTGAATTGAATTGATAAATTTTGTCAAGTTAATTAATTCGTTAATCAAAATTTGAATTTTAGTTCAATGTTACCTAAGAGCGCTGTGAATTAAATCTTAATTTCGCATGAAAAAAATTCTCTTATTTAATTCATTCTCTGAATTTCTTCTATTTTATACTGCCAAGCTTTTAAAAAAAAGTTATAAAAAGAAAATGTGTTTATAGTGCAGCAAGTCTTTATATTTTTTAGTAGTATGTGGAGAGATATGGGGAGGTCTTACTTTTATTTTTTTTTTACGCATCAGTAATTTTTTAGATAGATAAGTATACTAATATGATGATCATGTGCATCCATCCGGCCATCAATTGATGACACAAAGCCTCCATTCAGCCAACAAACTTTGTATTCACCTAATTTTGTAAAATAATTTAATTTATTCAACTAATTTAGTTTACTCGCCTCCTAAACAAATATATTCAGTGTTTGTTTACACTTCATATTTCCATATTTTGATTACACATGTCTCGATTTCGCATGGATTTCTAACGAATTTCATAGATTCAAATCTATATTATCATATATAATGTCTACCTCTTAGTTCTACAGCCTTTACACCGACTCATGTATCACCTCATTATGACAGCGTAATAGATTATATATAATCCCAATGTATCCTATTGTTCTAGATGTAATAGTTTAATTTGTAAGAAATGTTTGTAGTATAAAATAAATGTAACGTTTGTACGATGTTATGTTTGTATATCTGTAAGTTCTTCATACAAGAAAAAAATGTTTTTCTAGATATTTAGGACGAAAAACATTTATTTTTTTTATTTTTTATAAGGTTGCATGAAAAGATGATTTAAACTTTTAAGCCTAGGTATAAATTCAATATCATATATGATAGTTAGATATTAATAAATATCTGATAGAAATCTGATAGAAATAAATTAAAAGAATTAAAATGAAAAAAACAATTATCACATAGATATCACCGTAAGAAAAAATTAACTAGCAATAATAACACAATTAAATATATTACATAAAGAAGCCTGGACTATTCTGGAACCGTTGCATTAATATTTTAGCACGCAATCACATGTTATAATGAGTAAATAGGAAACTATGGTACTGTAACTAGGTGTCTATGGGATGTTCCATTTAGAACTAAATATAAGAAGAGCTTATTCTGACCTTAAATATTGAAGTATAAGGTTACCTTCCAGGAATTACTGTCACTTATAGTTACACCCAGTGTCAAAATGTTAGACACACTTCAACAATTGTTATCCCTACCCTCTCATCTTTTCAAATTACCTCTAAAACACTATTAAAATAATCTATCACTCATCTGAAGTTAATCAGCAGCCTGCTTGTATTTTGGTTCTGAAGCCAAAGGTATATACATTTTTTATTTTTACTTTCACTTACCTATATATGAAATATATAGTAAGTGGAAGTATTGCGATCGTGAAAAATTTCGACTTCCGGTTTTCAACGGAAATACACGTTTTGGGGTCCCCTGAGACCAATTAACCAAATCCCACAAAATGGTCTGTGTGTGTGTGTGTGTGTGTGTGTGTGTGTGTGTGTGTGTGTGTGTGTGTGTGTGTGTGTGTGTGTGTGTGTGTGTGTGTGTGTGTGTGTGTGTGTGTGTGTGTGTGTGAACAGACTAGCTCAAAAACTATAAACCGTGCGAACCTGAAATTGGGTATTTAGTATGGGTATATGCCCGCGATGTGACACCAAAAATTTCATCAAAATTGCTCAAAGGGAGGGGGTACTTTATTTAATAACTTTTTACGTTTTTTTCGATTTTCTCAAAAACGGCTCTAACGATTTTGATTAAACTGAGTATTTGATCTATTTATATGCCTGAAATATGACTGTAAAAATTTCATCAAAATTGATCAACCGGAGGGGGGACTTTACTTAATAAATTTTATATCATTTTCACGTGTTTTTTTTTATTTACTCAAAAACGGTTTTAACGATTTTGATCAAACTTGGTATTTAATGTATTTATATGCCCGAGATACGACTGTAAAAATTTCATCAAAATTGATCGACGGGAGGGGGGACTATACTTAATAAATTTTGTATCATTTTCACGGTTATTTTTTATTTACTCAAAAACGGCTTTAACGATTAACAAAAATAAGATATGAATGTAGAAAAATGTGTGACTTTGGGAAATGATATTTAGCAAAACACGTCAATTTCTAATCTAAGTAAGTTGGTAAGTGAAAGTTGTGTGTTGCGCGCACGCACCAGATTTTTTTAAATTAAAGTTAAGGCGCGTCAAAATGTTAGACACGCTCCCTGGTAAAATTTAATAAAACTCATTTTAATACTTCGTGGCTTTTCAACCACCATTTATTAGTTCAAAAATTCTGTTTGGTAATGGATCGTACAATTTTTTTTAATGTTTATTGAGTTAATTGTTCCTATGATGCCACAATTGCAGAATTCAAATCCTCCATTGTTTCGGACTGTATTGACTCAGAAAGAATCATCAGAACACCCTTCTTTAAAGAGTTCCCCAAACATTTTCGATAATGTTCAGGTCTGGGGAGACAGCAGGCCAGTCTGATTTGGCAATTTCGTTGCGATTAAACCAGTCTTTAATAATTTTTACTGAACGAATTGGGGTGTTATCTTGCTGGTAACTGGTGTGTTTTCAGACATGTCATTAAAAGTCAGCTTTTGTTCCTTTAACTACTTCTATATTCAGCTTAGTTTACTCTTGATGAAACAAATACAAAATTTCCTTTATTTTGTTAACTAATTGATGTCCAAACAATAACTTTCCCTCCTCCCTTTTGGCGCCTTAATAAATTTTTACTTTCACTTACCTATATATGAAATATATAGTAAGTGGAAGTATTGCGATCGTGAAAAAATTCGACTTCCGGTTTTCAACGGAAATACACGTTTTGGGGTCCCCTGAGTCGAAATGACCAAGTCCCAAGAAATGGTCTGTGTGTGTGTCTGTGTGTGTGTGTCTGTGTGTGTGTGTGTGTGTATGTGAACAGACTAGCTCAAAAACTATAAACCGTGCGATCCTGAAATTGGGTATTTAGTGTAGGTATATGCCCGCGATGTGACAGCATAAATTTCATCAAAATTACTTAAAGGGAGGGGGTACTTTACTTAATAACTTTTTAGGTTTTTTTCGATTTTCTCAAAAATGGCTCTAACGATTTTGATTAAACTGAGTATTTCATCTATTTATATGCCCGAGATATAAATGTAATTATTTCATCAAAATTGATTAACCGGAGGGGGGACTTTACTTAATAAATTTTGTAACATTTTCACGTGTTTTTTTTATTTACCCTAAATCGGCTTTAACGATTTTGATCAAACTGGGTATTTGATGTATTTATATGCCCGAGATATGACTGTAAAAAATTCATCAAAATTGATTAACCGAAGGGGGGACTTTACTTAATAAATTTTGTAACATTTTCACGTGTTTTTTTGATTTTCTCAAAAACGGCTCTAACGATTTTGATTAAACTTAGTATTTGATCTATTTATATGCCCGAGATATGTCTGTACAAATTTCATCAAAATTGATCAACCTCAGGGGGCACTTTACTTAATAAATTTTGTATCATTTTTACGTGCTTTTTTTTATTTACTCAAAAACGGCTTTCACGATTGTGACCAAACTGGGTATTTGATGTATGTATATGCCAAATATGTGATAGCCAACATTTCATCAAAATTGATCAACCGAAGGGGGGACTTTACTTAATAAATTTTGTATCATTTTCACGGGGTTTTTATTTACTCAAAAACGGTTTTAACGATTAATAAAAATAAGATTTGAAGGTAGAAAAATGTGTGACTTTGGGAAATGATATTTAACAAAACACGTCAATTTCTAATCTAAGTAAGTTGGTAAGTGAAAGTTGTGTGTTGCGCGCACGCACCAGATTTTTTTAAATTAAAGTTAAGGCGCGTCAAAATGTTAGACACGCTCCCTGGTAAAATTTAATAAAACTCATTTTAATACTTCGTGGCTTTTCAACCACCATTTATTAGTTCAAAAATTCTGTTTGGTAATGGATCGTACAATTTTTTTTAATGTTTATTGAGTTAATTGTTCCTATGATGCCACAATTGCAGAATTCAAATCCTCCATTGTTTCGGACTGTATTGACTCAGAAAGAATCATCAGAACACCCTTCTTTAAAGAGTTCCCCAAACATTTTCGATAATGTTCAGGTCTGGGGAGACAGCAGGCCAGTCTGATTTGGCAATTTCGTTGCGATTAAACCAGTCTTTAATAATTTTTACTGAACGAATTGGGGTGTTATCTTGCTGGTAACTGGTGTGTTTTCAGACATGTCATTAAAAGTCAGCTTTTGTTCCTTTAACTACTTCTATATTCAGCTTAGTTTACTCTTGATGAAACAAATACAAAATTTCCTTTATTTTGTTAACTAATTGATGTCCAAACAATAACTTTCCCTCCTCCCTTTTGGCGCCTTAATAAATTTTTACTTTCACTTACCTATATATGAAATATATAGTAAGTGGAAGTATTGCGATCGTGAAAAAATTCGACTTCCGGTTTTCAACGGAAATACACGTTTTGGGGTCCCCTGAGTCGAAATGACCAAGTCCCAAGAAATGGTCTGTGTGTGTGTCTGTGTGTGTGTGTGTCTGTGTGTGTGTGTGTGTGTATGTGAACAGACTAGCTCAAAAACTATAAACCGTGCGATCCTGAAATTGGGTATTTAGTGTAGGTATATGCCCGCGATGTGACAGCATAAATTTCATCAAAATTACTTAAAGGGAGGGGGTACTTTACTTAATAACTTTTTAGGTTTTTTTCGATTTTCTCAAAAATGGCTCTAACGATTTTGATTAAACTGAGTATTTCATCTATTTATATGCCCGAGATATAAATGTAATTATTTCATCAAAATTGATTAACCGGAGGGGGGACTTTACTTAATAAATTTTGTAACATTTTCACGTGTTTTTTTTATTTACCCTAAATCGGCTTTAACGATTTTGATCAAACTGGGTATTTGATGTATTTATATGCCCGAGATATGACTGTAAAAAATTCATCAAAATTGATTAACCGGAGGGGGGACTTTACTTAATAAATTTTGTAACATTTTCACGTGTTTTTTTGATTTTCTCAAAAACGGCTCTAACGATTTTGATTAAACTTAGTATTTGATCTATTTATATGCCCGAGATATGTCTGTACAAATTTCATCAAAATTGATCAACCTCAGGGGGCACTTTACTTAATAAATTTTGTATCATTTTTACGTGCTTTTTTTTATTTACTCAAAAACGGCTTTCACGATTGTGACCAAACTGGGTATTTGATGTATGTATATGCCAAATATGTGATAGCCAACATTTCATCAAAATTGATCAACCGAAGGGGGGACTTTACTTAATAAATTTTGTATCATTTTCACGGGGTTTTTATTTACTCAAAAACGGTTTTAACGATTAATAAAAATAAGATTTGAAGGTAGAAAAATGTGTGACTTTGGGAAATGATATTTAACAAAACACGTCAATTTCTAATCTAAGTAAGTTGGTAAGTGAAAGTTGTGTGTTGCGCGCACGCACCAGATTTTTTTAAATTAAAGTTAAGGCGCGTCAAAATGTTAGACACGCTCCCTGGTAAAATTTAATAAAACTCATTTTAATACTTCGTGGCTTTTCAACCACCATTTATTAGTTCAAAAATTCTGTTTGGTAATGGATCGTACAATTTTTTTTAATGTTTATTGAGTTAATTGTTCCTATGATGCCACAATTGCAGAATTCAAATCCTCCATTGTTTCGGACTGTATTGACTCAGAAAGAATCATCAGAACACCCTTCTTTAAAGAGTTCCCCAAACATTTTCGATAATGTTCAGGTCTGGGGAGACAGCAGGCCAGTCTGATTTGGCAATTTCGTTGCGATTAAACCAGTCTTTAATAATTTTTACTGAACGAATTGGGGTGTTATCTTGCTGGTAACTGGTGTGTTTTCAGACATGTCATTAAAAGTCAGCTTTTGTTCCTTTAACTACTTCTATATTCAGCTTAGTTTACTCTTGATGAAACAAATACAAAATTTCCTTTATTTTGTTAACTAATTGATGTCCAAACAATAACTTTCCCTCCTCCCTTTTGGCGCCTTAATAAATTTTTACTTTCACTTACCTATATATGAAATATATAGTAAGTGGAAGTATTGCGATCGTGAAAAAATTCGACTTCCGGTTTTCAACGGAAATACACGTTTTGGGGTCCCCTGAGTCGAAATGACCAAGTCCCAAGAAATGGTCTGTGTGTGTGTGTGTGTGTGTGTGTCTGTGTGTGTGTGTGTGTGTATGTGTACAGACTAGCTCAAAAACTATAAACCGTGCGATCCTGAAATTGGGTATTTAGTGTAGGTATATGCCCGCGATGTGACAGCATAAATTTCATCAAAATTACTTAAAGGGAGGGGGTACTTTACTTAATAACTTTTTAGGTTTTTTTCGATTTTCTCAAAAATGGCTCTAACGATTTTGATTAAACTGAGTATTTCATCTATTTATATGCCCGAGATATAAATGTAATTATTTCATCAAAATTGATTAACCGGAGGGGGGACTTTACTTAATAAATTTTGTAACATTTTCACGTGTTTTTTTTATTTACCCTAAATCGGCTTTAACGATTTTGATCAAACTGGGTATTTGATGTATTTATATGCCCGAGATATGACTGTAAAAAATTCATCAAAATTGATTAACCGGAGGGGGGACTTTACTTAATAAATTTTGTAACATTTTCACGTGTTTTTTTGATTTTCTCAAAAACGGCTCTAACGATTTTGATTAAACTTAGTATTTGATCTATTTATATGCCCGAGATATGTCTGTACAAATTTCATCAAAATTGATCAACCTCAGGGGGCACTTTACTTAATAAATTTTGTATCATTTTTACGTGCTTTTTTTTATTTACTCAAAAACGGCTTTCACGATTGTGACCAAACTGGGTATTTGATGTATGTATATGCCAAATATGTGATAGCCAACATTTCATCAAAATTGATCAACCGAAGGGGGGACTTTACTTAATAAATTTTGTATCATTTTCACGGGGTTTTTATTTACTCAAAAACGGTTTTAACGATTAATAAAAATAAGATTTGAAGGTAGAAAAATGTGTGACTTTGGGAAATGATATTTAACAAAACACGTCAATTTCTAATCTAAGTAAGTTGGTAAGTGAAAGTTGTGTGTTGCGCGCACGCACCAGATTTTTTTAAATTAAAGTTAAGGCGCGTCAAAATGTTAGACACGCTCCCTGGTAAAATTTAATAAAACTCATTTTAATACTTCGTGGCTTTTCAACCACCATTTATTAGTTCAAAAATTCTGTTTGGTAATGGATCGTACAATTTTTTTTAATGTTTATTGAGTTAATTGTTCCTATGATGCCACAATTGCAGAATTCAAATCCTCCATTGTTTCGGACTGTATTGACTCAGAAAGAATCATCAGAACACCCTTCTTTAAAGAGTTCCCCAAACATTTTCGATAATGTTCAGGTCTGGGGAGACAGCAGGCCAGTCTGATTTGGCAATTTCGTTGCGATTAAACCAGTCTTTAATAATTTTTACTGAACGAATTGGGGTGTTATCTTGCTGGTAACTGGTGTGTTTTCAGACATGTCATTAAAAGTCAGCTTTTGTTCCTTTAACTACTTCTATATTCAGCTTAGTTTACTCTTGATGAAACAAATACAAAATTTCCTTTATTTTGTTAACTAATTGATGTCCAAACAATAACTTTCCCTCCTCCCTTTTGGCGCCTTAATAAATTTTTACTTTCACTTACCTATATATGAAATATATAGTAAGTGGAAGTATTGCGATCGTGAAAAAATTCGACTTCCGGTTTTCAACGGAAATACACGTTTTGGGGTCCCCTGAGTCGAAATGACCAAGTCCCAAGAAATGGTCTGTGTGTGTGTCTGTGTGTGTGTGTGTCTGTGTGTGTGTGTGTGTGTATGTGAACAGACTAGCTCAAAAACTATAAACCGTGCGATCCTGAAATTGGGTATTTAGTGTAGGTATATGCCCGCGATGTGACAGCATAAATTTCATCAAAATTACTTAAAGGGAGGGGGTACTTTACTTAATAACTTTTTAGGTTTTTTTCGATTTTCTCAAAAATGGCTCTAACGATTTTGATTAAACTGAGTATTTCATCTATTTATATGCCCGAGATATAAATGTAATTATTTCATCAAAATTGATTAACCGGAGGGGGGACTTTACTTAATAAATTTTGTAACATTTTCACGTGTTTTTTTTATTTACCCTAAATCGGCTTTAACGATTTTGATCAAACTGGGTATTTGATGTATTTATATGCCCGAGATATGACTGTAAAAAATTCATCAAAATTGATTAACCGGAGGGGGGACTTTACTTAATAAATTTTGTAACATTTTCACGTGTTTTTTTGATTTTCTCAAAAACGGCTCTAACGATTTTGATTAAACTTAGTATTTGATCTATTTATATGCCCGAGATATGTCTGTACAAATTTCATCAAAATTGATCAACCTCAGGGGGCACTTTACTTAATAAATTTTGTATCATTTTTACGTGCTTTTTTTTATTTACTCAAAAACGGCTTTCACGATTGTGACCAAACTGGGTATTTGATGTATTTATATGCCCGAGATATGACTGTAAAAAATTCATCAAAATTGATTAACCGGAGGGGGGGACTTTACTTAATAAATTTTGTAACATTTTCACGTGTTTTTTTGATTTTCTCAAAAACGGCTCTAACGATTTTGATTAAACTTAGTATTTGATCTATTTATATGCCCGAGATATGTCTGTACAAATTTCATCAAAATTGATCAACCTCAGGGGGCACTTTACTTAATAAATTTTGTATCATTTTTTTTATTTACTCAAAAACGGCTTTCACGATTGTGACCAAACTGGGTATTTGATGTATGTATATGCCAAATATGTGATAGCCAACATTTCATCAAAATTGATCAACCTCAGGGGGCACTTTACTTAATAAATTTTGTATCATTTTCACGGGGTTTTTATTTACTCAAAAACGGTTTTAACGATTAATAAAAATAAGATTTGAAGGTAGAAAAATGTGTGACTTTGGGAAATGATATTTAACAAAACACGTCAATTTCTAATCTAAGTAAGTTGGTAAGTGAAAGTTGTGTGTTGCGCGCACGCACCAGATTTTTTTAAATTAAAGTTAAGGCGCGTCAAAATGTTAGACACGCTCCCTGGTAAAATTTAATAAAACTCATTTTAATACTTCGTGGCTTTTCAACCACCATTTATTAGTTCAAAAATTCTGTTTGGTAATGGATCGTACAATTTTTTTTAATGTTTATTGAGTTAATTGTTCCTATGATGCCACAATTGCAGAATTCAAATCCTCCATTGTTTCGGACTGTATTGACTCAGAAAGAATCATCAGAACACCCTTCTTTAAAGAGTTCCCCAAACATTTTCGATAATGTTCAGGTCTGGGGAGACAGCAGGCCAGTCTGATTTGGCAATTTCGTTGCGATTAAACCAGTCTTTAATAATTTTTACTGAACGAATTGGGGTGTTATCTTGCTGGTAACTGGTGTGTTTTCAGACATGTCATTAAAAGTCAGCTTTTGTTCCTTTAACTACTTCTATATTCAGCTTAGTTTACTCTTGATGAAACAAATACAAAATTTCCTTTATTTTGTTAACTAATTGATGTCCAAACAATAACTTTCCCTCCTCCCTTTTGGCGCCTTAATAAATTTTTACTTTCACTTACCTATATATGAAATATATAGTAAGTGGAAGTATTGCGATCGTGAAAAAATTCGACTTCCGGTTTTCAACGGAAATACACGTTTTGGGGTCCCCTGAGTCGAAATGACCAAGTCCCAAGAAATGGTCTGTGTGTGTGTCTGTGTGTGTGTGTCTGTGTGTGTGTGTGTGTGTATGTGAACAGACTAGCTCAAAAACTATAAACCGTGCGATCCTGAAATTGGGTATTTAGTGTAGGTATATGCCCGCGATGTGACAGCATAAATTTCATCAAAATTACTTAAAGGGAGGGGGTACTTTACTTAATAACTTTTTAGGTTTTTTTCGATTTTCTCAAAAATGGCTCTAACGATTTTGATTAAACTGAGTATTTCATCTATTTATATGCCCGAGATATAAATGTAATTATTTCATCAAAATTGATTAACCGGAGGGGGGACTTTACTTAATAAATTTTGTAACATTTTCACGTGTTTTTTTTATTTACCCTAAATCGGCTTTAACGATTTTGATCAAACTGGGTATTTGATGTATTTATATGCCCGAGATATGACTGTAAAAAATTCATCAAAATTGATTAACCGGAGGGGGGACTTTACTTAATAAATTTTGTAACATTTTCACGTGTTTTTTTGATTTTCTCAAAAACGGCTCTAACGATTTTGATTAAACTTAGTATTTGATCTATTTATATGCCCGAGATATGTCTGTACAAATTTCATCAAAATTGATCAACCTCAGGGGGCACTTTACTTAATAAATTTTGTATCATTTTTACGTGCTTTTTTTTATTTACTCAAAAACGGCTTTCACGATTGTGACCAAACTGGGTATTTGATGTATTTATATGCCCGAGATATGACTGTAAAAAATTCATCAAAATTGATTAACCGGAGGGGGGACTTTACTTAATAAATTTTGTAACATTTTCACGTGTTTTTTTGATTTTCTCAAAAACGGCTCTAACGATTTTGATTAAACTTAGTATTTGATCTATTTATATGCCCGAGATATGTCTGTACAAATTTCATCAAAATTGATCAACCTCAGGGGGCACTTTACTTAATAAATTTTGTATCATTTTTACGTGCTTTTTTTTATTTACTCAAAAACGGCTTTCACGATTGTGACCAAACTGGGTATTTGATGTATGTATATGCCAAATATGTGATAGCCAACATTTCATCAAAATTGATCAACCTCAGGGGGCACTTTACTTAATAAATTTTGTATCATTTTCACGGGGTTTTTATTTACTCAAAAACGGTTTTAACGATTAATAAAAATAAGATTTGAAGGTAGAAAAATGTGTGACTTTGGGAAATGATATTTAACAAAACACGTCAATTTCTAATCTAAGTAAGTTGGTAAGTGAAAGTTGTGTGTTGCGCGCACGCACCAGATTTTTTTAAATTAAAGTTAAGGCGCGTCAAAATGTTAGACACGCTCCCTGGTAAAATTTAATAAAACTCATTTTAATACTTCGTGGCTTTTCAACCACCATTTATTAGTTCAAAAATTCTGTTTGGTAATGGATCGTACAATTTTTTTTAATGTTTATTGAGTTAATTGTTCCTATGATGCCACAATTGCAGAATTCAAATCCTCCATTGTTTCGGACTGTATTGACTCAGAAAGAATCATCAGAACACCCTTCTTTAAAGAGTTCCCCAAACATTTTCGATAATGTTCAGGTCTGGGGAGACAGCAGGCCAGTCTGATTTGGCAATTTCGTTGCGATTAAACCAGTCTTTAATAATTTTTACTGAACGAATTGGGGTGTTATCTTGCTGGTAACTGGTGTGTTTTCAGACATGTCATTAAAAGTCAGCTTTTGTTCCTTTAACTACTTCTATATTCAGCTTAGTTTACTCTTGATGAAACAAATACAAAATTTCCTTTATTTTGTTAACTAATTGATGTCCAAACAATAACTTTCCCTCCTCCCTTTTGGCGCCTTAATAAATTTTTACTTTCACTTACCTATATATGAAATATATAGTAAGTGGAAGTATTGCGATCGTGAAAAAATTCGACTTCCGGTTTTCAACGGAAATACACGTTTTGGGGTCCCCTGAGTCGAAATGACCAAGTCCCAAGAAATGGTCTGTGTGTGTGTCTGTGTGTGTGTGTGTCTGTGTGTGTGTGTGTGTGTATGTGAACAGACTAGCTCAAAAACTATAAACCGTGCGATCCTGAAATTGGGTATTTAGTGTAGGTATATGCCCGCGATGTGACAGCATAAATTTCATCAAAATTACTTAAAGGGAGGGGGTACTTTACTTAATAACTTTTTAGGTTTTTTTCGATTTTCTCAAAAATGGCTCTAACGATTTTGATTAAACTGAGTATTTCATCTATTTATATGCCCGAGATATAAATGTAATTATTTCATCAAAATTGATTAACCGGAGGGGGGACTTTACTTAATAAATTTTGTAACATTTTCACGTGTTTTTTTTATTTACCCTAAATCGGCTTTAACGATTTTGATCAAACTGGGTATTTGATGTATTTATATGCCCGAGATATGACTGTAAAAAATTCATCAAAATTGATTAACCGGAGGGGGGACTTTACTTAATAAATTTTGTAACATTTTCACGTGTTTTTTTGATTTTCTCAAAAACGGCTCTAACGATTTTGATTAAACTTAGTATTTGATCTATTTATATGCCCGAGATATGTCTGTACAAATTTCATCAAAATTGATCAACCTCAGGGGGCACTTTACTTAATAAATTTTGTATCATTTTTACGTGCTTTTTTTTATTTACTCAAAAACGGCTTTCACGATTGTGACCAAACTGGGTATTTGATGTATTTATATGCCCGAGATATGACTGTAAAAAATTCATCAAAATTGATTAACCGGAGGGGGGACTTTACTTAATAAATTTTGTAACATTTTCACGTGTTTTTTTGATTTTCTCAAAAACGGCTCTAACGATTTTGACCAAACTGGGTATTTGATGTATGTATATGCCAAATATGTGATAGCCAACATTTCATCAAAATTGATCAACCGAAGGGGGGACTTTACTTAATAAATTTTGTATCATTTTCACGGGGTTTTTATTTACTCAAAAACGGTTTTAACGATTAATAAAAATAAGATTTGAAGGTAGAAAAATGTGTGACTTTGGGAAATGATATTTAACAAAACACGTCAATTTCTAATCTAAGTAAGTTGGTAAGTGAAAGTTGTGTGTTGCGCGCACGCACCAGATTTTTTTCTTAACTTATGAAAACAACACGAAAATCCATCTGGCCCATTCAGATTGAATTAAGTTTCATCACTAAACTTTCTTCCCCTCCTCAGTCCATGACTTCATATTACGAGTAAAAGCAATCCGGGCTAATTTGTGACGGGTATTCGAATCTAGCTTTCTTTTCAATTGTTTTCTAACTATTGTTTTTGGCTTTTTTAAAGGAAACTATTGGACATTCCTTTATATTGTTTGAACTCCAGCTTCCTCAGCAATTGCTCTTGCTGTTTTCCAGAAGTTGTATGCGATTCGAAGAATATTGCGTAATGTCAAAGCAGGGGGCCTCCCAATTGAACGGTTGGGTCCATATGTCTATCCGTGAATAATAAACTTCGCGACCGATGAAAACCTCCACTTGCTTCGGCGGGCTATTTCCCTGGAACTCATCCTGTCTTTTTGGAGTGAAAAAATCAAACGGCGCTCTTCTTCGGAGAAGCACTTATTTGTTTCCCACAACTAACGTTCTTTTTAGACCTATTTTGAAATCAATTCAACAATGCAGTGAAATATAAATGGTATTTTAACAATTTCAAGTCTAGAAGATAAATAACAACAAGTGTGTCTATCATTTTGACGTATATGAAATGCCAATATTCAAGGACTGAGAAGATTATCCCCGTTTCAATATCATAATATATACTTTAAACTTAAAAAAAAATAATATTAATCAAAAATAAAGAAAACATGAAAAGTTTTCTTAACTTCAATGGGTGTGTGTCTAACATTTTGACGCTGAGTGTTCTGTTTGTATCCTTATTACTAATCGAGTTCCAATCATTTTTTAAGTAAATAAAAATATTTAAACCATTGGTATTACAATATTAAACTGTAAAAAATTGGTTGTTTATTAAACTTATAATTGCCTAATTGTTGATATATTTGATTAAACGTAAATGATATTGTACCTAGGGAACATTGCACGCTTTATTTATCGTTACTGTTGTTAGTTCATTCATGTATCATTTCATGTATGTTTATGTGTTAATACAGTATGTTAATTTACCATATTGAGTTCATTTAATTTTCAATGAATATAAAGCAAAAACCTTACTAAGACCCCTCAACCTCTGGTGTTGAACGACTACGAGTATATTTTCTTAATGAAAATACAATGTATGATGTGAATTCGTTCATTAAACAAAATTAAAAAATAAATAAACAAATTATCTAGCTTAGACTATAATTTTTTTTTACTTGTATATGTAAAAAGAAGAATATTTGGAACTATGATCAATAAGGATAATCAGGATAAGAACAGCGATTACAAGCCGCAGGCTGCCTACAACAGCTTGCTAAGCTCCTTTCTCAACAGTGGGTAGCAGCCTGGAATATCGATCCAGCACTGGAGGCTAGTAGTCAGCATGCAATACATTAACTTAAAGTAGAGCGGGGATTATTTCGAAATCAACAGACAAAGGAATAAAGACACTAAGCCTGAAAAGAGTTACGCTTTGCTTTGTATCAGATTAAATAGAAGAAAGAAGCTGATTAATATGAAGACGGATGCGAGTAAGTAAGTTCCCATCTATTTAAGATTTCCAACGATGAGAGTTGTCAGTTTGGGTTTTAAGGCGTTAAACCCTGAGGGTATAAATTCTTGCATTAAATATTAATTTCACTTAAAGATGAAAAATAAAAGAATACAAAGTAATAGAATGATTATAATATTTTTTTAAACATGATATAAGCTTTTAGGAAAGTCAATGCTGACTTGATTTATCTTATTCATTATCAATTAGAATATCTAGTAAGTGTGCTGAACTAATTATGATGGAAACGTAAATGTAACAGTCTTCCTAAGTTTTTTTGAATTGTGAGTTTATTGTGATAGTGATGTCAAGTAATCGTGTGAACAAATTCATTGAAGCTTTTTTAATTGAGTTGTGAAAGAATAAGATTAAAATTAGATCGGTTTACTCTTGGCGTGCTTAAGGAATTTAAAGATAAAGACATCTTTGATATGTTATTCACAAATAAAATTACTTGAAAAGATAAATTTTAGTATTGAGCTCATGACATAGGAATTCAATGTGTATGATGAATAACTGTACCTATTTGCAAATTTACAGCTAAAATAATTCATTCCTATACAATTCTTACGGTTGAAGATTAGAAGAAAAGACTCCACAAGTGAATTTCAAAAATAACGGAAAAGTATGAGGAAAACGAGTGTCTCAAAATTATACCAATAAAAATCATCAATAAAAAAAAAAATGGAAAACAAGAGAAAGAATGTGAAGAAGGGAAGAAATCACTTTACGCTGCCTTCACATAGTCCATACCAAACTAACTTATCAATTTCTTTTAAATAAATCAGAATCACCCATCTACAGAAAATGTGCATTAAGAATCATAATGGACAATATAAATAGGCGATGAAGATAACGTGAAAAAATTTAATATTGTAATTGTAATATAAAAATTTGATGTTTAAGTGAATTATAATATAGATAATATAAAACTTTTCAAAAAATTTTCTGTATGATAACAATTGCTGATGAAGAAGAAATGGCCTCAAGTCCGATTTAAACACCTGCTCTACTTATAGAAGAGGTCTATCTTCTTCAAAAACATTAGAGAATTCCTTATTTATTAAAGTAAGATCAAAAGTAAAGAACTCTAACCAATAATTGTGCTCTTTGAATGACGGAAATCGCCGTTTTAGTGGCTGACAACTGTCATATTGTTTAACCTCACACCAAACCTAAATCAACAAGTCTATAAGCCACAAATACAACAAGGCTATGAAGATTCCCGATGTTATATTCTTCAATAGAGTGCTTTCGTATATGAAAGTTAGATGGTATAAAGTTCATATTTGACACCTCAGAAGGCTGTTGATGTAATAAAAACGCTTAATAAGAAATAGCTGATTGGTGACTTGTCCCAATAATGTACTTGCCCCATTTCATCTTATATTTTTACATCGCATGTTGGGAAGAATAGTGGTATATCACTGAAAAAAAAATATATCGTTTTATATATATTTATAATAATGAGTAAAGCTCGAATGGCTTTAGCTGGGGGATTAATTTGAACTGTAGAACTAAAACTCAATACAACCATGACGCAAATGAAAAGAAAATTAGTGCGACCGCAAGGTGAACGAACCACAAAATATTTTAAACTCGATTTTGCAATATTCATTATTGCGATATTGCATTTTTCCTAGCGTGCGCTATGAAAAGCTGTTTATAAGAAACTACTTTGTATGTTTATGTAAATCGATCACTACTTAAAATGGCGTTGACGACTGTAATGAAGATATACAGTGAATGTGTATCTTACCAAAATTACATGTTTAAGTGAAATCTTGGCGGTAGCTGAACAAAGCTCAAACTGCTGCATACCTATATATGCTACCCAGGCATAACAAACATCTTTATTACTACAGTTTTTTGGACAGAAGAGTGCATCTTTATGACATTGTTAATAGATTAAAAAACTTCATCCTTTTTGTTTTAATAGATATTACCTCAGTTCATCGAATTACCTGCTCTACATTTCATACCTCGTTTGACTTGAATACCACCTGAGGAAGACATTCTCCGAAGAGCTTAAGCAATTAGTGGAAATCCATAGAGCCTACGAGGATCATGTGTCGAGTGCAGGTTGGTGGAGGTGGGTTATTTATTGTGGGGCAAACAATCTGCCTCCACCCACCTGTACTCCTCATATCTGTCTTCCCACATCCTTCCTTCTTGTGTATGTAATATAGTGCAAGTTCTTAAACAATGAGCAATTAATTTATGAATATTTTAAATTTAATCAATTATTTAATTTATATATTGAAAATATATCATTGTAACGAATCTTTATAATCTCATTTTACTTGCTATATTATACTAAAAGGTGTTATATTTGTATATATCACTTTAATTAACGCAACTCTTACTTGCGTAGCCGTCTGATTTCTCATGTTGAATCATCCTCCATATTCTACGCTGCACATTTTTTTTCTAAAACCTGAAGTTAGGGATAGCGTTACTTATCCCTTAATGTATGGCTCACATTTTAACGAAAATATTCCTAGTGAACTAATCAATTGAAATATTCTCGTTCCCAGCTGCTGTAAGATTTAACCTTCCGATAGCTATTTCGACTTCCCCTATTTGGCATAGCACTTTGCCTATGGCTATCACCTAAGAGGGCTTGAAGCACCTACATGTGAAAAGTGCGAAAACACTCGACAAACCATAAAACATCTGCGACTTGAATGAAAACTATATGATGAAAATGAACCCCCCGAGATCCCCTAGAAAAGATGCCTAGGGGAACGATGAATAAAGAGTTTATACATTTTTTGTCAGTTTTTGAAGGCCAACGTTTACTGCAAGAGAATCTAAAATGTAGTTTTTCTTCTCTATTGGATAGATCCGTCAAATCAAATGAAAAAAATAAATCCATCAACGCTTTTAAAATTTAATTAAAAAATATCGATAAGTTTCAATCGGTTAAATAAAGATCCCAGCTACATTGCATTGAGTGGAAATAAGAAGTAACGTTTTCTTTCTGTTCTGTACTATCATTAAATCGGAAAAAATCTGATATAAAAACCCAATTTTAATCATTAAAAATTTAAAACAAGATATTGTCCCAATCACATCCGTTTTTCGTTACGAGGTTTGACATGATAATAAGATGGCTAATATACTGAAAGGGACGAGACAAAATAATGTAAATATCCTAAGACATCTAGCGTAGGCTAGGTTGAATTGTTGGGTAAAGAGCACAAGAAAAGTAGGGTGAGTTGGTTAGGGCTGTGAGTAGATACATAAGGGGAGGAGCTTGAGTGGCCCGTTGAGGGCCGTCTTTTCAGATTTCCTGAATTTTCTCCCAAGATAAGAGACCCCAGGGCCTGAGAAGAATTTCCAAGGCCCCTAAGAGGAGAAGTGGGCGAACAGGTTGTACGGGCCTTTTCTTGGTCTCCGCTAAGTGTCGTGGATATCCTACTCGGAATCTACGCCTAGGTTTTTCTTATTTTATTGATTTATTGGCTAATAAGACAGCGTAGCCATGCAGTATGACCTAATCAATGTTAGAGTTAGTTAACAGGCTAGAATGAAATTAAAGCAAAACAAAAAATTAAACAAATAAACCAATGAGCGCTGGTTATAGTTGATGAGAATGGTTATAGTTTTTTTTTTTTTTTTTTTTTATCATCTAGTTCTTCGATATAGTATGGTAGCTATGAATACAATATCAGTTCCAGAGGTCTAACTTTTCTTCTACTATGCGTTTTTATTTTTTCAACTTACTACCTTGTATTCATTCACTGACAGTTCTAATTCTTTTTTATGATTCAATTAGATTCAGTATTGTTTCAGATTATCATTTCCTCTTCAGTGATTTTACCGACTGCTTTGCATTTCCTGTTTGGACTTAAATAACTTTGAGGAGAAGTTCAAATTGAATTATCATATTTTAATTAATTTAATTCAATCCATTTATTTACAATAAAAAATAACATAATAGAAATATTCATTTAATATTATTGAAATATATTTGTTATATTTAGGTGCTAATTGTTTATATTGATATTGTGTTGATAATTCCAACATTTACTTCAATTAAATAAAGATATGGATTAACTATAAATGATCATCAGCCTGTAGGATTTGTGATTAGTTAATAAGAATATCATGTTTTGAGTTTGTTTTACTTATTTATATTATATATTTATTTATAAAAGCCGTTTGACAAAGTAGGTACATATCATGGGGTGGTTAGGAAAATTCACTTACATCAGTAATTTTGCCACATTCTGAAAAATGAGGTTAAAAACTATGTTTGATCTAAGGAGGATTATTAATTTACCTTGCGGTTAACCGTAAACTTTTATTCACATTAAATTTTTATTCAGAAACTTTTCATGACATATTCTCATTAATTCTACAATGCCATATTCAGTTATTTATTTCTGTGCTAAATCTCAGCAACAACTTGAAATATGTTCTGTACAAAACGACACATATCGATGTGTTTATCCAACCCAAAATGGCCACTCGAGTTTTGTACCATCTAAAGAACTATGAAATGATAGAATATAAAGAATATGATTGACTTTACATAAATTTTATTTAAAATTTATCATAATTTTTGTTACTAGTCAAATTTGATTATTATTAATTGAACTTTTGTCAAATGTTGTTTAATAAATCTTTTCGATATTTTTTTTTTTTTTTTTACTGTTACTTAAATCCATAAATGCCATTAAATTGTAATCACAAGTTTATTTAATTGAAAATAATCTTGTGAAAATGTATGTGATATGAATAAATTAGAATAGTAGACTTATTAATTAATAAATTAGGTAGGGGTATCGAGAAAATGTTTCCCTCATTTCAAGAACGTCATAACATGGCGTGAATTCTTGACCTCTCAAAAAACATGACTTTGTAGCAGAGTAAATTTACAGTTTACAAGCAGAATGCAATTTGTTCGAAATAGGTATTAAGGATCCGATAATACTTTTTTCTAGGTATCATTTCGTTTTCGATAATGACTAGATTTTTTTTTTGAAGTTCGTTGAGCACAAAATATAAAATGTTAAACAGTGCCTTTTGATTCATGAAGTTCTTGTTAAAATATTTATAGATTTACTTGGATCGAGATAAAAATTTGAGTCTTTTACAAGGATGAAAATAACTTTCTATAGTCGACATTAGAGATATGACTTTGTTAATTGATACCTACCAACTTGGTTAATTTGTGATAATTCTCTCTCTTTCTTTCTCTCTCTCTCTCTCTCTCTCTCTCTCTCTCTCTCGCTGTCTCTCTCTCTCTTTCATTCATTCTCTTTCTCTCTCCCTCTCTTCCTCTCTCTCACTTTGATAATTTAAATTTACAATTTAAAAGTTAATCGTTCAGTTGTTCACCATAATGAATTTAATGGATTGTTAAAGAAGGGTGGGTAGATTATGCTAATTGAGTTTTTGCGCTGATTATTATCGTATGATAATTACTATTGTAGTTTAACTTTAATCATTCCGAAGTTTTTAATTATCTACTTTTTTAAAATTTCAAAATATTCATAATTGCTTTCTGAGTTTTTACGCTGATTATTACCGTATGCTAATTACTATTGTAGTTTAACTTTAATCATTCCGAAGTTTGCAATTACTACTTTTTAAAATTTCAAAATATTCATAATTGCTTTCTAACCAAGGTAGTGAGTGAATCCAGAATAAACTGGACCTCTTGAATAATCGGATTTCGAAGAGGAAATTAATTCCTTGGTTGAAGTGAGCCACCACTTCATTAAATAAAATAGACCAAAAATTTAACCCAATTTATTTAATAACACACGCAGAGAACAAAGTGACCAATGGACTTAAGGGCAAAGTGAAAGACAAAGGTAGATAATTTTCGATTTTTAATTTTAAAAAAGGCTTGAAGCGTTTGCCATTTTAATGAGAAGCAAATATACCTATATTTTTTATATGATATTCATTCATAGTTTATTAATCCATCATTCAGTTCATATATTTGAATGGTTAATGGTGACAATGCCCACAAGCAACATAATTGCCTCAGAGAAGATCAAACCGCATGGCCTCATAGGGCTAACTGCGGTTTATTTCTAAAAAATATTTAAAGCGATTTAAGACTCGTCAGTTATGGGAAGGTGGTACTATTTAGAACTATTTGGCCTAACGATCCCGAACACCCGATGCCTGCACCACCAATCGCTCCCTTCACAGCTCTATCTACCACCCCCACCCTCGCCTAAATTCTCCTGTTAAATCATCCTTCTCCGGCCCCAATATTCTACTCAGCACTTTATTTTCAAAGACCTTAAGGCGTTGCTCATCCCTTACGATGTGATCTTTCACATTCGGAAAGAACCGTCGTAAGAATTACAGTCTTTTAAATTCTAATTTTTAAATTTTGGTACGTTGTAGCCAGACATAATTATTAAGTCTAGGAGATGTTTTGCACTACTGCGTAATATATTTGGGCGTTCTTTAATGTGATAGGTGAATACATAAATAGGGGTCCTAGGTGAATATGTCAAATTAATCTACGAAATAGGTTAAGGTGTATGAGCATATCTCCACCTCCAACATAAAAATTAACCAAATTTATAATTGTTTTTGTTTAAGATAATATTCTTTGCCTTCTTACTTCCATTCGCCGAACTACATCTACACGAGACCAGAGTAGTGCTTTATAAAAATAAAAAAATTAAAATATATATGAATATACAGTTTCAGAAGTGAAATATTTATTGAATTATTTGTGAGTCTAAAAATATATAAATATATTATTTGTGAGTATAAAATATATAAATATATTATTTGTGAATCTAAAAATGTATAAATATATTATTTGTGAGTATAAAAAAGTTCCTTTTAAATAAAATAAATTACAACACTGAATCGCTTCCCTTCTGTTGCGTCCTACAGTATCACAAAGAAGTATTTTGCATTTAAAATACTTTTCCTGTGAAGCTAAACAACTTTTAATGAAAGGACACAGTATTTAAAAAAAAAAAAAAAAAAAAAATGTTATTTTTAATACTGTGTTTTGTTTATTGTTGTTTGAATCGCATCTACCTTACGGGGTCATTTGAAATGGTAATTAAAATACATTTTGTCCATATGTTATCCAAATGAAGCACAAATTTTCCAATTCTCCAACCAACGTCTACTGGAGCATAAAATTAAGATAAGAAAAAATTACAAAACCTATTTCACTAAATTATTAATAATCTTAAGCCACATAAGCGTCACTGCCTTCTTCGATTATTAATAGTTATTCTCTTACAAACATTTTTAAATGTGTATTTTAAGCAGTAAAGATATTTTGACTACAAGTTTGAACGAAATTGGATTCATATTCTCAAAAACGAATAACTATCCCTCTAAAAAATAGAAAAAAAACTCTGGTGCGATGCGCGCAACACACAACTTTCACTTACGAACTTACTTAGATTAGAAATCGACGTGTTTCGATAATATGTAAATGCCAACTTCACACATTTTTTCCACATTTAAGTATATACTTATATTTTTATATACCCATAAGTTATAGAGTATCTGTATGGGAAAATTTTGTCGTTCTCAGCACTTTTCGATTCATTATTGCTAATTTATCTATGAAGGGACTATTTTCATAAGCAGTCGAGTTTTTTTTACTGCTTGCTTGTTTTTTACTACGAGTTGCTTTTTGCAAATACATCGTGAAGGTGAATTGATAGGTGTATTTACGTCTCTTATGCCTTTCTGGAAATCAAGAACGATTACTGTTCCTCTAAAATCGCTTTATATTGGTTTATTTATTAAACTTGATCTTTTTATTAATAAATAAAAGTTTTTATTTTCATGGTACGGTTAATCAAATTTTGGCTGTCACATATATATACAACAAATACCAAGTTTGATCAAAATCGTTAAAGCCGTTTTGGAGTATAAAAAAAAAATCTGGTGCGTGCGCGCAACACACAACTTTCACTTACCAACTTACTTAGATTATAAATTAATGCGTTTTGTTAATTGCCACTTCTCAAATGAACAGAACAGCTTTAATTATAACGCATTGGTTTGTCATTAAAGGCGTGCGGCGCATGCGTGAGCTCAATGTGTTTTATGAGTTGACGGAATATTTTTCTTTATTTCTCCTTTATATGTTTACTTGATTTTCTTCATATTTAGCCATTTCTTATTTTCAGGCGTAATGAGAGATAGTTAATTTCTCAATATAAACTAAAACAAAGGTACTTTATAGAAAAAACAAAAAAGGCCCCTTCCCCATTTAAGCCCCCTCAGAACGAATTTGATAACAATCGTTAAAGCCGTTTTTGAGATAATCGATCAAAAAGGTAAAAATTGGACAAAATTTATTAAGTAAAGTCCCCCCTCCTGTTGATCAATTTTGATATAATTTTTACAGTCATATCTCGGGCATATATATACATCAAATACCAAGTTTGATCAAAATCGTTAAAACCGTTTTTGAGTAAATAAAAAAAAACACGTGAAAATGATACAAAGTTTATTAAGTAAAGTCCCCCCTCCGGTTGATTAATTTTGATGAAATTTTTACAGTCATATCTCGGGCATATCAATAGATCAAATACTTAGTTTAATCAAAATCTTTAGAGCCGTTTTTGAGAAAATCGAAAAAAACTTAAAAAGTTATTAAATAAAGTACCCCCTCCCTTTGAGCAAATTTGATGAAATTTTTGCTGTCACATCGCGGGCATATACATACTCTAAATACCCAACTTTAGGTTCGCACGGTTTATAGTTTTTGAGCTAGTCTGTTCACACACACACACACACACACACACACACACACACACACACACACACACACACACACACACACACACACACACACACACACACACACAGACACACACACAGACCATTTCGCAGGACTTGGTTATTTTGACTCAGGGGACCCCAAAACGTGTACTTCCGTTGAAAACCGGAAGTCGAAAATTTTCACGATAGCAATACTTCCATTTAGTATATATTTCATATATAGGTAAGTGAAAGTAAAAAATCTGGTGCGTGCGCGCAACAAACAACTTTCACTTACCAACTTACTTAGATTAGAAATTGACGTGTTTTGCTAAATATCATTTTCCAAATTCAGACATTTTTCTACATTCATATCTTATTTTCGTTAATCGTTAAAGCCGTTTTTAAGTAAAAAAAATCTGGTGCGTGCTCGCAACACACAACTTTCACTTACCAACTTACTTAGATTAGAAATTAATGCGTTTTGTTAATTGCCACTTCTCAATGAACAGAACGGCTTTAATTATGAACAATGGCCTGTCATTAAAGGCGTCCTCCGCATGCGTGGGCTCAACGAGTTTTATGAGTTGACTGAATATTTTTCTTTTTTTCTCCTCTTTATGTTTTCTTTATTTTTATCATATCTCATATTTAGCCATTTCTTATTTTTAGGCGTAACGAGAGACAGTTTATTTCTCCATGTAAACAAAAACACAGGTACTTTATAAGAAAGAAAGAAACAAACGAAAAAGCCCCCCCCCCAAAAAAAAAAGCCCCCTTTAGAACATTTTAATAATGATGAAGCTTACCTGATATTAAAGAAACTCTAATTTTCATTAAACATGACGAATTTGATAAAAATCGTTAATGCCGTTTTTGAGATAATCGAAAAAAAGTTAAAAATTGGAAACAAATTCATAAAATAAAGTGCCCCCTCAGTTGGACCAATTTTGATGAAATGTTGGCTTTCACATCTCTGGCATATTCATTCATCAAATACCTAGTTTGATCAAAATCGTTAAAGCCGTTTTTGAGTAAATAAAAAAAACACGTGAAAATGATACAAAAGTTATTAAGTAAAGTCCCCCCTCCGGTCAATCAATTTTGATGAAATTTTTACAGTCATATCTCGGGCATATCAATAGATCAAATACTTAGTTTAATCAAAATCTTTAGAGCCGTTTTTGAGAAAATCGAAAAAAACTTAAAAAGTTATTAAATAAAGTACCCCCTCCCTTTGAGCAAATTTGATGAAATTTTTGCTGTCACATCGCGGGCATATACCTACACTAAATACTCAATTTCAGGTTCCCACGGTTTATAGTTTTTGAGCTAGTCTGTTCACACACACACACACACACACACACACACACACACACACACACACAGACCATTTCGCGGGACTTGGTTATTTCGACTCAGGGGGTCCCAAAACGTGTATTTCCGTTGAAAACCGGAAGTCGAAATTTTTCACGATCGCAATACTTCCACTTACTATATATTTCATATATAGGTAAGTGAAAGTAAAAAAAATCTGGTGCGTGCGCGCAACACACAACTTTCACTTACCAACTTACTTAGATTAGAAATTGACGTGTTTTGCTAAATATCATTTCCCAAAGTCACACATTTTTCTACATTCATATCTTATTTTTGTTAATCGTTAAAGCCGTTTTTGAGTAAATAAAAAAAAACCCGTGAAAATGATACAAAATTTATTAAGTAAAGTCCCTCCTCCCGTAGATCAATTTTGATGAAATTTTTACAGTCATATCTCGAGCATATATATACATCAAATACCAAGTTTGATCAAAATCGTTAAAACCGTTTTTGTGTAAATAAAAAAAAAACACGTGAAAATGGTACAAAATTTATTAAGTAAACTCCCCCCTCCGGTAGATCAATTGTGATGAAATGTTGGTTATCACATCTTTAAAATATAAATACAACAAATACCAAGTTTGATCAAAATCGTTAAAACCGTTTTTGAGTAAATAAAAAAAACATGTGAAAAAGATGCAAAATTTATTAAGTAAAGTCCCCCCTCCGGTTGATTAATTTTGATGAAATTTTTACAGTCATATTTTAGGCATATAAATAGATCAAATACTTAGTTTAATCAAAATCGTTAGAGCCGTTTTTGAGAAAATCGAAAAAAACGTAAAAAGTTATTAAATAAAGTACCCCCTCCCTTTGAGCAAATTTGATGAAATGTTTGCTGTCACATCGCGGGCTTATACATACTCTAAATACCCAATTTCTGGTTCGCACGGTTTATAGTTTTTGAGCTAGTCTGTTCACACACACACACACACACACACACACACACACACACACACACACACACACACACACACACACACAGACACACACACACACACACACACCATTTCGCGGGACTTGGTTATTTTGACTCAGGGGACCCCAAAACGTGTATTTCCGTTGAAAACCGGAAGTCGAAAATTTTCACGATCGCAATACTTCCACTTACTATATATTTCATATATAGGTAAGTGAAAGTAAAAAACACGTGAAAATGATACAAAATTTATTAAGTAAAGTCCCCCCTCCGGTTAATTAATTTTGATGAAATTTTAACAGTCATATCTCGGGCATGTACATACATCAAATACCCAGTTTGATCAAAATCCTTAAAGCCGATTTAGAGTAAATAAAAAAAACACTTGAAAATGTTACAAAATTTATTAAGTAAAGTCCCCCCTCCGGTTAATCAATTTTGATGAAATTTTTACGGTCATATCTCGGGCATATTAGTACATCAAATACTCAGTTTAATCAAAATCGATTGAGCCGTTTTTGAGAAAATCGAAAAAAACCTAAAAAGTTATTAAGTAAAGTACCCCCTCCCTTTAAGTAATTTTGATGAAATTTATGCTGTCACATCGCGGGCATATACCTACACTAAATACCCAATTCCAGGATCGCACGGTTTATAGTTTTTGAGCTAGTCTGTTCACACACACACACACAGACCATTTCGCGGGACTTGGTCATTTCGACTCAGGGGACCCCAAAACGTGTACTTCCGTTGAAAACCGGAAGTCGAAATTTTTCACGATCGCAATACTTCCACTTACTATATATTTCAGCCGTTTTTGAGAAAATCGAGAAAAACGTAAAAAATAGACAAAATTCTTTAAATAAAGTACCCCCTCCGTTTGACCAATTTTGACGAATTTTTTGCTGTCACATCGCGGGCATATACATATACCAAATACCCAATTTCAGTATTGTACAACCTATAGTTTTTGAGCTAGTCTGTTCACACACACACACACACACACACACACACACACAGACCATTTCGCGGTACTTGGTTATAGCCGAAATTTTTAACGATCGCAATAATTTCCTTACTATATATTTCATATATAGGTAAGTGAAAGTAAAAATGTATGTCCGTATAATGCTTAATTTTGCAAGCGTGGTGTCTGGTAGATAAGCACGGTATTAGCTTAGCTACCGTTTGCTTTGCCCCGGTTGGGCTATTAGGCCGTCAGAGGGTCAAGTGGTTTACACACTAGTTATAAATATAATTTCAAGTAAATAAATATGTACTTATAAATATGTACTTATATGAAAGTTAATAATACATTGAAAGGAACGGGAGGACTGAAACGAGGCTCTTCCAATGTATTATTAACAGAATTTTTACGGCTAACGTGACGTGTGAATAAAACGAAGAAGACTCTGACTCTCTCAGACAATACCTCTTTTATGGAATGGCTGATATTTGTTTAAGTATTAGAGAAGGAGATGGAGCCATAAAAATAATGGCCGCTTTCTTTTTAACATTGTCCCCGGAGGTTCCACGACTATCTCCGACTCTGGGCCTACATCTGGGTCATTGTATTAATCTTGTATCTTTCCCGAAGGAGTCTGTCGCGAACTTTGGTGGCGTTGAAGAAGAGTGCTCCTCAGAAATCGATCAAGAGTGGAGATGAAATAAAATCTCTGAACAATTATATTTTATTCAGCCATAGTTCTTCCTATGCACTGTGACGTCTCTAAAATATATTAAGTGCATAGTCCTGAATCCAACTGGTTAGGTATGTCACCAGAACAAAGGGTGAATTAGTGTATGTTAACATATTATAGTAAATTTCGTATGTTAACATTTCTCTTTGCTGTATGTTTGTATTAGGTTTAAATTGATAAGATCCATAAATAGGGTGAACATCTTCATCTAATCACTTAGTTAAAACAATGATAATTGAAAATCAAGAATCAAGCAATAATGTTTTAGATATCCTTAAAATGCAAATATTCAGAAAAGGATAATTTTACGACGATATATCATATAAAATCAATAAGGGGAATTAAAAAAAAAAAAAAAAAATCCCTAATATATTATTGTTGTTGATAGAATTGACTACAATATTCTAGAAGTATAGGAAAGAACTTGGGTTAGAAATAACTACGGATAAGACAAAATATTGGTAATTATTATAACATATGTAAAAGATAGAATGGTGATTATCTTCTTCCCAAAACTTTTATTTAAACATAACAAAAATTACATAAATTGCCAACGTTTCGGACTATCCGTCTATCCTCAGGGCAAATCTCTTCCGTAAGATATTATTTTCTTCACCTATTACAAAATGTGTTCATTCAAAAAGTCAATCATTTCAATAAAATCACATATTTGATCAAATTAACATATATCATAAATAGTACCTACAAATTATGGTGGCTTGGTCCATCATCTATTTCTATATTAATGCTTTATTCCATTACATTGTAATTGGTCAATTTAATTAAAAAATATTTTTCACGTGTCACAATTTAACAATTTTTTTCTGCCACATACATTTACTTAAATTATTCTTCTCACAACTACCTATTACTAACTGAACTTTGTCCTATTTACATCAATGTTACTTATCCAACCAAATGTTATTGTAGTTTATTTTTTTATTTTTTACATCTTATTCACTTTTTAATATTTAAATTTTTTATAATATCTGCATAATGGCCATTTATTTTTATGGAATCTGATTTATAATTAACTGCATTTTCAATGTTTTTTGTTAATTGATTATAAAAAATGATTATCTTCAATACTGTTTTCTCGCAAGTCACACACATTAGGCCACAGCAATGTTTATGACAAAAATTGTTACTCAGATACAGTCCATCATTTAAAATATACCAAGTTAATGGTTAGACTTTTGTTTCTTTTAACAATAAAAGCTATACTTGTCTCACTTTTTCAGTGGGAATTTTGACTCTTACGTTGATAAATCGAGTTTAATCAAAATTCGCCTGAGCTATTTTTCATAAACAATTCGAAAAGAGTTTATCATTTATTGTACGAAGTGGCGCATTCAGTTAGTCGATATTAGTGAAAATGTTTCAAAATCATAGTAAATATTCCTATATATATTCCTCAAATAATTAATTTCGTTATCTCAAACAATTTATTGTATTATATTAAAACAACAACTTTGGTTGTTAAGATAGGTATTTCACTTACACACAGGGATTGTCTTACAAGACCTGGTTATTTGTTCATCGAGAGACCTTAAAATTCGTATTTCCTTTGAAAACTATAAAATAACGTTTATATTATTTTAACAGCATCTAATTTTCATTCTACGGTAAAACTATTCTTAAGTGTAGTAATATTATAAGTTGAATAAATAAAATTTTATTCTATTTTATATTGTTCTAATTAACCTCTTGTCTATTTTCATCAGGCAAATCATTTATAAATAACCTACATTTAAAAACAGAAGCATTAAACCATTTTCTACTTCTAGAGCTTGTATTTCTCTCTAGGTCTTTAGCACGTGGAAATAAAGGCCGTCGTTAGACTGAAAGAGGTAATAAATCCCTGGAGGTAGTTGGGGGAGGGGGGGGGGGCTGCTGAGGAACCTTTAGAAGGAAGGTAGTTAACTTACTAAGAGATGTTAATTGGGGTCAGCCTAGGGGGCGCCAATTACCTTCATCTGAAGTGCTTCACTCTGATCCAGCTGATTTTATGTCATAGTTGCCATTAGAACCTCATGTATAATTGGTTATTTTATTATTTAGTACAAAGTTTTTATAGGTATATAAAAATAATATCGAATGATAGAATGCCAAATTAATAACATTTATTTAAATATATTTTTATCATGTTTTGAAACAAAATTATATCTTGTTTTATTCTTGAGGTCGGATCACGAACTAGTAGTCGCTAAAGGTCGGCAAAAACTTTCAATAAAAAAAGGTTAGAAACCGGATCTCGTACTGTTATTGTAATAAAAATGTTAAATATTGCAGCAATGCTTAAAAATTAATGTATCTACACTATCATTCGACCGCATTACTTAAATGTTGGTAGGAGAACGGGGGACCCTTCTTTTTTTTTTTTTTCTTTTTCCAGTACGGAAAAGCTTTCTGTAATTATTGAGGCGGGTCATTAGGGGAAAATGCCCGTATCCTGAGGGCTGTTGCGGCGTCCTCTCCATCCCCTCTCGATGCTTTCCATTTGCAAGTTCCAACTTAGTTATGTAAAATTCCACACACCTGTGGCCCCCATTAAAATCTTATTTGTTACTGATTTACCCCTGTTAGCTTAGCTCTATAGCTACTAGCTGTAAATATCAATCGATACCTCAGGAAATGAGAATAACTAATAAAAGTTTTATGTTATTTGTTTGGTTGAAATTTACAGTTCCATTGAAAAAAAAAAAGAACAAAAAAAAAAATCTGGTGCGTGCGCGCAACACACAACTTTCACTTACCAACTTACTTAGATAAGAAATTGACGTGTTTTGTTAAATATCATTTCCCAAAGTCACACATTTTTCTACATTCATATCTTATTTTTATTAATCGTTAAAGCCGTTTTTGAGTAAATAAAAAACCCCGTGAAAATGATACAAAATTTATTAAGTAAAGTCCCCCCTTCGGTTGATCAATTTTGATGAAATGTTGGCTATCACATATTTGGCATATACATACATCAAATACCCAGTTTGGTCACAATCGTGAAAGCCGTTTTTGAGTAAATAAAAAAAACACGTAAAAATTATACAAAATTTATTAAGTAAAGTGCCCCCTGCCGTTGATCAATTTTGATGAAATCTTTACTGACATATCTCGGGCATATAAATAGATCAAATACTAAGTTTAATCAAAATCGTTAGAGCCGTTTTTGAGAAAATCAAAAAAACACGTGAAAATGTTACACAATTTATTAAGTAAAGTCCCCCCTCCGGTTAATCAATTTTGATGAAATTTTTACAGCCATATCTCGGGCATATAAATACATCAAATACCCAGTTTGATCAAAATCGTTAAAGCCGATTTAGAGTAAATAAAAAAAACACGTGAAAATGTTACAAAATTTATTAAGTAAAGTCCCCCCTCCGGTTAAACAATTTTGATGAAATTTTTACAGTCATATCTCGGGCATATAAATAGATGAAATACTCAGTTTAATCAAAATCGTTAGAGCCGTTTTTGAGAAAATCGAAAAAACCCTAAAAAGTTATTAAGTAAAGTACCCCCTCCCTTTAAGTAATTTTGATGAAATTTATGCTGTCACATCGCGGGCATATACATACACTAAATACCCAATTTCAGGATCGCACGGTTTATAGTTTTTGAGCTAGTCTGTTCACATACACACACACACACACACACACACACACACACACACACACACACACACACACACAGACACACACACACACAGACCATTTCGCGGGACTTGGTCATTTCGACTCAGGGGACCCCAAAACGTGTATTTCCGTTGAAAACCGGATGTCGAATTTTTTCACGATCGCAATACTTCCACTTACTATATATTTCATATATAGGTAAGTGAAAGTAAAAAAAAGTCACGAAAAGGCAGGTAGGTAGAGAAGCTACTCTAGTATTTCTAATTTAGAAGTTCCCGAGCCCAATTTCTTTTCATACACCTAGGAGTATTGTCAGGAAACTTCATACTATGAAGTAGGATTAGAAAAAGTGATTTCGGACGAATCGGGAGTTTATTATGAAAAGACTGGTACCTGGATCGTGCCTAATATTTTATAACAAGCAAATATAATATTTTATATACCGTGCATAACATATTTTACTAAAGATTAATCAATTTATATCTTAAAAAAAATCAACCTACTCACGAAAAAATTCCATTTATGAGAAAAATCAGAACTTGAAAGACGCCAAACTGAGGAATTTACTTACTCTGAGTATTTTGAGGTGGCAGTGTGTCAAGTATTGTGCTCCATTTGCGTGATTTATGATTTATCCCCTCCGTGTCAGGTAATTTTAGGCTTGAATAGAACCAATGTACGTCTATCAATCCACGGTTCCTATAGCCTGTCATGAGAAAATTTAGTGTGCATAGTATATGACCTAATCCATTCATTATATGTATATTTTATAAGAGTAAACAAATGTCGATAAACTTTTTTTTTCCGTTTGCCCCTGGATTCAAGTAGAAAGAATGTGAAGTGATCGTTTAGTTTCTTCAATTTACAATAAGAATTATACGAACGAGTAAACTTGGATAAGGATTTATCAGGGTGGCGTTTTGAAAGATCACAAAGAAATTTTAAATAAAAATATTGTTTTACAAAAAAAAAAAAAAATGTAGAAAAAATTAGCATACATCAATTCCATCTTGAGTTATTCTAAATAGAGCTTTTAATCTTGCGACTTGTTAGTTTTTGAATCTTTGGAAAGCTTTGAATAATTATTTTCAATCTCAATTTTCTGCCAAGAGTTAAGGATATTTAACGATTCAATTCAATTTGAAGTTTGTTTGATAAAGTTTAAAAGGTCATTTAATTATAAATGAAAATTATTTAAGTTGCAAGTAATAACTGAACTTATGAATATTGCTTTTATTTTTAAAGTTCTAGGCAAGAATGAATTATTCAATGAATTTTTGAATTGAAATTTAAAATGCTGATGTTTTAAGCCGAGAACAAATGAGAGCAGTAATTAGTGAATCAATAATCACAAAAAGAATGGAAAATCATGACTATTGATCATACGTTTTGTTTTAATGTCCGCAAGCAGAGACAGTCTGACGTACTCCATTCCCATAACATATCAGTCATTATATGAACGCCATATCAATAATGATTGCGATAAAATCTTCAGTAACCTTCAGAATGAGGGAGAAGAAACCGAGGTAAGCGTATTTCTATCCTCTGCCCTTCCATTTCCTCCCCTCTAATAATTCTAATAATGTCTCTTTGGAGTCTACGGGACTCTGTATCCTCATAAAATGCTGTTCTTTATTTTTTAAAAATAATTATAAAATTTTATTTTTGTCAATTTATTTACAGTCTTGATTTCTTCCTCTGTATTTTATAACGTATGACTAAAACAAAATACTGCAAAATAAAAAATTTCCAACTGAAAACATTTTTAGCAGTTAATGTGTTCCTCATTTGAGTGACCCTGGGCAAATATATTTTGAATTAATGTATGAATATATTTTGTTTAAATTGAAACAGTTGTTATTCAAAAGAACAACTTATTAATTTGATTTTTATAATAAAAGTTCCAAACTTGTTATTTATAATGACAAATTTATCTGTTTTTTCTGGAATAAACAACATATCGTCGTTGCCGCGGTGAAACCTCTCAAGTGACAAAAAAATCGAAAACTTGATTTTTATATCATCGGAAAGAAGATTTTACAGCCCATGTGCTAGTGGAAAGTATTCATTTGTTAAAAAATCGTGACACGATTTAAATTGATCAAAAAGAATCTTCCTTTGTGTAAGAGTTTACCGCATCGCAAAAGGTACCATGAGAAATCACATATTTTTTTTATTGCTTTGATTGTACAATTTTGTGATAAGCATTATAGGATTTTATTGTGTTAAATTGCCCATTTTTCTAGGAAAAAATTACTATTAAATGATTATAAATCAGTTATTTGCTTCTTCTGTAAAATCATGTGTTTCACACTTAGGAGGTTTCACCGCGGCAACGACGATATGGTACTTATATGTTATACTTATTTTCCAATCATGCTATTGTCAAAATTTTTGTCTTTCTAATATTGTTGTCAAAATTTAATATCCTTTTCAAATGTTTTTGTAATCAGATAAACGTCTTTAATAGATAAAGATGAATGTAGATCTATGAGGTCAATATTGATATATATTTTTTTTTCCCTTGGGTATCTGTTAAATTCCTCGACCTAGACATGTAACTTTAGAGTATATCGCAAATCGCAATAATTAATAGTTAAATAGTTCCGCTAATATTGAGCTCGTAACAAAAATGGATGATAAAATTAAACGTTTTTATCTGGTTTTATTCTTCTTCTTCCTCTAACTCCTGTATGCCGCTGAGCGTGGAGTTGCCGTCCCGGTCTAGCGAGCCCATTGGTCTCTGTCCCTTGCCATTCTTCTCATCTCCGGGATGGTTAGTCCTCTTGCTGCTCCCAGTTTCCCAATGTAGTCGGAGTACAAACATCTGGGTCTGCCACGAGGACGTCTTCCTTCCGGTCTGGCTTCAAAAACCACCTGGCCTTTCGGGTATCGTTCATTCTACAGACATACCCGAACCACCTCAATTGTCGCTCCTCCAGGATGTTCCGCACTGATCTTACTCCCAATTCCTCACGGATCCTGTCATTTCTAATACAGTCCCTCCTGGTTTTGCCATCTATACTAATGAGAGGAATCTCATTTCAGCTGTTAGCAACTTGCTTGCATGATTGTCGAGGGTAGTCCAGCTTTCAGATCCGTACAAAAGCACAGGTAGGAAAACAGATTTAAATATCCTAATTTTAGCCTCTCTGCTAACTTCATGTTTCCCAATGACAGTTTTGGATATATGGTAGTATAGTCCAGTGGCCTTTATCACCCGATTTAGTACCTCCTGGTCTATTTTGCCATCTTTGCTCATGACTGTCCCTAGGTATAGGCGTTTGTTGTTTCTTGGAGTTCGCCATTACAGAATATCCTAGGCTCCAAATCTTCTCACATAGTTTTGCTTTTTGCCGGATATTTTATGCCCACCCTCTTAGCCGGAGTTCCTCATGCCATTCGTTAATTGATGTTTGCAGAGCTTCCTGGGAATCCGCAATCAGTACTATGTCGTCTGCATAGATCATTGCCTGAGCAAGCACTGGTGTTAGATTCCAGTACCCGACCACAGCTCTCGGAGTTCTTCTTTTGCAGACCTTCCATACCTCATCCATAAGAAGGACAAAGAGCAGAGGACTAAGGCTGTCCCCGTGCTTTACTCCTTTATAAAAGTGAAAAAGTTGGGATGTTTGACCGTTAAGCCTCACTATGCCCTTTGGGTCCTGGTAAACTGATTTGATGGCGCTCACTAGATTTGTTGGCACTCTTCTTCTAATCAACGCGTACCAAATCTCCTGCCTCTGAACTGAATCGTAGGCTGCCCTTAGGTCCAGAAATGCCAGGTACACTGCCTTGCCACGATCCCATGCTTTTTCCACTATCATTCTGAGGGAGAATGTGTGGTCCTGGGTCTGTCTACCAGGTCTGAAAGTACCTCCAAATGCTTTGAAAAAGCATTTAGAGTTACTTCACCATTTCGCTACCATCATATTTAATGATATGGTTTTATTCAAATCTCATCATTTATTCTATTTGGCCCGTTAGAATACACACACACACACACACATATATTAGACAAAGATAAATATAAAATTAAAATAAATAAACAGTCAAAAAAAAAAAAAATAAAAAAAAAAAAAAAAAAAAACTGCAAACTCATGCTCCAAATTAAATCTTTCATCATCTCCAAAAATTTCTTGGCACCCAGATTTGTTGTCGAATCCTATATGGCCATTACTTACCATGATTTTCTTATAGGGCATTAAAGTACCTTTAAAATTGTTGGTTCATATTCACTACAAATCGACCAACTTCAAAAAAACTTTTTTGGGGATGGAGTGGGAAGTGGTAGAGGAGAGGAATAATTATAAAGGTTTATAAAATCTACCTGGTATATTGTATCCCACGTTGGGCCACGTGCTATCCGGCAGCTGGCTATACCATAACTTCCGATCAAGTTGATGACCTGTTTGGGGAGTCCTTTATCTACTCCGCTCACCCTCCGGAGCCTGTAACGGCCCATTAATTATCCAGGCGTATTTCTTCAGCGGTATTTAGAATTATGTCCCTCCGTTAGATGCTAGCGGGTAGAACGGTCGTATCTCATTATTAATGGATTTTGGTGGAATAATGCTCAATATTATGCAAGTGTAGAATAACTTGTAAAACATTTAAATAAAATAATATACCTATGTGCATCAATAAATGTTTTTCTAAACTTATTTATCAATTTCAGTGATATTAACTTTTTTTCAATTGAATATTAAACATATAATTAATCAACAAAACATAGTTATTACTTACATAGGAAAATTAATAAAAATGAATCAGCGAATACTAGGTGTGAAGGATAGTATTTGAATTATTTCTGGACCAGAATGTATGGGAAGAGGTATTATTATTAATTCAAATACATACTATCCTTCACACCTAGTATTCGCTGATTCATTTTTATTAATTTTTCTATGTAAGTAATAACTATGTTTTGTTGATTAATAATGTGTTTAATATTCAATTGAAAAATTTTTAATATCTCTGAAATTGATTAATGATAAAATGATGAACAAATAATTTAGTTTAGAAAAACATTTATTGTTACACACGAAACAATATATAATGTATGATTCTTAACAAAATAGTAACAAAGAAAAATTCTTCCACAATGTGAAGAAGAAGAGAAAAGAAAACATATGTATAGCTTATCTAAATTAACCAATACAAAGAAAATAAACTTTGATTTTTAATCTAAATTAAACTAAAACAGATAAACAAATCTAATTGATTAAGTTGTTTGATGTTTTCTAAAGAAGCGTTTCTATTTCTAAACAAATCCAAAAAAACCTTAGTGTCTTCAAATTACAAAAATAAACCTTTTGCTGTAGACCAATGTTTTAATGGAGGTCGCCAGGACTATGAATGAAGGCCGGGCCCGGTGGTAGGGTTGGCTCTCTGGTGGTGTTCCAATAAAAAAATGGGGAAGATGAATTAAAGTTTACTTGGTGCGCTATTGAAGATAACAATCTGTTTTTTCGAGACTGGCCCACACGTGGTGACAGATGTTATTTGTTTTTTTTAACTAACTAATTAACACCACCCGGTGTTACAAACAATGCACTTATTTACAGTCGATAGTAAAATAAACTCAAAATAAACATTAAACATTAGACTTGAAATTAAACTTGTTTTAAATAAAATATACCTACTTTATGCTGACATAAATTAAAATAATGTTCTAAAAAATAAAAATAAATAAACTTTTATTCGGGCTTTAACAACCTATAAATAGTAAATATTTAAAATCTTACATATATGGTATAAGGTAGAGTAGTCGTTTCTTTATTAAAGTCATCAGTTTTATGATTATACTGAGTAGAGATGCGACATCGAACGCAAAACATCTGTTTTGATTGAAAAAACATCGATGTCGATAAACCATCGACCATAAAACATCGATGTTCAAGAGCATCGACATATATGATTTTTAATATATACATTCTTCAAAAATGAACATATTAGCGCCCAAACTTATTTAAGTATAGATTTTAAGATTAAACACGTTGTTTTTCATAATTATTGTATAAAAACATCGATGACCCAAACATATTGATACATCGTTGTCGCTTCCCTAGTATGTACATTATACTACATGGATATTATTCCTGCAATCCTCATCGAAAATAGTCACTGGGCTTCTTCGAAGGCGTCATTTTTTTTCAGTTTGTCGAGGCGAATATTTTTGGTAACATAAACTTCTCCGATAGCCGCCGTCGTTTGTGAATCGGAAGCAAAAACATGCGAATTCAGCCAATAGAATCTTATTTTTTTCTAGCTTTCCTCGAAACCGATACTTGTATTTAAGTATTTGGCGTTTTCCAGGGTGCGCTCTTTCGGTGACATCTTTCTCTGTCTAACTTCAAACATAGAGTTTAAAGAGGTCTTGTAAACACGTAAATACTATGTAAATAAGTAAACCTTAAACTTATGTTTCAAAAATAAATAATCTACTATTTAAACACATCTATTCTTTACTTCAACCCTCACCTATGCCCATGACGCTCTATATACTTATATATTAAAATACACTCTGAAGGATACTAAATATACGGTGTGTATATAACTATGTGAGTTATATAATGTATATAACTAAGTGGGATTCAAGTTGGTTAGAGTGTGAATGCTTCGCACGGGTCAGCTAGTTATTATTAGTTTAAAATGAAATAACTTCATTAACATTTTAATTTTCTGCTCAAAATTTTCTTGTTTATATCAGACCCTACAAACCAAAAAAAAAGTTTTTTCTACCCTTTCAAGGGTTTCTTTGCAGAAAATATGCCTCAATTCATGAACAACTTAAAACCAAGAGCTTCCATTCACTGAGTCTAAACAATTTGTTCTGAGGTTAAATTTTAAGGTTAATTAAATAAAAAAGTCAACTACTTAAAACATCGATGTTAACAACGACGCACGAACATCGATGTTCACAAATCATCGGCTGCATAACATCGATGTTAAAAACATTCAGAGTTTCATAAACATCGACATCAATGTCGCATCCCTAATATGGCACCTCTAGGCTTATGGCGAGAAACAAAGTAATTGAAGATGGCCGATGGATAAATCCTCCCAGATGAGCAGGTTACAGAAAGAGGTCTTAATCATCTCCTGCGTGAAGATTCATTAAAAGATATGTTTTATATAAAGGGTAGAATCAAGAAGTCTACCGGAAAATATCCTAGTGAGGTCGCTGAGAACCAAGCAAATGGAAAAATGTAATTTCAAAAACGACCATTGAAGCGTGTTACCACTGTTGTTTGACTGCCATGAAAGGTGCTACATTAACCCGTAACTGGTATGGTCCATAAGATGTTACATAACCAGTAGGGTGTGGTCACCGCGACCCCAATATTTGTTAGTTCAAAATGTTCCCTGGAAATGTTCAATTAAAATGAAAACAAATTTTTTTACAGCCACACATCATACCTAAAGGTATCTCCATGGGATAGAACACAATAAATGTAAATTTTTATTTTATAAAAAAATATATTTAACAAAAAGCAAAACTGTAAAACTGAAAATTACAAAATATTAAACATTAAAATTAAGACATGAGCACATGAAAAATCATAAAGAATAGTGATTGATTTCTATCATTTACTATATAAGGAACATTAAAAAATTGGACAAAAGATAATTAAAAAAAAAATTATACAAATCATAAGCACTATTACAGGCAGTCTTCATAGACACCCTTGGCACAATCGGTGCATATTGGTGTACTGCAATGAGCACAGTAAACCTTTGATTTTTTATCCATGCTCCTTTGGCACTTCCCACATCTTATTCTTTTACCAGGTACAGCTGATTCGGCTTCATACTCCCGATTGTCAGCGGTCCCATAATCTAACTCCGAATTCCAATCATGGTCACTTTCTAAATCTGGATCAAAGTCCTGGTCACGTCCAGAATCGCTTTAAGCATCTTCCAGGTATTGCAGAAAATTGGGATCATTAACATTTATCGACTGTTGCTGTGAATAAGCCATTTTTTACTGAATCAAAATCAATTATTTATAATAAAAAAGTTTCACTAACGGTATGGTAGGGTCACACGGACCCCATTCTCTACTAATAGTTGAATAAAACTCAAATATCACTTACCACAGTACCACCATTTCTGTCAACAGCTCAGAAGCTACTGCCTGAAAGGTACGGTGAACGACAGCTCCTCATAGCACCCCCAATGGGAATTACAGAATAAACAAAACTGGCTGGGGCTCCTAGGAACCTTAATACAAAATATTTCCTTTTGTTCGGCACGGATAATACTTTATGCGAATGTCGAATTCGAAATTACTGGTAGGGGTTCTGAGTATCGTAGTCAATAATGTGGTCTTCAATCCACTGTGTCCTACTTTTGTAGTTCCTGAGGCAGAGACGCCTTTGAAGAACCGATGTTCAAACTGCCAAGGAAAATTCGAGCTCTGACCTATACCTACGTTCTTTTTTAATTTCTTTTTTATTTCAGTGAGTGTATAACAAAAAAAATCTAGAGATCTTTGTGTCCGGTCTTGCCGATGTCGGAATAGGAAGAATCGGGCCGCCTTTCCTTGCTTGTATAAGCTATGACCAGAAAAAAAGGAGGTGAAGAAGAATCCGAGGACCTGAATTTAGATAATGCAGACTCCAACCATCAAGACGGAGGTTTTTCTTCGGCAAAACATGCTTTCCCATTTTACAGAATTCGTTCAATGACCACCTTTTTCGGGGCTATATATGAGAGTAAATAATTTAAGATATATGTCATTTACATTAGAATGGCACGGATACTTTCATTTCACATGTTATGTTAGTTTATTAATAGAGATAAGAGGAAGTCTATTAATATAATTTGCCGATCACATGTGATGAATATACTTTCTTGTTTATAATGTACTGGGTGTCCCAGACCTAGTGTAAAAAAATTGGGTAATTCTGCATGCTAAACTGGGTAGAATGGCGCAGAAACGAGTTTCCTATCTCAATCTGTTGAGGAGGTAGAATTTTTTTGTTTTTATTTTTAAAATCTTACTCTTTTCTAAAAAAAGGCAGTTTTATCTACTTCGGTTTAGCGTAGAAACAAAAACAATGATATTTTCTTAATCAGCATTGAATTTCCTAAAAGATGAGTTAGGTTTGGTTATTTTAACTTTCAGTGGGCCTTTTAACGCGCTAAACACAAAACATTTATTAAGACTTAAATTTTTAATAGTTCTTGAAAATTCTTCGCTCCTCACTGGAGAACCCTAGAATCTGTCAAATTTCCTAAAAACTGCGGGATTTAGATAGCTTTTTAATGGTGTAATCCGAAAAATGACATTTCATAATGTGCCCTGGTATCATTAGCCCTGACAATGATATCACGTTCTGATTGGGATTAGTGTTATTTTTCTATTGGTGTATTTAATTTCTTCAAATAATCCTAAATCGTAATTGTTTATAGGTATTAAATAAAAGGAAAAAAATGTACGTTTATGTAACATTAGGTAATCAGCAAGAATTTAGGTCACATCCCCCCCCCATGACTCCCTATAAATAAGATTATTATCTTTTTTTTTGGGGGGGGGGGGAGGGAGGTCTTGCCAACTTCACAACTCTTTACCGCTCATGCATATCGACAAGAATATAAAATAACTAATACTTTTATTTGATCAAGTAGTTTTTCTAGGAGGTACGTGAAGCAATGAAGTTTTTACTCTCTAGCGTGTTTTTCATGAGGAAAACTTCTTTTAGACTCAAAAGGTGAAGTGAAATTGTATCATGGTTACACCATTAAAAAGCTAACTAAATTCCGCAGGTTTTAGGAAATTTGAGAGCTTCTAGGGTTCTCCAGTGAGGAGCGAAGAATTTTAAAAAACTATTAAAAATTTAAGTTTTAATAAATGTTTTGTGTTTTGCGCGTTAAAAGGCCCACTGAAAGTGGATTTAAAATAACCAAACCTAACTCATCTTTTAGGAAATTCAATGCTGATTAAGAAAATATCATTGTTTTTGTTTCTACGCTAAACCGAAGTAGATAAAACTGCCATTTTTTAGAAGAAAGTAAGATTTTAAAAATAAAACAAAAAAATTGAGATAGGAAACTCTTTTCTGCGCCATTCTACCACGTTTAGCATGCAGTATTACCCATTTTTTTGTTTACACTAGGTCTGGGACACCAGTATGTTTATTTAAACAATGATGATATCGTTTAGGCTTCTAAGTAAGTAAGGAGAAGCATATAGCATCTTCTAGGATTACTAGTCTCAGTCATTTCCTTAACTTGCTGCTATGGCGTAGCGATAATTTTATTGCTTTATCTGATCTAAATGCTAACACAACACCTCATATAAACGTGTTATTTACAAATCTATTATTGTTAATGTTATTTTAAAATGAATAAATGCCTATTTATTGTATATGAATAATTATACCTATTTGTTTGAAAAATACTAAAGGAAGGGTATAATTACATCTTAATGTTCTTATCAGTTAACTTCTGATCTTAGATGCTGTAATGGCTAAATTAGATATCGTGTTTTAACCAAAGGCATCTCAGCGGGTTTTAATCATCTTCTCAAACTTGGCTAAGAAATGCGATGAAACACCCCTCGGTTTACAGAATCCAAGATGATTAATAAACGTCTTCATTTCCATTTAGCTTTTGTAATATTCCGATTTCAACACCATAATTCAAAAAATTCATCTTAAGCTTGGTATAATTAATATTTTTCTTTAGGTATTCTATTTTCTAAATTAATAAATAAATTGTTTGTGCATGTTTAGCAGAATTGTATGCAATAACTATTTAATTAAAAAGCAGATATTAATGTTAATGAATTATCTTTTTATAAGCATTTCTGGTGAAATGGTGCCTTCACCGCAGTTCCTAGTTAATTTACTATTATCATTTTTTTTTTTTTTTTATAATATAGTTTCGCCATTCCGAGGATTTTTGAGTTGTATGGTTTGAAAATACAAAATGAAGGACTATAAAAATTAGTTCTAAATTCTTTACTATCTTTCACCGATATGGCTGTATTTAGTTTTATAGTTACTGCGTCGTCATCAAACAGAACCAAGTCATCGGCCAATAACCGAGCAAGGATATATTTCCTTCTTGATCACCTCCCTAATGGCATACTCTAGAGATAAATTCAATAAGACAGGCGATAGAGAATCTCCTTTTTTTGTACCAGAGCGAACATCAAACCTCTCAGAAGAATAATTACTGAACCTTCGTAATACTTGTAGTGCCTGCTTCGAACCTTTGGGTTCGCTAAGCCTATTTTATTATTTCCTTTTCAGCCCATACTCTTTTTGTATTTAACTAACTTATTAACTAATTTATTTATTAACTTATTAACTAAGCGGAACTAAGTTAATTTATTACATGGCATACTTTACTTTGTTTGGGATATCGATAGTATGTTTTTCATTATATATCATCAACATCTTCGGATTTATCCCATCGCGAAAAAATCTAAAAATTAAGAACTCAATTGGAGATGAAGAAGTTAATTTTATTTATTCAACCTTTATCAATTATCTCTAAGTGGAGGATATAGTCTTACAAATAAAAGAAATGGTTTCGTTTATTTTATTTGACCGCTAATAATATTGTTTCTTAGAATACTCATTTACTTTGATAAAAGAAGCTCCACTCATGAGAAGGGCCACTCATCTGACGACAGTACATTACTCCTCGCGCCATTTACTGGAGTGGTTGGCTCCAGTAGCTTGAAGAACTATAACCAACCTGAGCAGGTGTGGGGGCCGGGATAAAATTTGACAACTCGATAAAGGAGGTTCTATCACAGCTCAGCACCCTGTCCAATCACATTACCGTCAATCAAGTGATGTTATTAAGTTGAAACGGGTCTTTTCTTCCCGTCTGACCACAAGTCACGAAATACCCTTGGCTTCGATGGTGTCTAAGCGGAAAAACCGTGACCTCGCTATCAAGTAGTCTGAAGGGATTGTTGATCTTTAAAGGGCACGCGTGTACTAGCCTGATCGCTCGTAAAAATAAGCCTAATCTATTTTATCCGTTACCAACTAGAACCTATTGGTTTCATTTCATTAGCTCATACAATGTGACTGATTCCATACCTGTTCATTTAAAAGAAATATATATCTAACGTAGGCATTGATCAGGTATTGTTTTAAAAAAAAAAATTGATTCCATATCTATAATTTAAAAAAAAAAATGCTAAGCTGGAGAATATATATATATATTGCGGCATACCGCAAGATGGTATTGGCATTTTTTAAAAGGATATAAAATCCATTTTTATGCCGTCCTTCGGATTTGGCGTTAAATGGTCCCGAGCCTGTGCGATGTCACATACTCGTTAAATATCAATATCCTATTTTGCCTAGATAGGTAAAATTTAGGACTATTGCTACAGTATCGTCCGATTAGCCTTAGTGGCGTAAAGTAACTTAAACACGTTCACGCCGGGACTGTAATTCATGCTCCTCCCCTATTGGCGGCTGGGCTTAGTGCTTTTCGCTCTATCGGACGGGAGCTATTCCAATGCATTATGCGGTATTGACAATCCGACAGTAATAAAATAAACAGTACAATTCTACCTAATGTCCAACAATCGTGGAAAGTTTTGTAATTGACTATCGTGTCCGATAAGCCAGTTAAGTGCGGGTCACCGGTGGTTCGCGCCGCACAGTGTCACGAGTATATGGGGTGAGAAATCAATCGTATTTTTTTTTAACAAGGTTCATTATATTTTTTGGTAACTAAACAACAAAAACATGACAGGAAAAATAATTTATTGAGTTATAAAATGTAAATAGACACATATGAAATTTACGAACTTAAAAAAAAATAAACACAACATTACTTCCAAACAAAACTTATTCCTCCTCATAATCACTATACTGTAAAAACGACTAATAATTTCTCTTAACATTAAGTATGTATTAATTTACATAAATATTTGTAATGTTCGGTTTTTAGGTGGTAAACTATATACTAACTCTTTTTTCATGAGCTTAGGAGTTTCATCACAATTGCAACATTTTTGTGTATGATTCGTGTCACTTGAAAAGTTATACACTCTACCATCGATCAAAGTGAAATCATTTGGTATGCTACTCCCCAAGTACCATGGTCGACTCGCACTTCACTTGGGATCAGATTCGTAATTGTTTAGTCCATATTGTCGTGCTGAGATTCAATTATTAATAACGATTGATCCTTTGCGAAAATAACATTTAGTAGCCGAAAAAAAACCGTGAAAGACGGAGTTTTATTTCCTATCAAAGCAACTGTACGGGTAGTGGTTGACAAGAATAATGATCACTAATTTTGATCATGGACTAACTACGAATTGTCTTATATTATCCTTCACTTCATCCGTACAATCAGATAAATTATTTTCATGCACTATTCTATCAAATAAACCATCGTTTCTGGTCATTGGTACAGTACAGCGCCAGACTTCCTACAGTAAAGAATTGATTTGGAATTCTAAAACCATATATCACCGTAAGGAGCAGCCAGAAGCAGATAAACTGGGTAAGTGTCAAAATAAGAAGAAATGTACTATTTATGGTTAAAGTGTGGAAAACCCATTATTTTACTTTTTGTAGAAAATCATTTCCAAAGTTGAAAAAATGATGTAAATTTCTCATACAATATTAAACAATAGATCTTAACCATTTTTGCACTTTTGGTGTTAAAGACGGTTAAAGACTGGCACTTTAACAGGGGAAAAGAGGAATTAAAATGTTAAAGTAATAAGATGGTAATAGCCAAAGTATATATTTACTAACCGAACCAGTTTTATAGTTTGAATTGTTATCAACGATTTAAGTTAACCCTTAGCTTTGAGCTTTTGTTTTTATATTGAAATTTCTATGTTTTCTTTCTGTTCTAAGATTCTAAATTTTATGTTAGCCCTCAAAAAAAATACTTTCAAACTTAATTTTTCTTATTTTTAAACACTGCTCATGCCGAGATCTATGCGAGCCTTCGCACTTTCTTTACTGTTATTATTACTGTCTGACTATGAAAAGTCATTTTTTGAACATTAAGTGGAAACCAAGTTTGTTTCAATCAAGTGGTTCAATCAATTATTTCAACCAAGCTGAATGATTTCTCGAACGGAAATTTCGCCGTGTGAAATTTATTTGTATCATCATGATATGTTGCTACACTTATCTTAAGAAGAATTCAACGGGTGATTCAATGTTGGACTGCACTGTTGTGGGAGATTCTGTGTGTGCCATATCCAACATTTCATATCCACTTTGCCATACAGCAGAATCGGTTGTAATTTATAAAAGCGTGAATGGTATCTACTCTACCAAGTAAAGACCGTGACTATCAACTATCAACACTTACCAGTCTAAAAAACACATTCTCTATTATCGTCCACAATACCTAATTCACATTAAAACAGTATATACAAATAATATATCAGTTTTTTTTTTGTAGGGGTCTCTGCGCAATAGTCGGGTATGAATTAGTTAATCAGACAGCCCCCAAAACAATAACCGAATGACATTCAAATCGTGGGTTTACTGTGGAGGATTATATTTACCTCATAAATAAAAAAATTAAAATGCAATGAAAATCAGCCTACACAGTAAATAAATTGAATGAATTTAAAAATGACACCATCACTTGGTCATAACCGATTAAAAATAAACAGTTAGAGTGATGTCACGTTTCTGTACAGGTCATACTCTGCTGACCCTTAGCTATCCTCTAGCTGAGAGGCACTTTGCTAGCAGTTAAACGCATTTTAAAAAATTAGAGCATACGGCAGTGAGAGAGAACTTCTAAACTAAGTACTATCGATAGAAAAGCTATTCCATTTTCTCAAGCGTATCCGACTTTATTGTAAGACTTAGAGTAAAATTTAGATGGCTTTAAGATATTTATTAACTTTTTTAATTTATACGTTGGTGATGTGGAATATCGAATATTATTGAAATAGTTAATAGTTTAGTGTTATGATTATTCCAAATGATAATTTATTTTTAAACATAAATTTCATGTTAAGGTTAACCAAGCCATTTTTCAATAATTTTAATTCAATTGGAAATCTCGCGGTTGAGAGCGATCCCTTGGTGATTTGTAGTGATATTTTTATTTTTTGGCGAAATGAAAAATGCATAATCCATTTTATACTGTATAATCCATATCTCTACATACAGTTTATTTATAACCTGGTAGCTACTATAAGTGGGTATTATTTGGTAAAGGAGTGAACTGTGCGCTGTATGAGAGGCTGGCGATGAGAGTGGGCTTATGAAAGGAAAGCAGTCATCTGTGGTGGCTTTGTCCCGCGGGTCCCATCCTGTCTGAGCGGCGGAGAAAGGCCCTTTGTACTTCCACCGATCGTCCAACCGTTTGCTTCTCTTAATGAATAGTCCACTACACAACGGGTTACCGGGTCGCCTCTATTTCAGATGTTCCGGTCAGCCTGTAGTTTTCCGGTTCTGGTGCTAGTAATAGATATCTTTTCCTTTTAATCATGTTTCTCAATAGTCAAAGTAGAGAAAACTTGAAAAACTTTTCATATCCTAAAAGTAAAGAAGGAATATTATGAATAATCAATTAGAAAATGCCGTATTTTGGACTTGTGGAAACGAATTAAATGATATAAAATATCAGACTATATTATTAATTTACTGAAAAGATTGTTTGTTTATTAGTGGTAAAGGTAATATACTTACCTCAAAACATTAGTGTGACCGCTGACCAAGATAGAATACCTACTCTTTTACTGAATCCAAGACCTTCTTTGGCTTGCGTGGAACAGTTTTTAATAATTTCTACGCTGTAATTCACTAAGATAAGTGCAAATATTACCTTTTTATGCATAAATTAGACATGTTTTTACTTTTAGTTATCTTTTTTAAATATATTATAATGGAAGAATCCAAAAAAACAAATGTTTATTTCTGTTTAATTGTACATAGTTCTAGAATTGCCCGGAGCCATTCCATTACAACCGGGTGATTCTGTGTAGAAGGATCTAGATCACTTACTAATTATCACGTGTTTGGAACGTTCTAGATCCTTCTACACAGAATCACCCGGTTCCATTACAAACCATATTTAAGGAAGCGATTCGATATTGGGCCAGTCTAAGCCTGTAAATCGAAGAATAAGACTACTTTTGAGTCCCTGTTCGGTCACTGATAGTTACTTTTTTTTTTGTAAATTTGTTATTATTTAAGTTCTTATTGTTTGTCTGACATTTTAATGTTATGATTTTACATCCATAAATATATTTAAACCCGTATCAGATCGATTCTGCTCCGGATTTTATCGGAAATTCGTGTTCTCGGGTTACCTGGGTCCCCAATTAACTAAGTTTCGCACTATGATCTAGGGTCAGGTTGGGTAATTGGGAACGAAATTTGTTGGTTTCAAATTTTTGTACCTTCTTATTACCACTTGGATCATGCAAAGAATTCAAACTCAAATGTTTATGCCTTAACTTGTTTATGAACATGTTATTAAACTTCCCTACACGTCTAACATAGAAATCCGTTTTTCTGATGGCCTTATTTGACGCGTTCACAATTACCCCAAAAATTCCCAATTACCCTATGGTAGGGTAGTTGGTAACGGCTACTTTTTAAACAGTGGCTATTAAATGAATCCAAACCCTCATTTAGAATTATTTCCATACCCTGTTATATATCTAACCTACATAGAACTTTTTAGCTCTTTGTTCTCAATAACCCCAACTCACCTATTCATAGAGATGTTACCATATTAATTCGACTACTACGAAAACGGGAAAATGAAATATGAACTGCGAAAATTATAGAAAGCAAAAATTACAGCTGAATATTACTTGGGTATAAAAAAAAAAAAGCATGATAAATGTAATTACAAAGAAAAATCAAATTATATTAAATTAATATACATAGTTATTAGAAATGAAAAAAAAATAGTTATTCCACTAATTGATGTTTAATAATTAATTATTATTATTATCATTGAAAATAATAATAATTGCCCATCCACAATGTGGTGACCATATCTTACCTCAACCCAACATTGTGATACCTAAATTTTATATTTCCATCACACCGACATGACCTTTGAAATTGTATAGTTCTTTTCTACCTAATTTGATGCATGATAGGGTCGGCAAAACAGCTTTTAATTGCTCCATGTTGATGGTAAACTTTTCCTCTTCTATGAGTCTTTTCAACACCTATTCAGAAGCCAAAACTTCCCGATGTGTGTGGTGTTTCATCCGTGTCCCTGCTTGTTGGGGGGGGGGGGTTCAGGGAACAGACAATTTATCAGGACACTTCATTATTTTAGAAAAAAATCTGGTGCGTGCGCGCAACACACAACTTTCACTTACCAACTTACTTAGATTAGAAATTGACGTGTTTTGCTAATTATCATTTCCTAAAGTCACACATTTTTCTACATTCATATCTTATTTTTGTTAATCGTTAAAGCCGTTTTTGAGTAAATAAAAAAAAACCGTGAAATGATACAAAATTTATTAAGTAAAGTCCCCCCTCCCGTAGATCAATTTTGATGAAATTTTTACAGTCATATCTCGGGCATATAAATACATCAAATACTAAGTTTGATCAAAATCGTTAAAACCGTTTTTGAGTAAATAAAAAAAAACACTTGAAAATGATACAAAATTTATTAAGTAAAGTCCCCCCTCCCGTAAATCAATTTTGGTGAAATTTTTACAGTCATATCTCGGGCATATAAATACATCAAATACCAAGTTTGATCAAAATCGTTAAAACCTTTTTTGAGTAAATAAAAAAACACACGTGAAAATGATACAAAATTTATTAAGTAAAGTCCCCCCTCCGGTTAATCAATTTTGATGTTTACAGTCATATCTCGGGCATATAAATACATCAAATACCAAGTTTGATCAAAATCGTTAAAACCGTTTTTGAGTAAATAAAAAGAACACGTGAAAATAATACAAAATTTATTAAGTAAAGTCCCCCCTCCGGTTAATCAATTTTGATGAAATTTTTACAGTCATATTTGGGGCATATAAATAGATCAAATACTCAGTTTAATCAAAATCGTTAGAGCCGTTTTTGAGAAAATCGAAAAAAACGTAAAAAGTTATTAAATAAAGTACCCCCTCCCGTTGAGCAATTTTGATGAAATTTTTGCTGTCACATCGCGGGCATATACCAACACTAAATACCCAATTTCAGGTTCCCACGGTTTATAGTTTGTGAGCTAGTCTGTTCACATACACACACACACACACAGAGACCATTTCGCGGGACTTGGTTATTTCGATTCAGTAGGTCCCAAAACGTGTAATTCCGTTGAAAACCGGAAGTCGAAAATTTTCACGATCGCAATACTTCCACTTACTATATATTTCATATATAGGTAAGTGAAAGTAAAAACAATGTTCTTATTATTGTAGGAATGTGAAAAAAAGTCTGAAATTTAGTTCCCAATTACCCCTGAAGTAAAATTCTCAGGGGTAATTGGGAACATCAATGTAGTGGTTAGTAAAATAATAACTAAGACAAAAGCACCACAAATACTATTAATTGACATACTAAGCTACAATTATTAACATAAAGGACACTTTATTGTGAAATCTATAGTCATTATGTGCTCTTAACTGTAGGATGGAAAATCCATTTTCGAAAAAAAAAAATACACTTTTTATAAGGTCACCGGTGAACAGGAAGCTGATGACTGGTAAACGCGGGAACTTATTCTACCGCTTCATTGTGATATTAACTTAATAGTATCATAGCTGTTTGGTTCTCCAGACCCCCACCTCAGCGCTAGTGGCCCTTGTTCCCATTTACCCCTGATTTCCAATTACCCCACCTGACCCTATGCATTGCTACATCATCAGTTTTATCAAAATTGACTTACCCATGTGGAACTTTATATTCGAAATCTTACGCATATTTTTTTTTTTTTTCTCCGATATAGCTCCTTAATTTCTATCTCTTCAGTACCTTTTATTCTTTTATTTTTGGATTGATTGACAATTTCGTACCAACGAGAATACATAGTAAGAAAATACGTGAGAATATAAACATAACATAAATTAAAGGATAAAAACAGGAAAATGTTTCTACTAGTTGAATGCGTAAATTTCCGGCAATAAAAGTAATAGATCGCTAGAAAGCTGATAATTTTAGAGAGAATTGTTATTCAATTTATTAAGTCGTATAAGGTAATTTTTATTGACGAAAAAATAATAATTACTAATTTCGTATTAATTTTCGGACACCATTCTATCCATGGTTTCTTGTTAATTTAAATAAAAACATTAATTATAGCAACATAAAAAAAATACTAATTTCCTAAAGCAATAGAAGTACGAGTAGTAAGTAAAGTAGGGAGGAAATTCAAATTTGTGTGAGGCGCAGAGCGCAGTACCAAATGTTTTTCATTAAAATCTATTACCACAATTTATTATCTTTTATATTTTTTTATTATGTATCCATTTATCCGATAATATAATTAGTAGCGACATTTTAACTAGATGTAAATTTTATATGGGTATAATGTTTTATGTGGGTATAATTACGGGCGAATGGTTCCTTTATTTACCCTACAGTAATACCTAAGTATCTAACTTCTAGAATTTCATAGCTTTATTATTAGTATTACTTTTTTATTTGCTTAATTTTCCTTGGCTTTCTCTTTTGATGAAATACTTCCTTTAACTATGGATAGTGTTTATAATGTCGTTTTTTTGTCAATTTTTTTTACTGTTCCTTTCATACCTTACATACCTTAATGTTGCATAACAAAGTTAATCATTATAAGTTAAGGTTTTAAAAAAGACAATGCATAAAAAGATGCTCTCATCATCTGTTTATTTCATCATAATATAATCCTACTTCATAAATAAAAAACTTTAACATATACCGCAGTAACATTGTTATGCATCATTGTGTTTTTCGCAATTATGTAGTTGTCCTACATAAATACTCGTACTTCCTCGTTTATAAGCTATTACACTTGATAAATTTGACAAGAACACCAAAGTTCCGAAGTTCTCAGTGAAGTTTAAAATTTAAAGTTTCTTTTACTCGTATATTTTAATAGAACTGATTAAAATATTATTTACTTTAATATTATTTGAAAAGGTTGATTTTCATGATTTATCTCAAGTTACTGACCCTCTAAATTAAAAAAAAAAAGGTGAAAGTCAGGCGTTATACTCCTTTAAACTTTTAAGTAACCTTTTCGAATCTAAATCTAACCTGACCTTTAGAAAGACGAAATGTTTTTCCGTTCAAAGGGTTTTATGAAGTGTATCAAAATTTAACCTATCATATTTCATATTTTCAGTACTACGAGTATTAGCAGAAACGTTTATGAAAGAGTTCTGTCAAATTATCAATTATCAGATTTTGACATGGTTATCATATATCTCCTGGACATAGTGAAGGGATTTAATTTTTTTTTTTGGGGGACGAAGGTCATAAACCAATACTATAACCAATGTTTACATTTAATAGTACTATTTATTAGTAGTATTTTTCTAAGACCATCATCTTCATTGTTTTGAATTTTTGCAGCATAGAATGTTATCAAATTTCAAATTTTTATTGAGAATTGTGAATATGTTTTCTTTGTTGTTCGTGAAAATCTTTTCGTACGTTTTCTATTACATAATCGGTTTAATATTATCTGATCTTGGTATATACTGAATACTAGAACAGAATGATGTAACAAAGAATAAGAATTGTAATAAGCATTTATGCTCCGAAACAGCCTCCCAGAAATGTTTCATGGTATTGAACTGCCGTGTTTGAAATTCTGTTCGCAAAAGCAAATTAAACTATATCGCGTGTGTTTTAGTTCTTCGTTACGACATGATGGATTCCTGTGTTTTGAATAATTTTTTTTAATTCAATTCTAGACATTTGCTGTAATTTGTATTGGGAATATTCATATCATGAATCGGTTTATTATAAAGTATCACTTTCTAAAGCCGCTAATTTATGCTTAATTGTGTTCTTTTTATTGTTAGTTATTTTGTAATAAAGCAGTTATAAATGGTGCTTAATTTAAAAGATATCTAGCTGATTGGTTTTAGTCCGAAAGTTTATCAAAAAAATATCTCTTAATTTAATTCAATCTTCACGATAACAATTTTAATTATAAGGAAATAACGATAAGTAACTTTAAAAGAAAATAAATTAAAGAACCTATCTTTGATTTTTTATCAGACGTAATTTTCTGAATTTTCACTCACTTCTGATACAAGTACTGAGGTGATACAAACAAGACGTCCATAATATTTAACGTGTTTTAGACATGCCATCAAAATAATGAGGCTCTAAATTTTATATTGTTCAATTAACAGAGGTATTAAAATGATGAATAATGGCCATTGGGGGAAAGATAAAATTTAGGATGCTATTAAGGGAGTGTCGCCAACATGTTTCATTGAAAGTTATAACCCGAGATCCATTACACTATTAATTTAGAGATATAATTATTAACCCATTTCGTACCATGGATAGAAATAATATGAATATATATATATATATATATATATATATATATATATATATAATTTGTAGTATATAATATATAATATGAATTATTAGTGTTTCTTTTTACTTCTCTGTTAAAATTAAAAAATCTGTTAAAATATTTAAAAAATATATGATTGGTAAATTTAAAAGTTATTGCCCTTCTATTTCTATATTTCGGAAATGCACCTCTGGGACTAGAAAGGGTCATAATTCACTAATCATTCATCATTTTTTTTTCGTAAAATTTCTTCAATTAAGATTAGATTTAAATACAATTTAAAAGTGCTTAGTTTTTTATTTATTTATTTATTATTATTTTATATAATTCCAGTAACACTAAAAATTTAGTTGTCATTTTCAAATTTCACATTTCTTTTGATTGTGCAATGTTCATATTTGAATTCTAAATTCTAGTTCTAAAAAAAAAACATACTTTAACAAAAATAAACTATCTTTGAGACTTTAAAAAATAATTTAACACCAAATTAATTAATTAAAACCAGAAATAGAACTGATATAATGATATCCAGAAAAAAAAATCGGCTATTCTTCTTATCCTTTATTTATTTATTTTAAAATCACATGAGATAAAAAATTTTAATCAGGAAAATTTAAAAATCAGGATTTCTACAAATAGCGATATTTAGTTATGACTGACTGAAATTTGGAACTTGGGGGGGGGGATCGTATTCTGGTCATGACTTCATAATAAGACCACCCATCATATAATTATAAACCAAAGCCGTTGGATGATTACTTGACTTTTATTAGACGAGATGGTCTGTGAAAATCTTTATTTTTTTTTTTTTTTTCGAGGCCTCATAAGTATATCCAGTCCAAAACTGGTCTGGGTGTGCCGTTGCATCTTAAATAATACAGAATAGTGCACTTAACAATACGATAATGATCAGAAAGGTTACTCCAATTATTTATGACTGCCTTTAAATTAAACAAGTTAAAAGGCATTGTCCTAGTTTACTGCGCCCAGTCAGCAGTAGAGCCAGATTGCAGATTGTGCTTTTAAGGTCAGAGTAATTGCTGAGTGTTTTACTGTTGCTACTCTTCGGATTGCTGTCTTTTGCGGAGTTCGCCTAGCATGTATAGTGATTTGGATGTTTAACTTAAATCCTGTTGTATTGAATTTAAAAATCTAAAATAAAAATTTGTTCAGGTTTTTAAAAAACATATATACATAATTATTGTACTAATAAAAAAGTCACGTAAATTAATATGAAATTTGGAAGGACGATTTCCGATATCATGAAAAAGTATCGTTCCATATTCTAAATCTTCAAATAAATACTTTTATTTTCTTCCCTTGTGAGTTAGTTGCAACGTTATTATTTGTACCAACTTCCATGTCAAAAATTTGACGAATTGAAGTATTATTGTTATTTTTCAAATATTTTCCATTTCTCATTCTAATACTTTTATCTTATTAAGTTGTAGGCCCCATTCTATGAAATGCCAATAAGTGATTTTATCAGCATTTTATCTTACTAGTGTTGTGCAATATTTTTTCTAGCTGTTTACTTGATGGTATATCAAAGGCAACTGTTCGAATACTATTATTTGTTCGCAGAATAAGAAACCAGGTCTTCTTGAAGCATTAGTGAATTGTAATTAAGCGAAAATAAGTTTTTGATAAATGCAAAGTGCTTTTATTCCATTCAACATATCGTCCATATGCATAGGTTTTTAGTGGCACATTCGTTACTTCAGCATGGTGACGACGATATTATATCGAGAGCATGTAATTGGAAATACAGGGTAACTTAATAATAACATGAAAAAAAAAATGGAAGTCGTTATTACAAGAAGGTAAATTAGCTGCTCTTTTGGTATTTGTTCCTAATAAATATTAAAATGACAGCCATCGCCTTAAATAAACTTCTTGATTTCTTTTTATTTACTTTTTTTATTTCACGTTTGAATAGATGGGCATAGCTGTGTAGGTTTTACCAGAAAAATTATCTTAGGAATTTTAAGGGTGAAATGTTATCTGAATCATATTTTTTATCTTTTTTTTTGTAATACAGATAGGTCTGTCGATTTCGGCGAAAATATTTTTTCAACAAGCCGTGTTGAGAAAATGCTTACGAATTCACCTATGTCTATTCAACATACGTACGTCTTTGAAACATATTCTTTTATATTGTATTAAATAAAATAAAACTACTACTAAGTTCATTTCTGTTACATTGTACGATTTCCGGAAACTGTTACATGTTCTGATCTGATGTCATCATGTTTGATTACATATTCGGGTTGTTCTAGGCCTTTCTGATTGGGTCCATAGACCCATATATAAGAAGCGATGTGTATAATCCGGTCGGTCCATTATACTCCAGGTACCCCTGACCACAAGCCAGGCACGACCGCAGAAAAATGCCGCGGGCCTAAGACGACACTAGTACATCGCTCCTTATAAATGGTACTCTATGGACCCAACCAGAAAGGCCTAGAACAACCCGAATATGTAATCACAATGTAGTGTCATAGTCTTAGTCTCACGTCGAACAGCAAAGGATACAGTCACTTTTTACAGTTTCACTGCCAGTCACTGTTTTGTAATTTTGTTACTAATTTGAGTGTTAATGGTTTCTTTGACACTTTTGTGTAATAATGTCACTCAGTTAAAATGATTTAAACCTAAATTACACTTTGATCTTAGCCAATAGGCCGAGAAGCGATTGGCCGTCAGCCGTGTTGGAGTAAAGATCGTCTCTACGATAAAGTGTTATAAAAGTGCTCATATCAAAGTGAAATTTGGTGTAGTAGCATATTACGTTTAGTACTTCATTATAGTGTAGGATGAAAAGAAAAGATTCAACGCATACGGGCATATTCTCAAGTATTTAAAACTGCAGAAAGAGTGGGACTTGAAACAGGAAAGTTTCCCGTCCTAGCAGGCTTTAAATGATCCACGTAAGTGGGCCTTTTATTTCCATCCTCACAACAAATAAACTAATAACTAATAAAGCTTAGTGACTCAATTAATATTAAAATGCCAGTAAACCAGGAGATATCCCTGACTGATGTAATGGAGGAGATAAAAAAAAATAATAATGAATCAAAAACCATTAAAGATGCGATGTTAAAAATTCAGACACTGATGGAAACTATTATTGCAGAATTAAAGTCTACAACTTCAAAGTGCACGGAACTAGAAAATAAAATCAGTAATCAGGCAAAAGAAATACAATTTCTGAGAAAACAACTTAATAGAATTAACATTATAATTTTTAATGTTCCCGAACAGAAAGAAAGAGAAGCAGAAAAAATAGTGCTAAAAGTGACTGAGTTATTTGATAAAAACGATATAAAAATAAAAGAAGACTCATTCAATTTTTGTCATAGAATTGAAAATGGTGAGGGCATACGTCCAATTAGGGTGTCATTTGTTGCAAATATACTGAAACAGCGTGTTATGGAAAAAAAAGAATGTTTAAAAAAAAAATGAAATTTCCCATAGCTCACGATAGTTCCAAAGAAGAAAGAAACATAGGAAAGAGGATGTTTCAATGTGTTCAGTTTTTTAAGAATATTGACACAAATGTAAGTGTAAAAAATAGGAGAATCAAATTTAGAAAATTTGAATTGTAAATTGTATAGAAAAATATACAAATCACTGATTTCGCCATCGATTGCGAATTATAAGCGCGAAACCGCGGTTTTTGAAAATCAAAGTTGTCGTAACCTTTCGAATGGCGGTAATCATTTCAACTTTTCAAGGGGTACATTTTTGGTCATATACATTTTTTCGATTAATCGCGAGTTGTAAGAAAAAAACTGCAATTCTCAGCGAAAATTTCAAATTGTCACAGGGCTTTTCGAAGGTGTAATTTTTTTCAGTTTGTCAAGACGAACATTTTTAGTAATATACACTTTTCCGTATGTCGCCGTCTTTTGTGAGTCTCAAGCAAAAACATACGATTTCAGACATTATTTTTTTCTAGGTTTCCTCGAAACCAATGCGTGTATTTAAGTATTTGGCTTTTTCCATGGTGCGCTCTTTCAGTGACATCTTTCTCCGTGTAAAACAAACCCACCCACAGATGACCATATTTTAACTTCAAACATGGTGTTCAAAGAGGTTTTGGAAAATCGTAATGTTTCGAAAATAAATAATATACAGTTTAAACACATCTATTCTTTACTTCAACCCTCAACTATGCCCACGACGCTCTATACACCTATATATAAATATATAAATATATATTTAAGTAAGCTCTATAGGATACTGTATGTAGGGTTTGTAACTAAGTACAAAGTTAAGTGGGATTTAAGTAGGTTAGAGTGCGAATGATTCGCACGGGTCAGCGAGTTTTCATTATTTTTAACTAAAACAGTTGATGACACCTTCGCATTGAATTGTAAATCATAAAGTATTTCGTTATTGCGAGATGTAACGAAATCCTCTCTCAAGTAATAGTTACCCTTGATGAAATGTATACCCACCGATTAGGCATATCTCGTGTTTCCGATTCTAAATCATGATGAGAATGTTTCATTTTCCAGTATATATAATATTGGCTAAGTGTAGGAATCGGATGGAACACGAAAGACGAGTACACTAGACTTGATCAATGGCGTGCACTTGCATTGAGCTCAAGCCTCATTGTGGCCTGGAACTGTAGAGGCTTGAGTAGGCAAAGTGGGGTCACGTTACACAGGCCATGTCCTCGCTAGTGTGAAATATCAGTTCCGCTACAGAATACAACTAGAATCAATATAAAATACCACATCACCTCATTGATGAATGCTAATTTAATTTATGTTAAGTCATTTTTTTTTCCTTCATAACCTGTTATATTTTATAATTCGTTCCAGATAATGAAAATAGCTAACTTTGTAATAAAAAAAAGGGAATTTATTTTAAAAATTATTAATTCTTGTTTAAATCATTTTTTTAAGGTTTTCCAAGTTTGGTTTCGTTCCTTATTTTTCGAACAATTTCTTAACTAATAAATATATCACACAACGATCGATAGGAAAGTATTTCGGGAACGAGGTTCTTCAAATTCGTTAGTGAATAGTTAACTCCTTCTCATCTAAAATTTAGCTTAAAATACAATATTAATAATCATCAAATATAACGTTGTTGAACCCGAAAGCTCCCTTTATCTCATTATTCATGCCATACGTCGTTCACTATATAGCAGAACTAAAAAGAGCATTTATTTTCCATGATTCTCATTTCTGAATATGACATTTTCTTGCAAAATACCGAAAATCTTTTTACTATAGAAAAATTACTATTTTAAGTTGTTCTTTTTTTTTGTTCCTCCCCTTCCTAGCCTTTTTAGGCTATACGGGGTTTCCCAGGGCAGGGGAGAGGGGGGGTTAAAGCCGGGTGTTGAACTTGCTATCTTCGGGTTCCCAATCATACGTTGCCATGGCCAACGCGTATTTCCAACGCGTTTGCCAACTTGGCCATCCCGCCACCCTATTTTAAGTAGTTATGATGTCAGTTCTTTTAAAAGGTGAAAGTTGAAGTAAGGTTTCAATCACTGTTTCGATGGTAGTTAAGCGATTCACTAACCTTCCAATTCAAAATATCTTATTTGAAGATAAATGGATAATAGATGAAATAATAATTTAAATTAGGTCAGAAGTCATAAGTTAGAATGTTATAAGTCTATACTTGGCCTCTTTCCAATGATAAAATAGCACTTATTTCATGTGAATATTATTTTATGATTTTGTTGGCTTATTTATTTTCACAAACCACCAGTACTGATTGTTAGGGTTTTTATTTTTATTTCTCAACATTTGACTGTTGTGAAAAAAAAAGAAACTAAAATAATGTAATAATCGAAGCTTAGGCAAATGTTGATCATATAATACATAAGAATTGCATCTGAACTATGGAGTTTGATGAAACTTTGTATTCATGAATCAACTGCCGACGAAACATTGTGGTTTTAGTCCCCACCTGTGTTAATCAGGACTTCATCGTTTCTCAGTAATAGCAGGTACTATCAGGCACAAATTTTTCAGTTCACATTGCGATTGGGACATGATTCATTGACCTTACTAATCTGGATACTAATATAGGATTTATTTGAAATTATTGTACGGTAGTGGTTAGTGTGGTGGCTTCTGTCTATGAATTGAGAATAATTACTTTGACCATTTGGCTAAAGGCGTTCACATCTGATTTAAATCGAACAGGAAGATTGACTGAAACGCTTAATGAATTTTAATTTTTGAATATAATCCGGGATTTATAGTGCCAACTACAGTTAAGGCTGGTTCCTGATTTATAAATAATTTTTAAATAACTTATTTTTGAAGAGAAAAGATTTGGCTCCGCCGGGAATCGAACCCGGGTCTTCCGCGTGACATGCGCGGTATGCTTATCCATTACAACACGGAGTCCCTTCCAAACGGTGCCAAATGCTTCCTCTTCACTGACACCTCTCCCACGATCTCGCAAGTTTTGCGAGTATTTACGGGAGGTGGACAAATTTTGTCCAACTTTTTGGCATTTGTTGACTTTCGTCAATGTTTTACGGCGGATTTCCGGCGGAGCCAAATCTTTTCTCTTCAAAAATAAATTATTTAAAATAATTTAAAAACAAGAGTGGTCATCCACGATAATGATTAAATTAATATAATAAATAATTTAAATAACAAACGCTCCTGCATTTCTATATTGCGTATAGGTTTTTATAGTAGTGATGCAGTTATAATATCCAATAAGAAACATTATTTTCGATATTGATTAACGTTTTTAAAATCTGTCATCTGACTGCACAAGATGATTCGACGATAAATGCTGTTAAAGGTCGTTATTAATCACTTTGCCAATTGAGGAATGCCGACTAGATTGAACCGCTCGGTATCCATGACGATAAACTAATGGGAATTACAGGTTTAAGCTTTAATTTTAATTGTTAATTTCGGCCATCATTAATCACTTTAGACTGCCGCTTCCAGCCTCAGTGAAATTGTGTTGCCGAGTTGCAAATGAGTTGACAATCCCTATCTGCGTAGGTGCAGTTATCTATATTAATGTCTGTTGCATCGTGCAACATGGAAATTACTAATATATATATATATATATATATATATATGTCCTCGGTCTTTGTTAGAGGTGTATTGGTTTTATTGATTTATAGAAATCAGCAGTTTTAATGGCTGCTCGAAAGTTTGATTGGTATTTATCCTAGTAGTGATTAATAGGAAAATGACTATAGTACCATTGTTTGTAATGATTTCGGCTTACGGCAAGTTAGAAGGCAAGTTTGGAAAATTAAAAAAAAATTATTTTTATTTCTTATTCATTATCTTTATCAAAAACTTCTTTTATCTAGTCCGGAACGGAAAATCTCAGGAATATTCCAATCACCTGGTCACGTTCTAGTGTATAAATGTAAAGGTTCCAATAAAGGCCTAGAGCTCTCTTCTAATGAAACGAAACAAAACATATTTGTTTCACGTTACAATATGAAGACTCTCCTATGCAAGTTTTATTTGGCTGTTTAATAAGACTGAAATCTAACATAGGGAGCTAACTTAAATTGCTTTCCTAATGTTCCCAAATATTTTATGATGTCATCCAGGTATGCAAGGGACAGAACTAAAGGGGAGAAGAGTATCAGGAATTCAGGTTAGGCACGTGGAGAGAATGAGGACACCATGTGGTAAGGGTAGGTTGGGGAGGGGATGGTGGGGGAGGGTCTCTAGCCTAAGTAGATTCAATCTGATTACTGTTGCAGAGATAGTCATTGCGACTGAGTAACTGTCCCAACTATAAGATTCGAATGTATATTATACTCTGTTCAAAAGCAATGAGATGCGGCAAAAATTGTTCTTTACATTGTTTGTATGATCTGTAGCTCGGATATATGGTAAAATATTGTTCTATGAGGCTTGAATATGAACTTTGAAAACATGTGCACTTTCCAATTCAATTATGCTATGTCATGTTTTCGATAAAGATCAAGAGCCTATCCTAATTTTACTTGGATTGGTAAAATTTAGAGCACCCACTGTAACATTGTCCGATTAACCTTAGTGCCATAAAGTGACCTTAAACAAAACAAACAAACATATTTCACAGTAATGTATTTTTACATACAGGTAAACAGTTATACATACCAAATGGTCTGAATGATTATATTTTTTGTTACATAAATATTTTATTAAAACAAATATTACCTTATACATGTTATCAGTAATAATACTTATATATATACTTATAATCCAAGGCAATGGAAATTGGACGGATGGTAATTCTTTCTAAGCAAAATTTATATTAAAAATGTATGCAGAGCAATATATGCTGCTGTTATATGTACTATGCTAATGTTATATGTAACTGCTGTTTACACATCAGTTACATATAACATTTTGAGGAACTTCAACAGATGTTGAAAACGAGAAGACATTTATTCACCGGACCGGAAGCAATCGGACCCCGGGTTTACATTATGCAAGAGACGCCGGTGCACTAACTCATAGCCTACGTGCCTAATTGGCAGACTCCACCAGCTGGGACTATACCACCGTCCTATTCCTCTCTGGTAGGACAGTACCTTTTGCTGTATGTTATCCGGGCAGTTTCTCAAGAAGTTCTATTGCATTTATTTATTGAGGTATAAACGGATATCAGAGTGCACGACGAAATTATCAGTTAGTAATGCTAACGATTGTTTGAAATTTGAGGTGCATATCCCAATGATTTTGTGAAAAACCTTGCATTTCACATACTAATTTTCGCAAGAAATGTCGTTGATTTTCTGTTTTCTTAAACTTAACACTTTACAGCATAGCCTTGAAGATTCATATCAGGAGAAAACACTTCATTCTTACCTTTAGTTAGCCAAATTATGGTAATTTAAGCATGACGAACAGCTGAGGTAGGGTGCACCGGGGTAATACGAACTAAAACTGATATTGCTAATACAAGGAAAGGATAAGTTGGAATGGTAAACATCTTGTCAAAATAAAAATTAATCAAAAAAAAAAAAAATATTGTAACACCTGTGTGGGTTTCAATAATTCCATATTACCAATGGACTTGAAGAATGGTGCATGAAGATTTAAGATCGCATCTAGGATCCTGAAATGTTTTTACATCCATTTCTCCTCTTTCCTCTTTTATCCCGTTCGAAGCTATTTTTACGTTCGGTGTAAGTCCCTTAGGAAATATAAGAATTCTATGACGGAATATGTTACGTTATATCAACGTGAAAAACTAGCTTAAGCTACTTTAAAACATTTCTGATAAATATTAGATGTATTATAATTATAATAAAGTAAGGAATTAACTTTGTGCTTCGTATCGCTATATTGTTTATCATTAGTTATATAAACATACCATTAATACTCCGATTTTTCTATTTATTTTTTTTTAAAGAAGCAAAGTCTTATATTTTTCAACACTTAAAATCGAATAAACTAGTCTCAGTTATACTAAGTGCTTTTTCAAGATGAAATTAATCTTTAATGAAACCTTGAAAACTAAAAAATTAAATATTATTTTCGGTGCTTCACTCTGTATTTCAGTTAATAATGCGTCGAAAATCGTGAGGAAGAATGTTAAAGATTCTAATTAGAAAAATAAATCACTCACAGCTAGGTATTTCTACTTCAGAGCTAATTAAAAAGAAAATTAAACATGATTGCACTAAAACTAAAATTGTACTAGCTGACCTCATGTGGGTGTCTCATTATTAATTTAAATATACCTTATACATTTGTAAACAATATACATACAATATATAGAAATGTAAGTGAAAGTAATAAAAAAGTGTTGAGTCTTGACTTAAAGCTGTAGGGTGTTTGGGGTTGCTTACTCTTCTTGTTAAAAGCACTTTCAATGAAACCTCTTTATGAAAACGAAATTCTATCCATTGGGACCCTTTCTTTCCTGTCAGTGAATAATAAAAGATCTATCCCAAATAGGGAAAGACATAATGGTAATGAACATTATCGCTTTGGTATGTTGTTTAATTGTATTTATACTTATAAACTCCTATTTTTAAGGAATTAATACTTATTATTCTCAACATGATGAATGATTTTTTTCGAAGGAACGAAAAAATAATAAGAAACCCGCCCTGCTTATCACAATTTCCTTCAATATTCACAAGGGGTAGTTCTTCTTCTATGGAATAATTGAACTCCTTAAAATCTGTTTGAGGGAATCCGGGTGAACACTCGTTTCTCTGACATTCCCAACACAAAATATATCATTTCGAACCTCACCATCTCAGAGTTTCTTTAAATTCGGAACATGTGTAATACTTGTATCGACTACAAAAATTGTGAAATATTTCCACTCGTTTTTGACTACTTGGTCTCTTAAGCTTAACTACATTTGGTCGTTATAACGCCAAAGTGAAGTAAGCACCAATCTCCAAATTTAGGGAAAACTAAAATGTAATTAAATTAAAAATTAAATAAATTTGATTAAGTAATTAAGAGAACAGTTAGTTCATTGTAGCTTTAGAGCGACCATTTGTTTATAGAATCAATTATCTTGATGGATAGCAATGATGAAGCGTTTAGACATCCGTTGATTGTGACATTTCCTTATCAAGGGCTTCTGAATCCATAAAAGAACAGTTGTTGATGTATTTTTGGAAATGAATGCATGGTATTGTTGTGTTCCTTTTATAGAGAATGACTGGTCAAAGCGATCTCTCAATTACGTTCTGATTTAAAATGATCTTTTTGAGCTGAATATTCAAACTCTATGTTAGTGAAGTTCGGATATGGGAATTCAAAAAGGGGTGGACATATCTCAGTAATATTCCACAATTGTTCTAGTCGATACAAGTAGTACACATGTACCAAATTTTATGAAAATTGAGATGGTGAGGCTTAGCCCTGTGTTGAATTGGCAGGGAATGACCCTCTCTGAATTAAAAACAGAAAGAAAAAAATATTGCTTTTATTATTTTTTTTTTCTTTTATTCAAAAGAATATCGTGAAACAATTTTTGCTCGAGAAGTACACTAAAGTTTATAGTAAAAGTTTAATTAAACTTTACAAACTACTGTCTTCTGACTACCACTAGGTTTATCCAGCCGTACTGTGTAGGTCTTCTCCACCATTAGGTACGGGGTTGCGGGTAGGCTTAGTTGGAGTGATGAATGTTTGATGGCAATCAGCAGGATGTGGCTAGCTGCTCCATCAATAATTTTGCATGTTGGCAGTTACCCACTGACCGAGCGGACAACGCCACAAGACTCCTAAACACCTTCCCCGATATCTGCGAGCCATCTGGAGCGGGGCCGCCTACACTGCACAGCCGTAGCACTATCGGAAACCTATCACACTGTCGTTTACTAACCTTATCACATGGCTTCCACTCCTCATTATCGGGTATATGTAAGCTTGGAAATGTATATTTGATATGAGCCAGGGTGGTAATCTTTACAAATATAATGTAGGTAATATATGCGATGATACTGATATAGCTCAACGATTATTGCTTACAAGTCGGCAACATTAACTTTTTTTCTCACTAATAGCTATCTTAAATTCTACTTATTAAGTAATGAGTTCGTTATTTGCACCATAACCTACATTAATGTAACTTATATTGTTCTCCCGATATGCGTTTCTTTGATCCAAATGTATGTTACTTTCTCTAATTTTGATAGAGTTTGTTATTTGTTATTGTTCTTTTTGGATCTTCTTCTACAATAAAGGCTTAATGAACCCGCAGGTTCGATGCCAACGCCACAACACACTCCCATCACACTTCCATCCACCGACCGCCATCCACACCCAACATCGACAGCTCTGCCTTCACGCAATCCTCACACCTCCGTCTTGGCCTACTCCTCGGACATTTCCCTGTCGGCCTCATGCTTAATAATCTTTTAGAGATTTGCTCACAACCCAGTTTCGCGATTTTACATGCCCATTTTATTTGCAGTCACCTCTATTATATTTATCTGATACATTACACTTATTTTGGCGTTGGCTACATGTCTCCGGTTGATTCGTCCCCAAGTATTCTGTGCAATACCTTATTTTCAAAAACCCTGGGCCTTTTTTCATCCCAGAAAGTTGGCTGCCACGTTTCGCACCCATAAAGGTTCATACCCTTGTATCTTTATTACTATTTTCGTTTGGAAATTGAGTAGAAATTCATCGCTGGCGTAGCTTTTCTTTTATACTAACTACGGGTAATTCCATATCAAATTAACCAGGAATCGTTGCTACCGTGTACTGATAAGGAGTAAGAAACAATTAGGCTGAGTGCCCATTGAGACACAGGAAACGCTTGATAAGCTGTATCTCGGGAAACACAAAACTAACTGAGATCAATTAGGACTCATTGTTAAGGAAATTTACCCTTCCTTAATAACTGTCTGCGCATTGTTTTTTTGCAGTAACAGTTTTCTGTTAATACATCAAGGAAAAAAATAAATTAAAAAGAACATTTCAAGTCAAATAAATTTTACTAAAATTCATCCACTTATATTACTTGGACTAGGCAATACTTAATCTTTCCTTTATTTTTAATACGGCTTAATTTCATTCGATTTTGTTGCAGTTGGAGGGATCTTGGGTCTTGGTAAAGAATGGTATAAAATAAATTATGTCATCTTCCATCTTCTACTTTAAATTTGATAATAATCCTTTATAACATTTCATTTCATACATGGTTCTTTGAACTCGGTCAAAGTTAGAATATAGATTGGGTAATAAAATTAGTGTTATTGTTAAGAATTAACGTTAATGAATGTGACAAATAGCCAATTGGAATCGGTGTATGCATAAGTTTATATACAATGATAGTTGCAGTTGTAGGATGCATAGTTACAATGAAAATATAATCTCAGTGAGTAAGCATATGCATATTGTTTATTTTAGGGGCTTCCACGAAACGTAGATGAATAAGGAATAACGTATTCCAGTAATGTTTCTGTTAAACTTTTTTGGCGTTTCATGTTATCGCAATGTTCTGTCCAGGTATATGCCTGGTCGTGGCCAAGTTAGCGTGAAGAAAAGTTTTTTGCTATGGAGCAGACATCTTCCTGGGTGGGCTATCGAAGGAGTTGGCCCGGCGTTGGAACCAAAACTTCTCAAGTGTAGCGGGCGCCCTTCCTGGTGTGCCGCTCTTCTCTTGTGGTTCGTGCCTCCTCTTCATAGGGCTACTCGTCACTTCATTCAAGACCAGAGACGATGGTGATCCGGTGCCATTTAATTCTCTACCGTTATCCTTGTGGGGAACATCTTTTCTCATGAAACGGCGATCTCTTTCTAACTGTTCCAAGTAATAGAGTCTTCCACTCATTAAAAGCTTGTCTCTTCTCAAAGATGCTCGGATGTACTTCTCTTGCTCATCTATAAGGTAAGGAATCAGCTGTCTACTTATACTCCTTATTTTCCTTGGTGTATCATCAGTTAGCCTCATACCACATTCAGACAACTTCTTACTTTCTCGCAGTAATTCGTGTTTTCGCCATGTTGAGTTAAATCGAATCAACAACGGCCTTATTTTACCCTCAGTTCGTCTTCCTAGTCTGAACATATAATCTATTTCATTTTTTTGAAGAGTGACTTGCATCTTTTCTTGAACTAAATTAATAAATTTATCGATCGAAATTCTCCGAGTTTCATTAGGATTCTCGGGATAATTATATAAAATTAAATTCTTTCTCCTGCTCAGATAATCATTATTGTCCGTGATAGAGCTTAGCCGCTGCAGTTCAGATACTATTATATTTTGTGAGTCTTCAAAGGCCTGAACCCTGGCTTTAGTTTTTTCCAGTTCTTCCTTATATACCTTAGCTTCTTCATTACTTTTTTGAACAGCCTTATGAATAATGGCCAGCAATTCAAATACTTCGTCGAGGAAGCGGCTCGATCTAACATTTTCTTCTTCAGATCCCATCGCGATAATATTTAAATTACTAAAGTCAACTGTTTATAAAGTTAAGCCGGTAAGGATTAGGGCTAGTTGGTCAGTTATCGCCGGGACTCGGTTGGTGTCACACGTCTCTTTGCTGCAGTTCTTTACTAAAATCACTCGTAAGAGGCTGTAACGATGTTTATTTAGATTTAAGTTTTAGCAAGATTCGCGCCGAGGTGACAGTTATGACGATTAGTAGCTATAGAACTGCGACGAATGAAGAATCTCGACTTATTTAACTGTAGAGTAAGTTTTGTTAGTTTCCTATTTCTCTCCTGGACCAAAAGTCTTGTACTACCACCTCACACAAACTGATGAATTAAAAGTCTATTATAAAATATAGTTTCGTATAATTTTCAGGGAGCACAAATGACTAGCTGTTAACCATAATATAACCTTCATCCAACTAAAAAAAAAAAAAAAAAAAAAATTAAAAATAAAAATTCACTAGGGCTTTAAGTATACGAATATTTTGTTAGTATTTTTGTCGAAAATATTGCTGTAACATCCCAGGCCTGCCTTGAATATGTAATTTCATTTTCTTAAGCTGCAAGCACTCGCATATCCTAACCACTTTATGAGGCTAAGTTATTTGGTCTCTGTGGACCCTGAAACATATATTTAGTTTCAAAACTCGGATTAGAATTTTTCCACGATCGCGATGCTTCTCCGTAATATTACAAAAAATGTAAAACATGAATAATGTAAAACATTGTATAAAAGAGGGAAATTAAATTAACTTTGTCAACTAATTTATTAATTATTCATAACGATTTTTTTAGGTAGGATGGACGCTATTAAAAATTAAAAAAAAAAAAAATCAAAACTGATGTATCCTATTTTACATTACAAAACTATAGTTCAAGCATTATCCCATATATGAAGGCGCATTATTTAATGTAAGCTTAATTTAATTTAATTTCACAAAAACTGAAAAATCTCTCAACACTTGTTTATTAAACATTTTTTCATTCCTTTCACGATCCTACTCACTCTATCTCTTTCTAAAAAAAAAAAAGGAACATGTTTCATTATTCAACGTGAATGTAGGGTCCATTCAGTCCAGGGTAGATATTGAATAAAAAATATCTGTTCAAAATTAGAAGTAATTTCCGTTCTATAAATTCAGAATCAAGCTCATGGAGTACTATGGACGTTTCTCTAATATTTCATTCCCGATACAAGGTCTTCACTTTCATAGCCTTTTCAAATTCCGGGTTTTATGAATCAATTTCTTTCTTCCATGACGGAATGAATAAATGTAGGATGTATATTCAGGGAAAATTCTTCCCCATCATCCAACAATCTTTAATTTAAAAAAAGTAATAATAACCTTTAATTAATTGAAACGAAGTTTAATTAAAAAAGATTAGAATTTATCATCATTAGTAAAATGTCCTGAGAGCAGTATATATTTTTAAAATCTCCTTTTTTCAGTTAATTACAACAGTTTCATAAATATTTTTGTTTTTTATGATTTAGAAATTGAATCTTAAATGTTTCCCATTCATCTTGAATTTTCGTCTGTCCTAATACAGAGACAATAAGAAAATATCAGAAGCCAGTTAACGATTAGATAAAGGCATTCCATATAAGGAAATATAATATACAACAGTAAACTTTTTTCGGTTTCGATGAAGGAGAGGAGGTCTCTCATTCCTCTTTTGTTTAATTGTCACCTGAAATGCAAATCAGCCTTGACCATGCTATTTACAGGTGCTTTGTTAAGTCTATATAGATTACTCGTTAAAAATAGGGATTTGAATAATTTCATTGACGTAAAATGCATCAGAAAATGTGAAACAAAGAATGAGAACTCAAATGGAAACGGAACAGTTTAATGAAACTTAACAGTGACAGAACAGCTCCATAAAAGTAACTGTATTCTTCAGTGTCCAGGTTAACTTTAGCTTCGCTGTACAAAATGGCCTCAATTCTCTCAGCGACTTCTCATTTATTTAAAGTCGCCTACTAACAATCTTGAACATCCCCTATCCATCCCCAACCGTTTTGGACCTCTCAAAGCATTAGTTTAGGATTCTTCTGTCATCAAGCATTTAAAATATCATTAATGTTCGTCATCTCAAAATAAAAACTCTAAACATACCACTAAAAATACAGTTCACTCTCACCAAATGATGAAAATGAAAAACAGACAGAAATTAACTATTTGCCTACAGCCCAATGGCACAACAGGATTCCGTCAAGTAGGGGCAGCCTTGTACAATTTTACTATGAAAGGATCAATTATTTCTTCCAATAGAACTTTGTGATATTTGTAAAATTTAAAAAATATATATATACTTACTAAATAGATATTGTAAATCAATGATAATTTAATAAATTGGTAACTTTTTTTCTAGGGATGGGGCACCTGCTGTCTTTATAAGTATGTACGAAAATACTACGAAAAAAAAATTTAATAGCTCACAGATCTGAAAAATGTGGCATGGTGACTTTTACCTCCGGGATGCAGAAATAATGAAACACTTCTCAAATTGTTGAATTAATCAAAGAAAAATTTTAATTGATATTATTTGAAATTTTTCAATATTGTTACCATTTTATTTCTTAAACTTGAAAATTCTATTTGTACTCCAAATAGGTCTTAGTTTATAAAAGCAGTTGAGAAACATTTATTTTGAGATAAGCTCGTCGATCATGATCAATTGGCTCCTGTTTGACTTTGGGTTTCTCACTCAGTTTTCTACGTGAGTTAGTTCTCTCAATTATCCACCTACGCTCTGTATGTTTCCGGCAGCAAGCAAACAATGGTATATTTACAATGACTGGAGTATCATTACTAAAAATACCAATGGCAGCTTTCAGAAGGGAGAAATAGGCATACATCTATGATATTGAATAAAATACAGGAATTTTCGATCGAATTGTGCCAACTTTCGGTTTCATTTTAAATATTTAAAAAATGCTTTAGAAAAGTGTTTCGAGCAATTTTACTTATAGTTTCTTTTTAATTTGTGTTTTAACGTGGACAATATTAGCATTTGTAGATTCTTTTTTTTTTAGTGTTTTTTGTTAATTTAGTTCCTTTTAATTTAATTTATCTTGAGGTTCATACATACCTGTAACATCTTGTATAACATGAGAAGTAGAACATTCCTTATACTGTATTGTTAGGTTTATGAATGCATTGTTAGGCGTTATGAATCGAATTTGATTTTTTAATATTAATTTCATTTTATCGGCATGCACGGAAAGTAAAATTTAAGGTTTAAAAAGCTGTTAAAAACAAAATAACTTAGTAGAGTTCTCTACTTAATAATTTACTTGCTACGCCAAAACTGCAATTAGTCCAAGCGGACGTTAATAATTAGCTGGATAAGGAATCAGTGAAAACCTCTAACAATGGTCTACTTTGGACTGAAATTCATCGCCGGTGTAGGTTTTCTTCTGCACCACCAATGGGTAATTCCATATGAAGTCAACCAGGTTAAAAAAAATGTTGGACTTATTGGTCTTGGATATTGATAGTTTTTAGGGGTTCTTTTGCTTCCATTGATGTATTAAAAAAAAATGAAGTTAAAAGATTTTTCAGAATTAATTTTTTTTAGATAAATTTTTAAAGTAATTAAAAATAAGCAAAAAGGTTCATATTATCGAAATTTAATATCTGTAAAAAAAGGACTTAAAACTTTCTTTTTTGGGTTTTGACACTTATACCACGTAACACCCAATTTTTAAAAAAAGTAATATGTTATTCATTTAGTGGCTAAAGATTTGCTAAATATAAAAAAAGGAGGAGGAACAATAGATCAACTAGTATAAAAAGGGAAAGAGCACATAACACTAAAAATATTACAGCTGTGCCACATTTATAATTAAAATAATTATTGAGATAGAGCCCCAAAACTATTTTTAATACGCACTTATTGTATTTAAACATTTGTTATCTTCTGAACCCGGGGTCACCTGTGGTGTTGTGGTGAGGATGGCAACCTACAATACTAAAGATCGCGAGTTCAATTCCAGCGGTGGCCCTAGGATTTTTTAATGGGAGTAAAAAATCCTTAGCTATGCCGTCCCTCGGATAGGACGTAAAATGGAAGTCCCGAGCCTGTACGATGTCAGGTACTCGTTAAAGATCCCTATCCCAATTATACCTGGATAGGCAAAATTTAGGACTCCCACTGTAGCATCGTCCGATTAGCCTAAGTAGCATAAAAATGGACGTTAAACAAACAAACATCTTCTGAACCCATTGTTAGCTTGAATTGCATGTAAGGGGAGTTCTTCAAAATAGATTAGTGTCTAAATCCATGACCCATAGATTCAGACCTCTGTTGTATTTGATATGGAATGACCCTAATGGGATAAAATATTGGTACAATAATAAATACCCAAAAGCAATAAATGTCCATTTTGTTCCATCGCTAATCTTGTTTTTTTTGTTTTGTTTTTGTCGTTCTTTTTGAGGATCCAGAAGGTGCATTACTTTACAAAGTATTGAACCCTACTTTTACAACGTATGGGTTGTAGGGCTGATGATTCTATTGTCTTTATTTTTACTTCCATCTATAAGGCAAATATTATTTGTTGGTTTAACGAGTTTCACTTCGTGTCTTCTGAATTCTGTTTGCCATGGCCGGATCTAGGGGGTGTTGAGGATCAAATTGTTGGAGGGGAATGCAACCAACTCATCTCAAACTCATGGTTTAATTTGTGGGAGGCTTGAAGAAGTCTTTGAGAGGACACTCGACCTCGAGGAAATTAGTCCTCTAATGGGGAGGGGGTCGTAATTGAAAACAGCCCTCGCCTGGCTTTTATCCAACCCCCATCCCCGCCTAGCTTCTTCAACCACCCGTTTACGTCAACAAGTTGGCTCCTCTTCCGAATCTCGGTTGTCGGAAGTCTTTTGTAAAAACCGAAAACTTTGATAGTTTATCGCAAGCAACAAGAAGTATCTAAATATTTTTTGTTCGTCACAAACTATTTTGTATACTTTTGTTAATTTGTCTTCATTTTACAATTTATTAGTTTTGTGATGGGCTACGTTAGAAAACGTTTAAAACGATTAAAACATATTCATCCCATCCGTAGCTTATGACTGATACTATTTGATAATTAATCTTTTGAAAACATTATAATAAACCCACATATGAAGGAAATCAGAAAATGAGGAACCGGAAAAGTTAAATATTGCTGTATATACTCTTTTATCCCTACTCCTCTGCCCACCACTGGGCATCCCATATCCGCGTTTTAAATCCAATAGCAATCTACTAAAAAATTAACCCTCCTGTAGCATTGTTCACTAGTGCGTCATTGATAATTTTTATACGGATCTTTTGGGTGATTACTCAAATCATGAAAAGTGAAGTTGCACTGCGCATTTATGTTTATAATCAAGTATGTATGACACTCCACTGTTATTAGCAATATTGCTTTGATTGCAGTTAATAGATTATGAAATTAAATTAAATTAAATGAAAATAGCCTTTATTTATGCAATTAACATGTACAAAATGAAATAATTTTATACAATATACCCTTTTTTTCTTACAAAAGCCTTTCCTTTAGGGAGCAATAGTCAGTACTTCCCTGGATGACAAGTCCAACTGGGAAACTGGTCTAATATAAGAGATATAATATGGATATAGATAGATATAGATTATACTAGATATAATAATATTGTAATCTATTATGATTCTAATAGATTATGCCTATTATCTATCTATCTATTATGTCAAATAGATTATAACTTTTCATAAATGAAATAAATATAATTTATAAACAATTTCCACTACTAGATACTTAATATTTTTTCCTCCCTTACTAATGTACAACTGACTTGTCATTCTTCCAAATAACATGGCTTTGAACTATTAAATATTTTAAAAAAATACTAACACACAATATGGACTCAAAAGTTATGAATTATGACAATCGTTAATTATACCAAGTTCAATCCTTATAAAATAAATGTTATTGCATATAAAAGAAGAAAATAGAAAAACGATTTTAAAATAAAGGACTGTAAAAAAAAACTAGCTTTCATGAGGTGATTTTTTTTTCTACAAAAAAATATAGGAAAAACTACAGAAACGAAACAGACGTTACAGATTTATGAGACTTTAGTGGATTTGCATGCTTGCCCTCCATTCATGGTTGGACTGGGATGAGGTGCAAGCCTTGTTAATAGCTATTCCAGTCCCACCTATTTTTAGGAAGGAAAATTGGGAGTCACTTTTCCCGATTGCAATTTACCGAATGGTACTCGCGCATTTGTATGATTACAAGAGAGAGTAAACTCTTGTAATGAAAAAAATGTTTTGGGTCTCGTCTATGGCTAGTCGGTTATCTCAAAATTCCCGCCAATACTACCTTAGAAAATAAGGAAAATGTAACATTAAAAATTTATTTATTCGAAATAATTTTTTTAAAAATTAATTATTGTATATACTTTTATATTGTGTACTTTACATAATATATGCTGTGCAACCTGCATGATTTTATCTGGCTCTGCAGGGGCGTGGTCTGAATACTGAAGGAACTCTTATGTTGGGGAAAGCAACGTGGTATGGGGAAAAAAGAGGATTGGAGAGATAAGGCAAATGAAGTAGGCGGTGCTTAGGGGGGACCAAATTCCTCGCCCGTAAAGGAAGGAAAACTAAACCTTTTACAAAAAAAAAAAAAAAAAAAAAAATAGAAAGAAAAACACTGCTTACATTTTTTTCGTATAAAATTATTAATATGAAGTTTAGCAGCAATGATATGACCCTGTACGTATTATTATGATTTATTCAGGGTTCAGTTCATAAAAAACTGACCAAAAAGTTTTTCAGATTTCACGTCGATACACAATTGTTTGAAAAAGGTTTTAAAACTATTAGAAAAATAAAGAATCACTGGTTCGTGGAAAACTTGGAAAAATCAATTTCATCATCATTGGTATCCAATTTCGTACTATTTCTTTCATTCTCATTCGGCATTATTCAATAGCAAACAAAATTGTTAGCTTAAGGTATTTATAGATATTTTCTCTCGTTATTATGTCCTACGTCGGCAACAACTCAAAAAACACTTTTTTTGGATTATCACATGTGAAGTTTCAACATTCTCAATATTACTACGTACATACGAACAGCGACTAAGGAAAATCTTTTTGATCACAAATAGTCTACCATTGTGGCTGTTAGTACCATTAGTAAATTCCTTGGTGAAATCCCCTCCATAAAAGAATATGGTAAATTGCGCCTTACTGGAATGGATCTATTATGCTATTGTGACTATAGTCTGGTATTGTAGGTCTTGTCATTGCGATTTCAACGGTAACTAAAATTTGATATTATACACATAAATAAATATGTGTATATATATATATATATATATATATATATATATTTAATATCTAAGACGGTTTGTTGGAACAAACTAAGCGGTTGGAACGAACTGTTTAGTTCTAGATTGTTCGAGATCCATCTACGGCGTTCGACCAGCTTCCACAAAGACCTCGAACCTTCCAGAAGGTCCATTTAGGACTATATATAACGAGCGAATGGCTGGGCCAGTTTGTCTAAGTCTGTGTCTTGACTGTAAAGCTCAAGTCATATGTTTGTGTGTTATAACGTTATCATTTTTGTAACCTGCTCGAATATTTGAGTTGTATTAATTCGTTGGCATTGATAATTGTATATTTCTGTTTAATAAATATCCATTAACCCACAGAAGCGCTACAATATATATATATATAGTATGTATATTTATTTCTTTTTTTTTCTTTCTATTTTTGAGTTTTAACTATCTTCTTGTCGACTTGCGATATGTAATGTTTAAAAAGATGGATTTTCAACAAAGATATTGTACTTGGTTGTAATACCTTACTTTGATCTGTACTCCATTAAAAAGTGTATTAAAAAAGATTTTCTGGTTTTTAATACATATTTAGTTTCTGCCTATAAATTTGTAATTGTGGGGTATTGATTATTAATTGAACATAGAACCTCACCACATATATTATCACCAGTGAATAAATATATCGAAAACATATTATCAGACTCCAATCAATATATCAATATATTAATATACAATATTAATATCTTGACTTTTTCTCACTATAGATTTAAATAAATAACGCAGAGTTCATTATTACCCTAATATTTTCCTCTCCCAACTCATTTTATAATAGTTCGTTATATTTGAAAGCTATGCCTAGAATTTCCAACTAGTTATGTACTCCAAATATTTGTAAAAGTTCCAAGACAACAATTCACTATTCAATTTCATTTTTATTCATATTTATTAAACGGAACAATTACATTGAGTGAATTGTCTGCCTTGTAAGGTCGAAGACAGATACAAGCCACCCAGAAAAAAGAACCTTGCTTACAAGCTTCACTTCCTGGGCTTGAGTAATTTTACAGGTGTCCCTAGAAGGCAATCACTCATCCAGCTTCTTTCCTGTCTCCTCTGTTTTTTCCAGCCAACATGCTGTTGGTATATGTTTAGACTTGTATACACTTTAATCATCTTCAAAGTTAGGAATCTGTTTTACTATTTCAAGTTAATAATTGTCGTATAAGTTGTTTTCGCATTCCGGAGGGGAAAAATTATTTTTTCGTCAACACATATATTTCGATTAACTTCTGTCCAGGTTAAATAATTTTTGTTTTAAAAAGAATCACTGGGGCAGCTCAGTGAGTAAGGCTCTTCTCAATTATTCTGGATGTTTGAATCTGGATCAGGTAGAATATTTTTCAATTTTCTTACATCAACCAATTAGTTAGACTGTTTTTTTTATAATCGTTGTAGGATTCATGTGTTCTATAGAATATTCTCGCTCTATTAATATCTATTCATAACATTCATATTTATCCTGCTATCTGCTTGGCGAGATGAAGTGATATGGCTTCCGTTACAACCACTGGATGCGGGCAGCAAGAATGAAATTGCCTCAGAACGGAAATACGTATAGTTTATTGATCACCTCTACACCGCCCTCTATTTAAAATTCTCAACATTTCTTCCACAAAAACAACATCAAACTGAAATAAATGTACCGGCTCAATTTTTCGGAGCGACAGCTCTCGTGCAAACGACCTCGCTATACTATAACGAAATCCGTATAACTTCAAAGAACTCACTCAATATTTAAAATCATTCTAGGATCAATGTGTTCTTTAGAATATTCTTGTTCCATTACAATTTATTCATAACATTACAATGTAACTGGTGTTTTTTTTTTTTTGTATTTTTCCTGCTATCTGCTCGGCGAGATAAAGTGATATGGCTTCCGTTAAAACCACAGCATCCGGGCTGCAGGAATGAAATTGCTTCAGAACGGGGATACGTATAACTTATTGAACACCTCTACAACGCCCTCTATTAAAAATTCTCAACATTACTGTTTACAACACAACGAACTGTATCTTTTCGTCAAATAAAAATATAATAACGAGAACAAAACGAAGATTTAAATAATTATCACTATACGAAAGTCCCCTTTGTAAAATGTAATTATTTATGCGAAAATAATAAAGGATTCCCTTTGCCTGTTAAATGGATTGCCTTAAACGGGTTGAAAAGTTTGTGTCCCTGAAGAAACTGAAGGGTTGGGGGGGGGGAGGAGGAAGTTGGCTAACGAAATTCACTTCATTATCTATCTCTTCTCATGTTTTCTTCCTCCGTTCGGTCTGATGTTCCTCGCCTTGTAATTCCTGTCCTCTAACGACCCAGGATTCCGTAAATTGTGCTCAAAAAAGTTCTTAAAGCCTTCCTTTGATAGAAGACATTGGAGTGTAAAATTAACGAAATTCGTTCTCCGGAATAGACAAAGTTAAACCAAAACTTGATTTATTACTGAAGGTAATAACGATGAAATCTATCATGTTCGAATTGCCGATGGGATACATCTTGATATTGTTAACAAAAATCAATATGTGGGATATTAATTTGATTTAATTTAAAATTAATATAATAAAATATATTTGTCACCTCAGTACATAAGTCAAATTTTAAAAAAACTTTCAGAACTCGGCTTTAAAATTTTCAGGAGTATGAATGAATGAATGACTGAAGTATTGCTATAAAATCAGGTTTTTCCTTTTCAAGTGTTGAAATGTCGTCAAAAATACCACAATCATGGCTATGGATTGCAGCTATTAAACTAACTGAATAGACCTTATGAATAATAATGTAACGATAAATCGTTAAATAAAAATAAAGATATGGCTTTTGTTGGAACAAACTAGCGGAGTTTGGGACCAGATTGTTCGAGTTCAATCCACGTAGAGCTGGAATCTTCCACGGAGGTTTGGAATCTTCGAGGCTGGTCTTCTTACGACTAAATATAAGGAGCGAGTGAGTGGACCAGTTAGACTTAGTCTTTGTCTTGACTGTGAAGCTCAAGTCGTATGATTTGTGTTACTAAGTGATAATTTTTGTAACCTGCTTTAATATTTGTGTTATACACTTTTGTTATATTTTCTTTTCATAAATATTGTTAACTCACAGAAGTGTTACAGTAAGATAGTACACTATAATAATTTTACACCGAATGATGAAAACAGATTAAATGCAAATTATAATAACTACATTACGAAGAACGTCCGACTAGAGCTTACACTTATATACATACTTAGTAACTACGAAGAAACCCCCTCAATGCTTCTTTTTAGCCTCTTAACCTATTTTGGACTAAATTCCACTTAACAACTTATTCACTACGATGACATTAATATAGATACATTAATCGTCTGACCATGACTGGTTTAACTAAAAATAAAAAGAAAAAAGAAAGCGATTTTCTCGGAGAGCAAATTAAAGCTTATTTCTTCCCCTTCCTTTGGTATCCGTAGCCTGTTCTAGCCGAATGTTAAAATATTTCAAGAACCATCAATATCGCGATTTAAAAGTCTTGGACATAGATGGTAGAGGGAAATTGGAGGATAGCTCCTCAAAAAATGAAAAAAAAAAAAAAAAAAGATTTTTACTCAGACCAGTTTGTACACAAGGCAAACTGGTCTGAGTAAAATGCGTTTCTCTTTTTTGTTTTATTTTTTTAGATGTAACATTATGATGAATTTTTCAGAGTAATTGTTTTATTTATTTATGAATTACATGCATTCAACTAAAATTATAAGGTTTCTTTCATTTTTTTTTTTTGACAAAATATAAAAAAAATTGTAATTTATTTATTACCTAATTTATATGAACTTACCTTTTTTTAACAAATTTACATGTTTTAAGCAATATCTGAGGATTAGTTCAAGATTTAAAGCTCTATTTTGGAAGAGAGTCCTCGTGCAGCCCAGGCTATCAAGGGAGAGCGCGAGTTTGCTCTTAGATCTTCAGGGCATCTTTTATAATGCACTAGAATTGCTCTATATGCAACCAGCAGAGACAAGAAACATGTCTAATTATCCTCCTCGAGTGCCATTTATACAAAGCCTTACAACTACTACTTCCCACTATCTCAGTGGTATTAGCATTTCTTTGACCTCAGATGAGAAAATGAGTCTTATCAGTAACAATGGAGCAATGAAATGAAATACAATGAGAGGTAATACAATACAAATAGAGGGAATGCTATAGAGGAAGAAAGGGTTACATTGATTGTAATATTGCACTAGTATGGCCTCGATAACCCTTTAATGGCTTTGGACGATATATCGGTCCCCATAAGCGGACGACGAGATTACTCGTAGCAGTCACCGATCCCCAGTAGCGGAAGACGGTATATCTCGCAACCGGTTTCTCACTTATTTAAACGTCCTCGTCTTCACACGAGCTACCTTGTCGTGACTGAGGCACATCCTAGTGGATCCTCGGATCCTTAATAAGTACAATTAGCGGCCGCTAGGTTGTAGGGGTGTCTCTCTTGGGGAAATATTTGTACAACCACTATTCATTTCGAGTTCTAGACGCTCTGTTCGATAGGCCTCTGTTTTTTGGAGATATTCAGTGTTTTATTTCGCTAGTTTTGGGATTGCTTTCCTCATGTCGCGAAATGTGTTCACTGAGCAGTAATAAAATTATTATAATCCTGTTCATTATTACCTTCATAAATCAAGTAATCTTTCATTACAATCAATTTGATTTGATTGTAATTTAATTCATTAATTTATTTGAATAGTGATAAAGGTATTATAGAATCATGAGAAGTATATAAAACATTAGGAAATAGTCGGAAAAGTTTAAGGGGAGTTGAGGCAGTCAACGGCGGAGGGTGGTCTACTCGTCTTAGCTTTGGGAGTGTAAAAGCCGACCGACCCGCCTAGCTTCTCAGTGCAACTTTCTGTCGTCCAGAGTCCTTAGCTGCTAAAGGGTTGAATGAATGAACGAAGATCGAATAGCTAGGAAAAGACTCTAGGAAAGAAGTTCTAAAGGAAATTCTAGAGACATTTCAGATGGATTCTTCAAACACGCGGTAGATTGGAAGGTACGCCATGACCGTATTGAAACCCTCTTGCTTATACTTAAATATTCTCATAATCCTTTCTATAATGTAGAACTAAGGTAAATAACCTTTAGGAATCACTTGTTTTTTGTGTTTTTTTTGAGGAAATATTGCCATTAAACTAAAGTAAAATAATGGCTGAAAAACTATCTGAAGCTACTATGTACAATCTAACCTCGGATTCCAATCCTAAAACACCTACTGATTTTTTTTAGTTAAATATATACTGTTTATAATTTTTTTAAAATTATTAAATAATTGTATCAGAAGAGAAAATATTGGCCACGGAAGAGGTTCGAACCCCGGTCTCTGCTCCGATGCAGCGCTCTTAACTACGGCTACCATGGCCCGTATCCCAACCACGTCAAACTTCTCCATTCAACAATTCGTCACAATGCAGATAAATAAACGGGAGCTGGGCAACCTTCAAAATGACAGAAATTGTTTAATTTACAGTCATTATTAAACATTATTTAATGAATATTAATTTTTAATCATTATTAGATAATCTTTTTCTTTTATTTTAACCTCATACTTATATCCACACCTGTAAACCATTAGCGACAATCAGCAGACGTGATGAAATAAAGGAAATAAGTATATAGACATGAGGAAGTAAACTGCCCAACAGCTCCTCTTTCCGGACTTGACACTATTTCAGATGATTTTTAAATTTTGATTTTTTTGTTCACTTTAAGCATTTCCTTTGAGTTAGCCCAGTAGCTAAAATTTGGGTAATTCGATTTAATATTCTTTAAAATTAATTTACTTTATCGAACTTTACATATAAATTAATTGTTTTGCTTGTTCCTTGAAAATGTAAATACATAGGATTATGCTAAGAAATTCTTCAAAGCAGCAAGATAGTTTTATTACTTCAGTGGTTTACAAAAAAAAAAAACTTCTTCTTTTTTGCACTTGTTTATACGTGTTTTCCTCCCTTGAGCTAACCACTACTTCAGTTCGTAGCAAAAGGGTCCTACGCAAACACACCAGCCTCAAAATTGCTTTTCCTTTGAAAGACATTCGAATGGACTAACTGGTAGGGAGATTTTCAAAAGAACTATTCATTAAAAAAATAAGTTAGCCTTTCCATGTTGCATTTATTTGTCTATCTGTTCTTTGACCTTTGGATATTGCTCATTTAAATAACTGTCTGCTGTTTCGGTAGCATATCTTTACTATTGGAGAATGATGTTGAAAATGAATTGTGTGGCGTTCTTAACCCATCCGTTTTTTAATTTTCAGCCGCAAAAATGGTTTAGTAAAATTAATATTCTTAAGAAGAGATGGCATGAGTAAATATGTGAGAAAGTGCCCAGCATCACATATTTCCGAACTTGACCAAATCCCCCTCAATTCAGTAGAGGAGGTCTCTCATACAGATTCTTTTGAATAGCCATCCATGCCTTTTTTTGTTTTGTTTGACTTCTCTCTATACTACTATGGCTAATCGGGTTATCAGTGAGGTCCCTAAATTTTGCCTGTCCAGGTATAATTAGCGTAGAGATCTTTAACGATTACATGACATCGCACAGGCTCGGGATCTCTATTTACGTCCCATCCGACGGATGGAATAGCATGCGATTTTTTACTGCTGACCATTTATTTTATCACTCTAAAAATTATGTGTATAGTAAGTTATTTCTGCATGTAAAATTTTATCTTAAGCTGTTTTTTGTTGTAGGCCATAGTCAACAATATGTACCAAGAAAATGTTTAGAACTCTTTTCAATGTAACTTGAAACATCATCATATGTTTCACGTCGCATTATAGGTACATATGTGAAAGAAGAAATTAAAGTAATTAAAAATAGGCCCTTATTTGATTTTGGCTTTTTTAATACTCTGTAACCTGTTGTTGAGAAAGTATTGTAAAAATAAAAACCCAAGTTAAATCACACGATATTTATACCACCACTTACTACTTAGAGGAAGTTTGTAAAGGATTATTATTGATCAGCTAATAAATAAAATTTAATAACTAGAAATGGCGCACGGGATAGGGGGGGATAATGCACGGAAGGATATAATAAGCTGGAGGATAACTATCCTAATGATGAGGTATCAATCAAACAGGGGATTGCAGGCTGATAGGAAAACTAGGCATGATGGCCTATCAATGGTTATCAGATTCCATCTAATAAGCCTCTATCGATTCCCAACAAGCCTACACACCCTGCTTATCTCCTCACCAAAATGCTTATAACTCTGATCCTTAGGGGAATTTCTTGAACTTTGAATTTCTACCAAATAGAATAAATACATTATTTTTCACATTGAGAAACATAATATTTTTTGCTCATTAAATATCTGTAGAGAAACATAATTATAAACATAAATGAACAAAAGTGCAACTAATCAGAGTGACAAATATTTTTTACATTTATAACAGGCTAAAATGTTAACATTTATAGCCTGCAGTTATTGGGAGTTAATATTTACATCCTGTTAGAAGCTACAAATAATAAATACTAAAGTCAGTTAGAAATTTAAAAAATATTTGTCCTCATTACTTTGATCGGCTGAACTTTTCTGTATCTATTCTTATTTGAAATAATGGTCCCCCAATGTGGCTTCTGGCATCATCGAAAATCAGTACATCTCTCGATTGGAAAACAACTTTTTATTTATTATATTATTAGTACCTAAAAAATAATTATCGCGTTACGTATTCCCTTACCTTAACGTTCCTCCATCTCATTTGATATTTAATAAAAAGACAAAAAAAAAAAAAAAATGAAAAAGTAATACAACAAGAATAATTCTAAATTCTAAATTTAGGTATGTTGATAACTTATTAAATTTCTATTTGTAATTATTCATTTCATCATCAATCATATTATATCATCCGAAATTTGTTTGTTGATGCTTGTTTAAACTCGTATAAGTAAAGAAAACCGCTAAACTTGCTTAAAAAATTGTAGTGAAAGCAATCGTGCCTACTAATAATGCTTTAAGAACGAAATGATTAAAATGGTTAAAAATCCAAACAAAGCCACCTTTGTACGTGACTAAGACAATCTAAATAACGACCTCCTGAAACAAATTCACGTTTTCATTTCATTCACCATTACATAACAACCCTTTCAAAAAGATTTTTAAAATAAATTTAAAGGAAGATACTAACATAGTGAAAGTTAATTTGCTGATAAAAGCTTAATGTGATTTCAAACATTTGTTTTCTACCTCTCATTATTGGTTCACTATTAAATTATATTTTCAGTTTTTAATAACATGTAGCGTATATGAATGGTTTAATTGAACTCGTTTAGATATTGGACGTGGAAAACCAGATCCATGTTGTGATTTGTATCTGATTCAAGAGCCATCGATTTTTGCCGAGTGGGCACTGCGGTGTCATTAGCGTCAGTTGTATTAACGTCGTAGCTAACTCCCAGTATGTATTGTACAAGGGACCATTTGATTGACCCCTGTGGTGCACCCAGAGCTTGCTGTAAGGGCTAATTCCTCTCATGCAGGATTCGTTGTAATACAAGCCTTAACACATCTACAAATATTTTGGTAAAGCTATAAACTGTTTATGTTAAAATTTCAATTTTTTTTTTGGCAGTTATAAGTAAAATAGAAAAATCTTATTAAAATTAAAACTTATTTAGGCATTTCAAAAGGCTAGTAACAATGTATTAGCGTTTCTACAAATGTTTGGAGGTTAAAGAAAGAAAGGTGTGGTAAAGGTTGATGACCATAATTAATTTTATATAGTTGTATGCAATTTGAACTTATAATTTACGCTACTCTATTCTTCAATCTCCATCGTTATTTGTCTTCTAACAAAATTCATTCTTTTATCGATTCCATTAATTTTAAATAGGATAATTACCAGAAAATAAATTAAAGTAACATCTACTCAAAAAAAAATTAATTCCTCTATTTTCATTAGTATAGGTTAATTATATTCTTCATTGGACATTGGTAAATAAGATCGCTCCTTAGCAGACATATATAAGAAACCGCTCAGTTTATTCAAAGTTATCTATTAAACGTTCTTACTACTACTGAGGTCTTACTACCCAGTTTGCGGCGCTCTGTCTAGGCAATAACGCTCAGCCGGTCTGTCTTGCCGAATGGATACTGCATAACGCCTGGATCCTAGGGAAACATTTTATTTTACTTTGAATTGGAAGTTATGATAAAATTATAGAATTCGAATTATTTTTAAATGATTAAATTTTTATAATTAATTGGTTTTTTTATGATCATTAAGAATATTAAGAATATTATGCGTATGAATTATACACAGTTTATTATATTTGATATACTTTATGTAACATTTGCTCTAATAACTTAATTTCCCTAAAGAATATACTATAGTAAGAACGGTTTGATAAATTTTAGACTTGATTGCAACTGCTTGATATATTTTATCCGAAAAAGAAGTATTTTTAATTAAATATTTCAATTATTAAATCTTCAGTATAACTTTAAATAACTGACAAAAAAAATAAAATATTTTTCTGTTTTTTCCATATTACACTAGAACTGAAATAAATATTTTGAAGAATGGATCATGAAGACATTTGATTGACTTATAAAGAAGTTATTTTTATCTGATTCGGCATAATACAATTATCACTTATCGGAAGGGATTACATGCAAATCTATTCAATTGTCTAGGCCCAACTAACCCGATGCACGATTCTCTCTGATGATCCTAAATCAAGCCTTCACATCGGGTGATGTTAATTAACGCCTCTGGGCCAGTTCCAATTAGCATCCTTCAGTAAGTTTACTGCCTACCTTTTAAAGGTTCCTTAAGCTCTCCCGTAAATGCCTTTGAAGATTTATCACCTGTCCTTTTAAAAATATTTTTAGCCCCTACACTTTCGTTAAGGAGATCCTATTATTTATTTATTTATTTTTGAGGAAGTAAAGAGCAGTTTTTAAATATTTTGAAAAAAAAACAAATATTTAATGTTTGTTTTTTTAATCCTTGTCGTTTGCAAGTGGCATGTTAATTAGTATTTTTATTATTATTTCTACATATTTACATTCGAACGTCAAAACACCAGCGGTCTGTTCAACACCTCATTCCGGACTTGCACTAATCTCCCTTTAGTTCAGCAGTTCAGCAGAGGAGGTCTCTCGTCCAGCTTCTTCTTTTATACTGGACAGTGATGTATATGCGATTTACAATCTCTAATTTACCATTTTTTAAAGTATGTTCTATTTTTTTTTTACTTTTTTCCTGATTTTGAAAAAAAAAAACACATGTTTAATGATTGTAACCGATAATATTTTTAATGTTAACCGATAATATATTTAAATAAATACTAGTAATTTATTTTCCCTGCTCCAAAAAAAAAAGAAAAAAATGTTGTTATTAAAAACAACATATAAACATTTTCAGAAGAGCTCAGTTGGTTTATTTTGGTCCTAAATCCTTTCAATTTTGCTGTTACTAAAAATGATAACATGCTGGTATAAACTTGAACTGAACAACATGCTCTGATACTGTTGGAGAAAGGCATTTTTCAAAACATTTTTTTTATAGTTACCGTTCGGAATGTAAACGTATTCATATCAGAATGGGAAGATTTCCTTTTAGAGATAATGTTATTTACAAATGTGGGTGTTAAAAAATACTGGAGCTGGGTAGAGGGGGGTCCGGCTACGTCAGCGTTAATGGAAGGTCTCAATGGGTCGGGTCGATACTGACGTCATCCACTCCACGCTCAGTCATTGGCTGACTATTCCTGGAGCCGTTCTGATTTGTAGCCGTTAGCGGAAGCCGTGCAAGCGATACAGGAAGTCGAAAATAAAAGGAAGTCATTTTAAATACTCCCTTTTTTACGTAACACAACGTTCCAATTTTACTTGATTTTCCACAGTTTTTTATTTTTTATTTTCTAATTAAGGATTTATAGAAGTGCTGTAGACTTTCTTTAAAGATTTTTTATTTTTTAAATATTGAGCCTACATACTCATGTAATTCACAATTTATAATTTAGATTATATAATCTATATCGTTTGACATAGTTTAAAATAACGAGCAATTTTTTTTATTTTATGCCTGATAGTAGATAATATTTACGTCACGTATCGTGCAAAACTACATTTTTTTACTTCATTTTTACATTCATAACTGTCTTAAAACAAAAAGACAATCAGCGAATCTGATGACTGAACACATAGCATAACGTGGGCTGGATGCATAGAACATAGAATAGCAAGGGGCATCTCCTCCTGTCGTGATTTGCACTTAGAGAGGGAGATCTCCAGCTCCCTTTCAGCCTTCTATTGGTGTTATAGCTAGCTAGATGTGACCCTTCATAATTGACATACTTTGCTGCTGTTCATCTCGATTTCGAGCATTCAGAACTACAATGGCCTCCCTCGCACCTTATGCATTTCGGTGCGTGATTACATTAAGTTATTGTTTCCGTATTGCTGAAATGATTTGTTTTCCCGAAGTTCTTCACTTTGTCTTACTGTGTGATATGAAAATTGTGCATCAACAGTTGTATCATTAAATGTAGCAGATATATCAAAATTTCTGCGAAGAACGGTCTTTTAAAATGAGATGTAATATTGACAATACTAGTGGCATCGTAACTTAGGTTTTCTAATTAGCTTTTAATTGTTTCGACCCACTCCTGTCAATGTCATGGTGCAAGTTTTTTGTTACTACCCGAGGACTTTTGACGGACACTCTAACTCCACTAGATTTTAGTAGATTTTAATTTGAACCTTTTTTGACCAGTTTCTCTTTGAAGGAATTGCACTAATGCTGTATAGTCTTCCACATCATTAAGTTGAATTGGTGGGGGTCTTTTGGGAACCGGTTGCTTTTTGATTGACTGGGATCCATCTTCTTCAATTTTTGATAAAACGTCAAAGCTATTTCTAGTAGCAATAACGTATCTTACTTCAACTTTATTTCTGGGGTCTTCGTCACTTCTAAGTTTTTGGCGGATAACGATTTCCCACGCTGTTGATGGTTGCCATGTTGTTCATACTGTTGTTCGATGACCACCGAACATCTCACATTCTAAAGTTTACTTAACGCCATAGTGGTAACCTCGTGCTGAGTTATTTTGCTCAGTTCAGACGGAAAAAAAACAAGTTTTCATATCTAAACTTTTCATACGAAATTTGTTTTTAAAATATTCGTTAATGTGATTTAGTAAATTTCAACCAATTATTTTTTAATTTAATGAACTAGAGAATGAAGTAAAGTTTAAAAAATAATGAATCGAGTGAAAGTATAATTTCCAGCAATTTCGTATAATTTTCATAACATTTTTAACTGTGAAATAATGAGTAGAATAGAAGCAGTTTTTGAGTTAATCAAAACCAAGTTTTTTTTTTGTTTTATTTATTATTTTTTTCTTTTATCATTCTGCCATGAAATAAATAGTTATTTAAAAAAAATAGCATTGAAATAGATCACTGTAACAGTTTATCTTTCTTTTGAAATAACGAAATGATGAATTCATGACTACACTTAATTCCTTTTACATACTCGTATTTGTCGATTTTCAAATTTTGCTAAGAAAGTGCAATTTTGTGTTTTTTTAATTAGGTACTTCTATATACCTCTTAGTAGTAAAATCTTTTTAAATTATAGCTATATATTTACCCGTGATTCATTAATACTTAAACTAAAAGTTGTAAAATTCAGGTTTATAATCAACATTAATTCATAGTAAATTTATATAAAAATAAATAAATGTAAATTTAATAAAATCCATTACTTACTAAATCCTCAAAATTGAAACTGAAACAAAAACTAACTACTTACCTTACTTACCTTATATTTACTTACTCATGCCCATATGAACATATTCCTCACAAATATTCGGCAAAGCTGAAGTACTCACAAAAACTTCAAACGTTTCAATCCATATTGTTACGACTTATTATTAAAAGCACCTTGATACGTGACTAACAAAACTTTACATACTTACCTCCATCTACCAACAGTCGACCAGCAGAGTACGATACTTTACAAACGATTTTTTATAAATTTGAACGGACATCCAAACATTTTAATCAGGAATTTGGCTAACATACTCATTGATACGAAAAGACTAAATATGGATGAGAGATCTGCTCACTTAGACAGCCAAGGTAATTTAATCAAGCCAGGAAGGGGGTGCTGTTGGGTGCTTTCCCTCCTCATGCCTAACATGTCATTATTTTATCTTACCGACATCTCATTCGCTGATTGTCAGGACCTAGCAGACACATGCGAATCAATAATTAAACTAAAAAAAAAATTTATTAAACATCAAATACTCCATTTTAAAACTTAGTCAAATTATAGCATTATAGGTTTCGCCACTTTAATCTAGTGATTTTCTAGCAAGATTTCAGAGCAGATAATCTTTCCAACCGGTGTTTCTGTGAAAAAAAAAAACAAAAAAAAAAAAAAAAACGAGTGGTTGGGCGGGTTAAATTGATACGCCAGTTTAGCATGACAAACAAGAACATTGCACGACAATATAAACCTTACCAGCAAATTATTAAATGAACCATTAAAAAAGCAATTAAACGTTAATCGATGGATAGGAGACCTATTTATGTTCAATTTTATAGGTTGGCGTTGATGGAGCTTTCGTGATGGAAGGAGACTTATGTCCGCCTCATTAAAATAATCTTCAACCCCCGTTTTTAAGAACTATGCAGTTAAAAGATTATTATGATGTCAGGGTAGGTATGGAGAGACGTTAGTGGATATTCAGTTATTGAGACCTTAAATTTTTCCAATAATCAGCCTCAATCCTTCTTCTTAATAACTTTTTTAATGGTTGTAGGAATTGGTTTACGGTTTAGTTAGACATGAATACTCCACAAGAGAACCCTTGGAAAGTAATAAAACCAAGGAGCTTTGTAACAATAGCTATAAATTCCTATGATGGACTCTTCAACTTTTATCTCCCCGTTTGATGGGATGTCCTACCTGTTTTTGAAGATAAAATAGGCTTCCGATGGTATCGTGGTAAGCAGATATCTTATTGGTTCTTAAGCCACTACGGAATAAACCAGTCACTGAAAAAATAAAATTGACGTAATAAATTTTCTTCTTTATTAGCTTAAAAAACTTTTATTATTAAAGTTGTTTTTACCAAATGTAATATAAACATTATCAGGTCGCGTCGATTCCTACAATTAGCATTGGTTCGATTGGGCTTCATTTGCTATGTCGATGTCCACCCTAACTTTTTGACATTAGAGGTTTCAACTACATGATAACAGTGCGACAATTGGGTTCGATAATTGGGTGAACTGAGAAAAGTCATTAGCCAACTGGAGGCTACTCACACCAAATGGGATTGACGGATTACTGTGTCCTGTATACACGATCGTGTTCCTTAAAATGTCAATAAGCCACCCCCATGTTCGGTCCATGGTCTGTTCAGATAAAATGTAGGTACTCGTGCGCCAGCTATCAACAGCCATATTGCATGGATCCAGGCCGATTTATCATTAACCTTGTCTCGTTTTCACATGATCTTGATGACATAATCGTTTTTTTTTTTCTGGGAAGGACACAACCAAATAAGATCCAATGTGATATATTATGGAGCCTTGCAGTTTAAAATTAGTAACAGATTTGATGTAAATTTAGGGTGTATCTAGTTTTAGATTGTCGGCAAGTCGTATGATATCTTGCGGTTCTTGATCTTTTTCCTTGTTAACGAGTACAGCAAATGGATTTAGAGTACCAAAACTAACCTGCCTAGTTTGTTCAGAAAATGTATAGGCCCTCGGACTCTTGCATGCTACTTGCTGCCACTCGCCTTGGACTATGCAGCTTTACCAACAACTTCCTTCCGATCTGCAGGTTGGTTACAGATAGCGTAAGGTTTAGAATTAGTTTTCTTGTTATTCGCAACATTCTTGACTCATTGAGGAGATGGTATCATACTAATTTTTCAATTAGCCTTGAGACACAATGATTAGTAAATCATGCACTCGTTATATATCTACTTTTGTTTTTACTATTACCCCTAACTCTGATATATACCAAAATGTAAAATAACGCTTCATACATTGTTTATTACTCTGTAAAATGAAATTAATTACCATTAATAAAAGAGCACCAATAGTTCTATTCATACATTTATGTGATGGAAGCACACTTTTATCTGTGAAAATATAATTATGAATATAAGAAATCCACTGAAAGAAAAAAAATCATAATTTATTCCTATATAAATAAATAAAGTAATACCCGCTTCACCTAGTATATATGACTTGGTTTCCCGGAAAGTTTGTTGCTAAGATAAAGGCTAAGGATAAGACATTTAAGAGCAATGGGTGGTGATCCTCCTTAACTGCTGATCTTAGGGCTAAGTCCTACAGGTCCCAGATTTAGACCGGAAGGAGACACTGCCTTCGACCCGAAGTATCGGATGTGCTTAACTAGGGTCTTAACGAAGCTCCTTAAATATCCAGTGGGCTTAGCGAATCAGTTAAGAGAATCTATTATTACAACTGACCTGCCGGATGAATCAAAGGAGTTTTTCAAGTTTTAATTGTTGTTATAATATATTGATAATAGACAGCTTAAAATTTCTGATGATATCTAAAGACAGTAATGATTACCAGTAGTAATGAATAAATCTAATAAACTCTTTATTAGATACAAAAGCTATTGTATAATAGTTTCATAACACAGAAACTATGTAGTAGAATTTTCCAACGGGACTGTCGGTAACATAATATAGGTACTATTACTTCAAGTCGACGAAATCTCCATCCCGACAAAATTGAATTCTGTTCGCCAATAAAATGAAACTTAGTAACATTTTTTTAAATATTGTGAAATTCTAATTTTAAAATTCAGGTCAGAATTGGGGCCATCGCTAACTCTGAAGTTCGCGTGCCCAAGTCCAGATAAAGTTAATGGGAACGAAGTGTCTGTTGTTTATGGGCTCGAGCAGATATTAAACGAGATGCAACTGATTTATTTATTATAAGGAATTCTCTACATAGGTTTAATTGAAATAGTTAATGATTATGAGGCATTTCACTGAGTAAATGACTTGTTAAGTTGGAAACATAAATTTTGAAAAAAAATAATATATGTATCTTTCATCTCGGTTTTTTATTTTTTTTAAATTTAAAATCGTTTTGTTTTCCATTTTGATTTTGAAAGAACATCAGATGTGTGTGAGACTTGGAGACTGAGTAGAAAAGACGTAAAAAAACTACGAACAACAGAAGATTGCATGGAACGATATATGATACAATTGATTTTTGCGACTCGTTACTATCTATCCTTCGTATTTGAATCAGTCCGATACACGCCCGTGCTGGGGTGCGGTTATGTGAGACCAGACCATTATGTGGCAGAATTTAATAGTTAACTGTAAAAAATAGTATATATAAGTACATACAATGGCAATAGAATGGATGGATTTTGATATATAACTAGATTTGCTAATTGTAATTAGTTCTTATTAGTATAGTCTTCTTATTAGTATAGCAAAAAAAAAAACAAAAAAAACAATTCTAAATACATCAAAAAGAAAAAGTTATTAAAGAAATATATTTTCGACTCCTCTTTAAGATGATACTTTTGAATGGCCCCATTAGCACTATCAAATCACCTGTTTATTTAGAGCTAGACTCGTCTCAGCAATAAAAGAATAAAGAGTGTCAATTAAGACTCCTAGGGGCCTAACGAGAGCCCTCGGTTCCCTGCTACTAATTAGTGATGGAGCCCTCTACTGCTTCATCACTAAACTAAACTCAACAGTTGGGGCTCTCAGCCTTTTGTTATCTATCCTTCTAAAATTTAGAACGATTTTAAAACACATCTTTCGGTAATATTTATTTCTTGTAGAAATTACTCAATTCTTTACCAACTTAATGAAAATAGGGTATACATTAAACAAAGTATCAATATATATATATATATATATATATATATATATATATATATATACATATATTACTAGATTATTTTTCAGTTATCATTCACTTTCCTAAATAAATGTGTTCGTAACGTTGGGGGTCGACTTATTTTTTCTAGCTACTAGTGAGCAATAAGTGAAGTTACTCAAGTGGTACTACCAACCTAATTTAGCAAGGATGGAAAGGTGAAGATTTATTACATTGGTCCTCCAAAAAATAAGTATTAAATCGCTTCTATGACAAGGCAGCTAAACATCTATTTTAAACAAATTCCTTTCATCGACTCTAGGGATCGTTAACCAGTTGATTTATTTTTGTATATTACCCGGAATCAACCGAATAGCTTAACAGATCTATTGTTCTTTTACCCAAGGTTTAGTTCTTCTAAAAGTAGTTCAAAGATCTTGTGTGTCACACATTACTATCAACAAAGTAGTTTTAAATGTGAAATGTTATAAAAAGAAATATATATTCAAGATATTGTATAGTGATTTTACGATAGGTTAAATGATTATCAGGATTTTTAGTTTAAAACTTTTTTATTATGTAAAGCCAACGTTTCGATCCAACTTGTGGATCTTCAACAGGGCTAAAAGAAAACAAATATATGAGTATCCATGCTAGAAGATGACAAGAAATTAATATTTTGCAGAACTGATAATAATATAAAAGATGTTAAGCATTATACATGAATATTTAAACAAGTGGCTGGTTAGCAAGATAAAATAGAATCTGATATTTACCTTCTGAGTCCAGGTTGATACAGAGACTGAAGGAAAAATAATGTGAGAGGCAGTGGTAGGGGGTTCTGTAAAATATTCATTTATTATCATCCTCTAGCATAGATACTCACATATTTGTTTTCTTTTAGTCATGATGAAGATCGACAAGGTGGATCAAAACGTTGGCTTTACATAATAAAAAAGTTTTAAACTGAAAATCCTGATAATCATTTAACCTATCGTAAAGAATAAGAGTTGACCATCTCTCCCCTCTATAGTGATTTTACTATAATACACATTGTTTACTCCTTTCAACTTAACGTCTATAATAAAAAAAATTGCTATTTTTATTTATGACTCCTCCCAGTAAAAGAGTGGTCATATTCTTGCAAGATTTTAAAATATTTAAATGCATTCAAACAATAACAGCGAATTTTTTTAACAATAATTTAATAAATCAAAGGTTACAATTTAAATAATTTTATAATTTAAATTATATATCCTTCTTCATAAAGACAGGAAGTTGTCGATGTTTTGCACAGTTAGAAGTTCAATCAGAGGCTAAATATACATTTTATTTTAGTTAACTTTCAATCACTTTCTGAAGAATCTCTCTATGGTTTTTTTTTTTTTTTTTTTTTGAGATATGACGTTCATTTTGCTATGTGTTGTTTTTTAGCAAGCGATACCTACCATGGAATTTGTTGTTGGTACAAACTAGACTACCTGAAATTAAAAAAATAAAAATTTCTTGGTAACGAGGATATTTGTCCAATATAAATTAATCATTTGAAATTAACCGTGTGAACATGAGAATTCTAAACGATATCACCAACCCTTTGCTATTCCTATTTTTAACCGCATAAAAAAGTACTTTTGCATGCTTGATTTGAATAAATACATTTATGCTTTAAAGTATTCCTTCTTTGTGTTTGTATGGATATCCTATACTCAACTATTTTTGCTTGCATATTTCTTAACAATTCTTTCTTCTTTTTTTCTAGAGAGAAGTTAAATCCTGGGCTTTTCACCTCGGGCAACACAAGAAAAGACTGCCTCAGCCTCTTCTCTAAATTAATTAGGACAAAGAATATCGAAAGTCTTCAGGAGGATGTGGTGCCTTCGGCCAAATCCGGGAAGAACAGACTCAAGGTAATCAACTTTATATTTTATCATGATTCAATATATATAATATATATGTGTATATATATATATATATATATATATATATATATATATATATATATAGAAATATATGGCTTTTTATTACGTTGCTGCAGTAGCAATGTGGACATTTCCCTATTTCTTTGAAGTAAGAATGATGACAATCCTCTTATGCATCTATCATATTTGTAAATTTATTTTATATAACCTATATATTGTTATTGAAAATTTATATTATTATTTTAATCATACTTGATGATATGTAAATTGAAGAATAAGTAGGACTAAGAAATAGAAAAAGGAATTACGGTGTCTAGATTGCAAAGAATGTTCTAGCATGTGTATAACTTTTTTTCTTTTATTTATTCTTGTGCCCTCCTTATTTTTCTTTTCGACAATACGGGTGTTTAACCAAAATAACAAATATCCAATCATTTCTGTTAAATAATTTAAAATTACTTGAACCGGAGAGATATATTGGAAACTGTCAGTTGCAGACGCCACTCGTTATAGCTCTATAAATCAGGTAGTGGAGAGTTATTGAAGCAATAGATTGATTCACACGGCTTTTGACCAAGTCATAGATGAAGAAATGAAAAGAAAAAATATCCTTTTTTTATTGATAATTGGATCGCTTCGATCCAAGATTGAATTATCTTCGAGTTGATTATTGTTGTATTGTTTTGAATCTATTGAAAATTGAATCTAGAGAGAGAGAGAGAGAGAGAGAGAAATGTTTTATTTTGCAAAATAAAATAGGCAGTGCTGCCTAAATACATTGTGTTTAAGAGAACACAAAAAAAGAAACAGCGTACCAGATCAATAAATAATTGCATATATAGATATGCAATTATTTATAAAACACAATGTATTGCTAAACTACATTTGATCCAATTATATATTGTATTGATTAATTATAGATGAAACTCTTTAATATTTTAGACCTTTTTAAAACAACCTGTGTAATCTTTGCGTTAGAATATCCAAATTTACAAAAACCTTAATTTGGCTGTGGCTGTTATAAGGCGCGCCTCTATTTCAATAAGAAATTTATTTGATAATAAATTAGCAAAAGTATCTTCCTTTTTCACCATAAATATTTATTTACAGCATAACATGTTGACGTTTCGGGCCTGTTTCCCCATTCTCATAACCTGCACATTAATTTTTATATCTATTAACATTTAATAATCCAAATACTAGTTTAAGAAGTTAGATAAAATAAATTAAGTATAACTTACATAAATATTTTTTCAATCGTAAGATTGATGGTCTTTTAATAAATATTATAATAAATTTTATATCAATCTAATCCTAATTTGTGTGTGACCACCATTTTAAATTATTTTTAAATAATTTACTTTTTGAAGAGAAAAGATTTGGCTCCGCCGGGAGTCGAACCCGGGTCTCCCGCGTTACATGCGTATACCATAAATTGGACAAAATTTGTAATTTAAAAATTGACGTATGTCAATAAATATCATAAATTGGACAAAATTTGTCCACCTCCCGCTACTACTCGCAAAATTTGTGAGATAGGGGGAGTAGGTATCAGTTAAGAGGAAGGATTTGCTCTGCCTTGAGCCGAGCTCTGTGGTACAGTGGTTAGCATCGGCGCATGTAACGCGGGAGACCCGGGTTCGACTCCTGGCGGAGCCAAACTTTTCTCTTCAAAAAATAAATTATTTAAAAATATATAATAATAAATATATCAATGTCATATGCTAAAATATACAATTATACTTTTATTATATGTTAGCTCATACTTGTCCATTTCTAATTGACTAAAGGCTGCTGGACTCTGTTCTCTATATTTTCACCCTGTTAATACTAAATCCCTTGTCCCCTAGCTGATTGTGATAATTTTGTTTTTTTGTAATTATTATTTCACTATTGTTGATTAAAATCTTTTTATTTTATTTAATATGTCCATGTAATGGGTTCCTAAATTTTTTGTATCTGTTTTACAATGAACTGTAATTTTATTGTTTTTTGTTATGTGTATGACCTCCAATAATTTTCTATTTTTTGTATTACTTTCCATGTCTAATATATTGTTTTTTTTCAAAATTAAATTTGTGTTGTAGTTTGATACTATGGAATGCTAGTGATGATGTGTTGATGTTTTTTATATTTTTACAATTTGATTCATCATTAAATGAATTAAACAATAACAATAAATGTGACATTAAAAATGCATTTGAGATAAAGGAAAATTTAAATAACATAGTTTATGATGAGAGGGAACACGAAATGATAAGCATGGATGCTCAATCGTTATTTACTAACATCCCTGTAGAAGAATGTTTAAAGATTATCGAGGATAATTAGGAAATTGTAAAAAACAGTACCCCAATTATGGATAAAAATTTTTTTTGGAGGGAATTAGTTTATGTTCTAAATTTAATTATTTCAAATATAAGAACAATATTTATAAACAATTGTGGGGACTAGGAATGGGATCGACGCTATCGGTTAACATCAGTGGAATATATTTAAACAAATTGATATCATCAAAAATAAATAAAATAACTTATCAGCCTGTAATAATTAAAAAAATATATAGATGATTTGTTTTTAATTGTAAAGAACCAAGGACCAGAAATAATGAAACCATGAGAAGAAACCAAGAAGAAGAAATAATGAAAATATTAATAGATTATAATAGTAGACTCAAATTTACAATGGAAAGAACTATGAACAATAGGATCAGATTCTTGGATATAGAAGTGCATAATCTGTAATGTTGACAGATAAAGATTTCATGAAAACTATATAAACAGAGGTATATGGTATATTAAAAGAAAACTTTTATCCGATAAAATTAATGACCAAATTGTGGTTTGGCATAAACAATAAAAAACAAACAGAAGTGGAGCATAGGATGAATAAAAAATCCAAGAAAATAATAGGAAATGAAAAAACAATATTAAAAAAAAAATTAAAATAAACAACTACTGATTACAAATTTTTTTAAAGAAAATGTAAAGACCAATGGAAACAATAATTATGATCGAAACTCGATTAACCTAAGTAAAACAAGGAGTGATGACAATGTGAATAATACAATTTCAAATAAAAAAAATTGTGGATATCAATATAGGCAATATTATAAAATGTCATTCATCCCGGGATTAACAGATAGTATAAAAAATACTCAAAAAATATATCAATGTCATAAGCTAAAATAAACTGTTATACATTTTCTATATTTCAGCTCATACTTGTCCATTTCTAATAGACTAAAGGCAGCTGGACTCTGTCCTCTATATTTTCACCCTGTTAATACTAAATCCCTTGTCCCCCCGCTGAAAAAAAAAACACTCTAAAAGATATATCAAACTACAACACAAATTTAATTTTGAAAAACCAATATATTAGACATGGAAAATAATACAAAAAATAGAAAATTATTGGAGGCCATACACATAACAAAAAACAATAAAATTACAGTTAATAATAAAACAGATACGAAAAATGTAGGAACCCATTACATGGACATATTAAATAAAATATAAAGATTTTAATTAACAATAGTGAAATAATAATTACTAAAAAGCATAATTATCACAATCAGCTGGGGGACAAGGGATTTAGTATTAACAGGGTGAAAATATAGAGGACAGAGTCCAGCAGCCTTTAGTCAATTAGAAATGGACAAGTATGAGCTGACATATATAAAAAGTATAACAGTGTATTTTAGCATATAACATTGATATATTTATTATAACATTTATTAAAAGACCATCAATCATACGATTGAAAAATTATTTATGTAAGTTGTACTTAATTTATTTTACCTAAATTATTAACTAGTGTTTGGATTATTAAATGTTAATAGATATAAAAATTAATGTACAGGTTTTGAGAATGAGGAAACAGCCCCGAAACGTCAACATTTTATGCTGTAAATAAATATTTATGGTGAAAAAGGAAGATAATTTTGCTAATTTATTATCAATTATAATATAAATATCTTCTTACCAAATTTAGAAGAAAATAAGAAATTTATGTGATGATTGTTAAAATGTTTTTTCAATCGAAGAGATCGCAGTAAGTAAGAGAAGATTATTATTAGTATGGAGACTTGAATGATGAATTTATTAAATTGGTTTTCACTTTCCTTGCCATTCACATACATTTATTTTCTAGAAAAAGCATTAGAAGTCAGTTCACTGGAAACCAAACAACACTCGTACGAAGTAAAAGATGTAAAAAGACACTACAGTAAAACTTTATTTAAATGATATACTTTTTGTATGCAGTTTTTGAAACCCTGCCTTAAAAAAGCTGATACAAGTAGGTTTCAATAAATAACCTTAACAATTGGCCATATGTACTAAACAATGCACCCCCGTAGTCTATACTGCAGGCTTGATTTCGAAATAGTTAACATATAACAAAACATTAATTTCAATAACTCATGCTAATAAAATTATCCATTTCCCTTTCTTACAATTTTTTCATATGTTTACTGTTATCTTATTATTAAAAATTAGGACTTGATGTCCTTGCTAAGAGGGCACTCTTACGGCTTTCTTTTCCGGCATTTATTTTAACCATACACCTAAGAAATCAAAGTAGACTTAGAGTCAAGATAAATAAATCCGAAACAATCTTCAGAAATCCGAATATTAATTATAGAATCACGATTGTTTTTTTCTTATAACTGACGTTTCCTTTTTAAATAGACTGTTGATTCTAGAAAATGAACCAAAAAATCAAAAACTGATAAATAAAAAAGAAGCGTATTGGTATATTTATTTTAGTATGAGCATGTAAGAAGTTTATTTTATTCTACATACCATATTTTTAATAGAACATTCATTTAAAAATAAGAACAGGGATCTATTTATAATATTTAATTTCGAGGAACATATTTTAGAAATAATAACTTGGGTTCTAATACATTTTTGTGAAGTTAATTAACAGTGATTATACACTACAAAATGATTAATACCCCTCAATTTAAATAGTAATGTTAACACGCTTAGTAATGGTCACGCTACCCTTTTTTTTGTGGTTTAAAGTTCATTTAAAACGTTTAAGGTTCATTCCTTTCTCTAAGGTTCTTTCGTCTGGTTTCTTGTCTATACATGTAATCATTACATTACATGATGTAATGTATATGAATAGATATAGAATAAATGCTTGCGATGATCTAAAATAAATTCAATATAGAAAAAGTACAAAAAAAAAAAAAAAAAAATTGAAAATATACTTTAAAAAGGATAAAACTGAAAAAGCGTAAGATGTTACCCAATTTCTGGAACTTAAAAAAAATACCCTGCTCAGTGGAGGAAGGGTGGGTATAAAAAAAAAAGACCAAAAAAAAAAAATAATAATAATAAAAAAAAGAAGGCGAGAGAGAATGTATGAATCACCTAAAAAGAATTAAATAAATAGATAAACATAGTAAAAGAGAAAGAGAAATTGTGAGCGCCACGCCGCATAGTGGTCCAAAAAAGCTGAAAATGGGAAAAAACCTAGTATCTATTATAATTACTTTGCTAGTGGCTTGGAACCACCCGTGTATTAATTTTTTGAGGTGCCGAGTCTAATGAAATCAAAATCAGTGCAATTGGACCACCAGATCAAGTCCAAATTTGAGGTCAAAAAGTCAAAAATTCGTGTTTGATATAGTCTTATATGTTTCTTGAGGAGCCGAATCTAATGAAATCAATATAAACTAAATCAGAGCATCAGATCAAGTTAAAATTTGAGGTGAAAAATAAAAATTTGAATAATTTTTTTTTATTTGACATTTTTATGTATATTAATACAAATAGGATATAATTATATAATATGGTTTAAATAAAATGTATGCTTCCTCGGTTAGCTCTTTTTTTTTCTTTTCATACTTGTATAGTGGTCTTAAATCCGTAATGTACAGGTTGCTTGTTACAAATAATTGGTGGAAAACATCTTCATTTGTTGCGACTTGAGATATCTTCCTGGAATGATGTTCCCTGTACTGCTTATAATTTTTGTTCCTACTCTCCATGAGCCTCTTCTGTCAGGGAACCGATAGAAGAGCTGCGTGCTCAAATCATGTCTGCTACATGGAAAAGAATTTTGTGGACGGTCGATGGGAGATAGTACCAGGGGTACCGAGTCACTGCAATCTCAGCCGTTTTCGGTGCATACTTGCGAAATGCTGCAGTATCAATTTAATAATAATTAAATAATTAAATAATTAGTAATTTGCGCGGGTAATGAAGGATTTTCAAAAAAACTTGCAACAATAACAGCATCAAACTGAAATAAATGTACCACCTCAATTTTCAGGGGCGAGAGCTGTAGTTCAAAGGATCACTATAGAATATAAGCTAACTGTGCAACTTCAAACAAGCTACTTGTAGTTGTGGTTTATTTGATTATTTAAAATACAATTTTTTTTTAGTATTTTAGAATTAAAATTAAAATAATTTTATTTTATTTTAGTATTTTAGAATTAAAATGAAAATAGCGTGTGATTTATTTTATTTTAATTCTAAGCGAGAGCCCCTACCTTAGAGACCTATAGAAGGATTTTTCTTAACTAATAGTTCCCCCCCCCCCCCAAGGTCATAGTTTCTCGCCACTCGCACCGTAACGAAATGTTTAAATCCTTGTAAATCCCAAAGTTGGCCGAAGTTGGCGCTGAAAATTTTACCACAGTTCCTCTACTACCTACAGTTACATATTGACCCATTGCGACCGTAACGCAAACTTTTTAAAAACCAACAAAGTCAAAAAATCATACTTATTTCAGCAATGATTTCGAAAATTAATTTCTTCTCTAACAATTGATATTATTTAAACATGTTTAGTCCATAACAGTGATGACACACTCCTGATGTATTGGGGAATATTTTATCGTTAATCTTATACAGAGTAGAATTTTTTTTTTATGTTGGTAGAAAAGTACGATTTTTTCAATCATTAAATAGTTCAATTTTACTGTTACACACACATTTTAATTTTGAACTAGTTAAAAAAATATATTCTTTCTATTGTTCTACAAGTATCTAAGTATTCGAAAACCAAGAAAAAATTAGGTTTCGGCTACTTTCATTTATGAGGTTTTTTCCCAGGTTGGACCACTGTGCGCCGTTTTTTACTATTGACAGGAAAAACGTCGAAAACTAAATATTCCTACTTTGTCTTATAAAACTACTCCCATTATACATAAGAATATGATTTTCAATAAGACAAAAAAAAGAAATGATTAATTAAACAACAAAGAAAAAAAAATTAAGTCCTTACCTCTGAAATAAAATTAAACATGGAAACAAAGTCTGCTATGTCTTTTTCTTTCTTTTTTAATAATAATTTCTTAAATAGAAATATAGATATATATAAAAACATTAAATCCTTCCAATTGAGTAACAATCTATTGGGGGTAAATAACAAATTATTTTGAGAAGAAAATTAAGTTGGTATAATTTAATTTCCTTGATTACAAAGGAAAAAAAAAAAAACATTCTTCAATATCGAAACTAAATTCGTCCAGACCTTTGTCCACTGGCTCGTCTCAGCCTGCTCCTCTCCCACCACGTCCAGCTTGTTTACACTACTTCACTCTCACTCTTATTTTATCACGTCTTTTTTCTACATTTAATTTAATGCCTGCTAATAACAAAAAAAAATACCATTTACTTAATCTAAATTATTAATATTAACCTAAACTGCTAGTCAATTCGAAATTATATTATCACGCAGTCGTCTTATCAAAAATTGAAAAAAAACAAATTTTAGTTCCATTTTCTTTCTTTTTTTTTCAACCAAAAAACTTATTTACACTGTAACAAAGAGATAACTTAAAAAAGTTTAAAAAAAGAAATTTAAATTGCATTTTTAAAACAATGCACCTCTATACATACCTTGAAAATTACTTATGTCTTGGTGAAGCCCGATTTTGTGGAAATTGAAAATAAAGTTGTTTTTTTAAACTGTTTTCGAGTCTGGAATTACTTTTTTTTTTTTTTAATTATTCAATTTTATAGTTGATATTGAATTTGTTTTTATTATGGCTTCCCATAAGATTTGTGATTCTTCGTAAGTTTTCGTTCAATTATTAAAATTAAATAATGATTCTTTAGTTTTTTTTCTATTGAATTTTTATTTCTTTATGGTTTATGAACTGGATAAGATTGTTGATTTTTATTTTATAATTATTTTTGTTTATAAATATTATAAATTTGTATGTTTAATGGGGGCATTGGTGGTGTATACCATCTTGTAATAGATGTTTTCACTCTTTGTGGTGTATTACAAACATAAGTTACACATAAGGAGAATTCCAGATCTCATTTCAATTCGCCATCTTCGAACTCTCCGCGATCTCACTCTTTCTGACTCTCCCCAAGAACTCCCCCACTGGGCTTTATAAGGCATTTGGGGATTCCAGATACTGGATATACAGATACAAGCGTAATAAATATTTTTTTGTGATTATTATCGATATGAGTTTGCGTAGGATATGTTTCCGAAAGTTTCGTATTTCCAAAGTTACTTAGCTTGAAGCAGATGGTCTTATTAATATGAATGGCTTTAGAACACTTGATTGAATACTGATTACATCTAATTTTATTATGAAGTATGAAATTATTAATATCCTACTAAAAAATATTGAAAAATTATAACTATATTTCAATATCATTTTAAACCTAAATACTAACATACCCTCAAATACATGATGGCGAAGGGACCCATAGTTGCATGTTATACTTTCCTCATTACTTTTCCACTATAAATAATGCAAGCATTGTATGGGTATTATATCTGTAAATAATCTGATGGATTGGGTGTGACTGTGGTAGGCCTCTTCTCCTCCAATCTCCCTTCAATTCTAAATATTCCAGATCTCCTTCCTCCGTGATCTTATTCTCTCTGACCCTCCCCAAAAACTTCCTTCATGGCACTCTTACCAAGCAACGCCCATATGTTTTCCAAAATAGTCATCTCTATAGTTTAGTCTGTTACCTTTAGATGAATTCAACGGGTTTTCTCGAGCCTTTTTACTTCAAATTATTTAAATTTATAACCTTATACGCTTTATAAGGCGGTGTTAGTTTTATTTTTCTTATTAGACTTCACCACCTTTCGATTTAAGCCCTTAATATTGAACAGATGTGAGTCGGTGCAGCGAACTCTGCTGTGGGTAATTTGTATAGTGTTATCTTGGTTATTAACACGTTAGGTGCGGCGGCGGTGAATTGAACGGTATCGGTCCCAGGGGCCGATGAGCCACAGCCGATATCGGGCGTCGGGGTCCGATGGGAATGTTCCGACGAAAGCGTTACCTGAAAAGTGAATTAAATGAGCGTCTCAAGGGCATTATCTCTTGCTAAGGATTATAACTAGACATAATAGGCGCAGGACAGGCCCCCGTGGTCCGATAAAGGATTAACGCGATACTTTATCGAAAATCGGACCTCGGAGTCCGATTCTAAAAAATAACAGGATTTCAGCTGTTAGCAACATTTTCATCATTAAAAATCGACTAAATTGAGTGTTCGAATTTTCGGACATTTTCATGTGAAAATCGGCTGTTAAGAGGGGAATGTAAGACATTGGACCCCGGGGTTGATGCCGCACCTAACGTGTTAATGAAATCTACTCTCACCAAAATAAAGCAGTACGGTAATTTCAATCAATGGAGAACTTAACATGTTCTATTATGGTATATAATTTCAATTTACCAATTACTTATAAGACAAATTAAGGAAAGCTTCTATAATTTGTTCCTCATTCCATAATTCTGTTCCGTTAAGGTTAAGTCTTGTATCACATAAGAGGAACTGATAAAGTAAGTGAATTTTGAACTTAGATAGAACAGGAAAAAGAGTTGGCTAAAAGTTCTAAATTTCTTGTTCAAAGTTGTTAGTAAAAAGGTTAGGCGGTGGAAGAGTATCGACCGCTCTAGGTTAGACTGATCGCTTCCGTGTCCAACCTATTATTTTTAAAATGCACGAAAAACATCGATAAACAAAAAATAATTCATAAAGATATACTAAATTTTAATTGTAAAGAATACAAATCAAATTAAGAAAATGTTAATTGAAATTTAAAATTATATTAATACTGAAATGCTAGTAACTCTGACAAAAGACTTGTGACATGAATGACCTTTCTTTTATTTATATATTCATAATATATTTATTAATTTTAACTCTGTTAGTCTTAATGAGGCTTTAACCACGAAACTTAATTACTGATTACTTTTAATTAAGTAGTTCTATGAATAATAAATAGAAGAATATTAATTAATAACAGAATACTATTACTAATTATCTCTAGAAACATAGTCTATTCTTATTGTAATAATTTTTTCTTTCATCAATACATAGATCGATTAAAAAGGAAAATTTACTACTTTATTCAAAATGAGAATGAAAATAAATCCGTGTGATAATAGTATAGCATATAAAGGTAGAAATACCGTAATATTTCCAAAATAAAGGGCCACAGGTCCACCGTTTTTCATATTCAGATGCATTGGTTGATCATGAAGAATTGAGGAGAAAGTAGGGAAGGAAACATGCTCGTTAGGATAGGTCTCTAATCCTTTTAATGGTGGATAAAAATAACTCAAAAGAATAATTATTAATGCTCTTTCCTGAGAATGGCCCCAACAAATCATGAATACAATCATTAACTGACAAAATACCACTGTAAAAAGTTTTATTTTAATTACTTATTTGTTAAAAAGAATTTGAGCATTTTAGTCGAAAATCTAGGGGAAAATTACTGACGCATTATTTTTCGTTATCGACGATGTTATACATTGCCTCCAATCAGTAAGGTCTATTGTCCATCGCCAATATTTATTCAATTATATTTCTTGTAATAACCAATTGATAATTATTTTTATAATTTCTAAAAGTGTTTTTCATGAAAAGTAAAGATGGAACCCGGAATTCCGGATCACTAATGCGGCGCTGTGTTAAGCACAATGGCTTTCTGCGGTTATCGGTTTTTAAAAATATAATATCCAACAGCTATGCTTACTATGCTGGCTAGAATAAGCTGGGCACACATGTGTGTATTACCCAAGTAGAATTTGTTTTTAATTCACGGTAATCCTTTTTACTCAAGCCTTTAAGCGCTTCATAGTTTCCTATTTACTTAAAGTTTTTGGGCTTAAGAAAGTCGTCAAAGTTACCAGAACTTTTCTGAGCGATCGCTCCAAAGTTTTGGGTATTGATTTTCTATTTCCAATTTGAACCGTGTCGCCTGTAAGTTCAGTGATTTATCGAAATTAGTCTTAATCATAATTTGAATCGGAAGTTTGTGTTTTTTTAGAATTGATATCTCTAACAAAACACAAATTACTTCCTAATTCCAATTATCCTTTACTAAATGATTAAGAACATTCAATCAGAGTCGGACGATATTGACCTGATTCAATATTTAATTTAGTTTATTTAAACCTCATTAATCTCAATTAAAACTTTTTAGATTATCAGACAGAGTTTTCTTAATAAAGGTTAATTTGAAAAAAAAAATTGCTCTGTAACTATTTTATAAATTTTAGGTATGAAAACTTGTTTTTTCTGTCTAAACTGAGCAAAACAACTCATCACGAGGTTAAGACAACAACGGTGTTCAATAAACTTTAGAATGTGTCCTGCTCCGTGGTCATCTAACAATATAGATGCAAATGAAAATCTTACAGCCTGGGAAATGGTTATCGGCCGAAAACTTAGAAGAGACGAAGACCCCAGAAATAAAATTGAGGTAAGAGACGTTATTGCTACTAGTAATAGCTTTGACGTCTTATCAAAACTCGAAGTAGATGAATCGCAGTCAAGCACAAAACAATCAGTTCCCGAAAGACCCCCCACCAATTCACCTCAATGATGTGGAAGATTACACAGCGTTAGTGCAATTCCTTCTAAGAGAATCTGGTCAAAAAATCTTTAAATTGATAACCAACTGATCTCTCTAAGTTAGTTAGTGGGTTGAATAGCCTTATTCAGCCCCTGTTTAGTATCCTACAACAACTGTCACAGGTTATCCAAACATTATGTCCTGGCATGTCAACATGCCCGATAAACCTATTGAAGACTAAAAGGGAGCTGGTTAACTCCCTGCCTGTGCAAATCACGACAGGAAGAGATGCCGCTGGGCATCATCCTTCCCCAAGCCTATCAAGCCATGTTTTTACTTTCACTTACCTATATATGAAATATATAGTAAGTGGAAGTATTGCGATCGTGAAAAATTTCGACTTCCGGTTTTCAACGGAAATACACGTTTTGGGGTCCCCTGAGTCGAAATGACCAAGTCCCGCGAAATGGTCTGTGTGTGTGTGTGTCTGTGTGTCTGTGTGTGTGTGAACAGACTAGCTCAAAAACTATAAACCTTGCGATCCTGAAATTAGGTATTTAGTATAGGTATATGCCCGCGATATGACAGCATAAATTTCATCAAAATTACTTAAATGGAGGGGGTACTTTACTTAATAACTTTTTAGGTTTTTTTTGATTTTCTCAAAAACTGCTCTAACGATTTTGATTAAACTGAGTATTTGATGTATTAATATGCCCGAGATATGACTGTAAAAATTTCATCAAAATTGATCAACCGGAGGAGGGACTTAACTTAGTAATTTTGTAACATTTTTAAGTGTTTTTTTTTAATTTACTCTAAATCGGCTGTAACGATTTTGATCAAACTGGGTATTTGATGTATTTATATGCCCGAGATATGACTGTTAAAATTTCATCAAAATTGATTAACCGGAGGGGGGGCTTTGCTTAGTAAATTTTGTATCACTTTCACGTGTTTTTTTTTATTTACTCAAAAACGGTTTTAAAGATTTTGATCAAACTGGGTATTTGATGTATGTATATTACCGAGATATGACTGTAAAAATTTCATCAAAATTGATTAACCGGAGGGGGGACTTTACTTAATAAAGGATAGGATAGGGGTTTTAGGGCGATAAATATCGCGATTATTACGCCCGTAAAAGTTCCTATTGATTTGATGACTAGTATAGCTACAATTTCATCTTATGATTGTTTTTTGGTTATCTTCAGTTTTCTTATTATAACATGTTATAAAACTTTGAGGCTTTTAGAATTTCAATTATAGTGTCTATTGTTTTTGTGTTGTCAGACAATACATGGGAGAGCTGCCTGGGGAGGCCCCTCGAACTGAACTCGGCTGAATACTTTGGGCAGTCCTCGACGATATGCTTGATTGTGAGTGGGGTATGACACTGCTCACATTTCGGTGCCTCTTCTTTGTTGATGAGATGTCCGTGAGTTAGCCTCGAGTGGCCGATCCTTAGCCTTGTTATCACCACCTCCTCTCGCCTCCTGCCTCTCACAGAGCTTCTCCATGCTCTAGTTGTTTTCTTAATTTCTTTTAGCTTATTTGGAGAGGAGTCGGATTTCCAGGAATTTTCCCAATCGTCAGATATTTTATTTTTCAACCAAGTTTTGATATCCTGTGTTTCGAAAATTTTGATTACCGGAGTGTTCAATTGTGCTGCTTCTTTGGCTGCTTTGTCTGCCGTTTCGTTTCCAATGATACCAATATGGGCTGGGGTCCATACGAAGGTGACTGTTTTTCCCATCTCTTTTGCTACGTTCAGATAGTTTTTTATATTATTCAGAATGCTATTCTCGGTGTAGAGCTTTCCTAGGGATTTTAGTGCTGAAAGCGAATCTGTGCAGATTTTAATATCGCGTTGGTTAGAAGTAATGGCTTCATCCAAGGCTGAACTGATTCCTTGTAGCTCGGCGGTATATATCGAAGTCAGGTGCGGAAGCTTATATCTTTTAGTTTTTTGGGCAGAGACCACTGCGCACCCTACATGGTCATTGATTTTAGAGCCATCAGTGTAGATAATACAAGACTCTGGTGATGCTTGATTCATCATGGCGTGAAATTCTTGACGAAGCGCATCTGGGGGTAATTTAGCTTTGAGTAGCTGAAACTTTAAGTTGATCGACGGTGGAGAGTAGGTCCAAGGAGGGTTTTCCAGATAGGTTGGAGTATACTCTACTGCATTCATTATTTCTGTGACAACTGATCGTTGTCTTATAGCTAGAGGTGCAGGTGAACGTGGTTTTTCATGATAAAGCCGGCAATGTTTCGGTTGAAATATGAACTGGTAAGCTGGGTTGGGAAATAAGTTTGGTCAAATATGAAGAAGTAATTTGCCGTCTCCTGAAAATCAAAGGGGGAACATTGGATTCGGTACATATGCTCAATATTGGAGACGTTCGAAAGGCTCCAGTGGCGAGTCGAATTCCAGCGTGGTGAATCGAGTCTAGGAGCAAGAGATGTGTTGTTTTGGCCGATGAGTAGACAGGACAACCATAGTCCAGCTTAGATAAGATTAAAGCCTTATATATCATCAGTAAACTTTTCCTATCCGCTCCCCATGATGTTCCTGCAAGAACTTTGAGTAGATTCAGCCTTTTAGCACAATCTTCCCTTAGATTTTTGATGTGAGAAACCCAGTTCAGCTTTTCATCTATTGTTAATCCGAGAAATTTTATTTCTTTATTAAAAGTGAGAATGTTGCTTCCAAGAGTGAGTTGTGGCGGAGTCGTAGGGTTTCGTTTCCTAGAAAAAAGGATGCATTTAGTTTTCTGTGGGGAAAATTTAAAGTTATTAGTTCTAGACCAGTCAAGAAGTTTGTCGAGGGTATTTTGGAGGAGTCTCTTCATCCATTCCTTGTTGCTGAATCTCAGGAAAATTGCAAGATCGTCGACAAATAAAAACGTTTTTACCGATCTTGGTATTATTTCTGTCACAGTATTCATTGCTATGGCAAAAAGTACACAACTGATGACACTTCCTTGTGGTAGCCCACGTTTTAAGAGTTTGGAGTTGGATTGACTGTTGCCGATTCTCGTTCTGATTGACCTGTGGTACAGAAAATTTTTGATAAAAATTGGAAGGTTTCCGCCAAATCCCCAGTGATTCAGTTGTTTTAGTACCGTTTGCTTGTTGACTGTGTCGTATGCTTTTTCAATGTCAAAAAACACTCCGACTGCTTCTTGTTTGGTGATGAAAGTGTCTAGGATTTCTGCTTCCAGCGTGACTAGGTGGTCAATAGTTGACCTTCCCTTCCTGAATCCGCATTGAGCTGGGGACAGTAGCGAATAGGTCTCCAGATGCCATAGCAATCGTTTGTTAACCATTCTTTCCATCAACTTGCATAAACAACTAGTTAGCGAAATCGGTCTAAAGTTTTTAATTTGGGTTATATCTTTTCCAGGCTTGGGTATGGGTATAACAATTGATTCACGCCATGATGCAGGGAATTTTCGAGTAGTCCAGATTTTATTATATAAATGAAGCAATTTATTTTTACCATTGGTAGTGAGGTGTTTGATCATAAGGTTGTGGATGTCATCAGGTCCTGGCGTTGTTGGTTTTAATTCGGTAATTGCATCTTCTAATTCAAAGATTGAAAAAGGAACGTTGTATGGATCGTTCACATTTAAGGCGAAATCGACTTCTGGAGGTGATGACGTGTCCTCATAGCTGATAGATTGGTTGGAGAAGTATTCGACAAAAAGTTCGGCTAGAGAGTTGGGATCTGATATTGTTTGGTCATTTATTCGAAGAGAAATTGTACTTGAATTGTGGATGCCTCTGATTGAATTTATTCTGTTCCATACGTTTCGGATGGGTGTATTTGTGTTAATCTGTTCGAGGTAGGACTGCCATGAAGTTTTCCTTTTCTGTTTGATAACGTGCCTTGCTTTTGCTTTTAGTTTTTTGTATTGGATGAAGTTGGTAATGGCCGGATTCCGTTGAAACTTTCGAAGGGCTCTATTTCTTTCTCTTAAAGCTTGACGGCATTCATCGTCGAACCAGGGGCAATGATTTGTTTTCGGTGTACCTCGGGACTTCGGTATGCTTTCTTCTGCCGCTGCTATGATTGTCTTTGTTATTTCAGAGGTCAAAGTGTCTATGTCATGTGCGGGATTCCAGAAATCGAAGGAAAGCTTCTGTTGAAAGAGATCCCAGTTTGCTTTCTCGGTGATCCACCTGGGATATTTGCTGGCGGGAGGTTGGTGACTTGCAAATGATATCGTAATGGGGAAGTGATCGCTACCATGTTGGTCAGGGCAAGTATCCCATACGACTTTATTTAGAATACTGGGAGAACAGAAGCTTATGTCTATGGACGAACAGGAACCATATTGCGGGCTCATATATGTAATTTTCCCATTATTTAATAAGATGCTGTCGGTTGTATCGATGACACGTTTTATCGTATTGCCTCTACTATTATTTGATGATGAACCCCATGATACGTGTGCACCATTTAAGTCCCCAGTTACAATATAAGGAGCTGGAAGGTTATTGATAAGCTGGACCAAGGCTGATTCATCGACTGGTTCGCTTGGAGAGAGGTAAATGTTGCAATCGGTTATGGGAAACGTATGGTGTACTCTAACGGCTAATGCTTCTAGCGGCGTTTGAATATCTATTTCTTCGGAGTGATATTTATCTCGGATTGCCGTGATGATCCCCCCGCTAGCTGGCCCATCTGTTTCCCTATCTTTTCGGTATATATTATAATGCTTAAGGGAAAAGGTATTGGTAGGTTTTAGGTTAGTCTCTTGTATACAAACTGCCCAAGCGTTGTATTCATTTAGCAATATTTTTAACTCCTCGAATTGTGTCCTTACTCCATTGCAGTTCCAACTAATCAGAACCATTGTTAAACATAAAGATCTGCGTTATACATAAGAATGTATAACGATACAAATTATAACTACTTATGAAAACAGTTACAGAATAAGTTTTGCTAATTATAAATAACAATTGGTTATAAGTGATTTTAAAATAAAAGTTGGTAATTTTAATCATTAGAAATACATAAAGTGGCATAGTTATAATTTTTTTTTTTTTTTTTCTATAGATTATTACTATTATATTTTTGTGTTATTTTATTGTATTGATTTCTTATTAATTATGGAAATCAAACAAGGATACCAGATCTCATGCAGTTTCCATTTCGTCACTGCTAATATTACTGCTACCATTACTACTACTATTTCTTTTAGTTTTCGGTTTACGCCGCTGCTCCTTAGGTTTAGGTTTAGGAGGCGGCGGCTCCTTAAATACCTCAGTAGTGGTTGGAAGGCTAGAGGAACTATTTATATTAAGGATTTCACCAGTACCAAGTGAAGAAGCACTGGGTTCGGGATTGAGAGGGGTAGGTGGGGGGTCTGACGGAGAGGAAGAGTTTTTGGGGGTAGTGGGGGGGGGGTTTGGGGGTAGAGGAGGGGGGTGTTGGGGAGATCTGTGTAGAGGCTGCCTCAGTACGTCTAGTAACATCGCATGAAACTTCTTTAATTGTAATATTAACATCATTAATAAAGTCCGTTTGACATCCTATTTCTATACTTTTCATATTATTCCTAACTACACTAGCATAAGTGCCATTTTTAATGAGACTATGACTTTCCTTATATAGTTTTTTTGCAGCGTTATAGGGAATTTTATTTTTGTATTGTAAGGTTTTAATTTCCCGTTCTTCTAATAGTTTTGGGCAATTTCTGTCTAAACTTGGGTGTACTTCATTACAATTAACACAGGAGGGCAAGATGGTTTCACATGGCTTCCCTTCATGTTTCGGTTTAGCACAAATTGCACAGATTGGTTCTTTATTACATTTAACGGTCAAGTGCCCAAAACGAAGACAGGCCATACATCTGATGGGATTAGGAATATACATTCTTAATTTTAGTTTGTATATTCCTACTATTATATTATCAGGTAAATACGGTGAAGCGAATGTAAGTACATACATATGGGTTTTCCTTTCTTGGCCTGATTTTTTTGAAATAATTCTTTTAACCTCAACGACCTTTTGCTCTTTGAGCTCTTCTAAAATTTCATTTTCGCTTACATTGTCTAAGTCAGGGCAGAAAATAATGCCTTTGCTCAAGTTCAATTTGGAATGTGGGCTTACTTTAACTTTTATATTAGGTCCGAAGTTGGTTATTTTAAGAATTTTATCGGATTGTTCTCTATTTAAAGTTTCAATTAAGAGTGTACCGTTTTTTAGTTTTTTGATGTTTTTTGGTTCCTTACATGTATTATTTATGGTTTTAGCGATTATGAAGGGGGATACCTTATGAAAGTTTCCTTCATCTGTTCTCTCTATAATAATAAATTGGTTATAATTAATGTTATTGCTTGTTACTTGGTTAAAGTAACTTTCATTATTACTATATTGTTGATTATAGCGTTTTCGCTTAAATTTCGGTGAAGAAAGGTCAGGTGGTTCGTTCATTATAACAGTTACTCCTGATTTTTATGTGATAAGAATGAAAATATATTTAATTTGGTGGGAAATAATTAACAAAAAAGTAGATAAATAAATGTGAGAAATGAAATTACAATTAAAATTAGAAAGAAATAGAAATATAAAGTAATTATAAAAGGTACTTATCAGAGCAGCTCTATGCGCACTCGACCGAGGTCCAAACGCAGCACTGGCCCTGTTTAAGTGTATCTTCACTCACTAATCTTTATAGTTTTACGTGCCACTGGTCTTTTCTAATCACTATACACTAGATTGTCTTCATTTTATTCATTATAAAACATACTAAATAGCATTAAATGAAAAGGTAACCTTTAACTAATCTTAATCACACAACACGATCACCTGTTCTCCCTAAATATCTTTACTTAATAAATTTTGTATCAGTTTCACTTTTTTTTTTTTATTTACTCGAAAACGGCTTTAAAGATTTTGATCAAACTGGGTATTTGATGTATGTATATGCCAAATATGTGATAGCCAACATTTCATCAAAATTGATCAACCGAAGGGGGGACTTTACTTAATAAATTTTGTATCATTTTCACGGGTTTTTTTATTTACTCAAAAACGGCTTTAACGATTAACAAAAATAAGATATGAATGTAGAAAAATGTGTGACTTTTGGGAATGATATTTAGCAAAACACGTCAATTTCTAATCTAAGTAAGTTGGTAAGTGAAAGTTGTGTGTTGCGCGCACGCACCAGATTTTTTTTTCACGTGTTTAGTCATCAGATTCGCTAATTGTCTTTTTCTTTTAAGACAGGTGCGAATGTAAAACTGAAGTTAAAAAAAAAAAGATTATCAGACATGATATTTTATTTAAAAAAAAAGAATATTCTAATGTTTAATAATATCTTATTTAAATTGTTACGCATTGAAATATAAAAATAATCACCCAAATTTTAGGGTAATGGGTAACAATATGAATTATGAGGATAACGACTGTAATTTGGTGAAGTATAATGGCCTTTAATGATCGGTGCTTTGTATGTTGATTAATTCATTTTTGTGCTCCATAAGATAGCGTTCATTTGTCACGCAACGTTTAGTCAGCGTCAATGGCGATATTAACGAATTATCACTATGCTAAAAAAATTCGCGAATGTGAGTAGATGAGTAAAAATCGGGACTGTTTTGAAATTCATTCATTGGGCATTGTTTGGCGTATATGAATATCAAACTCTGATAGTGGTGCTATGTTTTATTCAAAAGAAACTCTATTTTATAAACAACGTCAAAAAAAAAAAAAAAAAAACAACTGGCGTTTTAGAGTAAACTTAAACTACTATTAATATATTTATAAATTATTAATATTTTAAATAGTTCTTTTTCTATAAATAAAAGGTCACTACTACTAATACTATTTAGTTTGGATTTAAGGTTATGTTGTTCATATGCAATTTAACTATACAACAGTATTTTTTTAACTTGACGATATCATTTATAAATAACTTCATTTAGATATCAATATCTATTTTCATAATTTATTGATATATTCAATAAGTATATTGCTGTAAGGTTAAAAAATTCATATTTAAAAAAAAACATTAACCTTATAGCAATATACCATCTCAACTGACTTTTTCCTTTGACGTCCGTATGCCTCGCTCTCCGAAGCCAGTTTTTTTTTTTTTAATTATATTTATTAGAATCTAAAACTATATATAAACTTGTAGTTGAATTACATATTGCGAGCTCTCCAATAACAATTAGAAATTAGAAGGTCCCAGTACCATCCTCTTTTCAGGAATCTAAAAGTAAAATGAAAATAAAGAAAGAAGCAAGATTGGAAACCAAATTCCTGAAAAGAGGATGGTACTGGGACCTTCTAATTTCTAATTGTTATTGGAGAGCTCGCAATATGTAATTCAACTACAAGTTTATATATAGTTTTAGATTCTAATAAATATAATTAAAAAAAAAAAAACTGGCTTCGGAGAGCGAGGCATACGGACGTCAAAGGAAAAAGTCAGTTGAGATGGTATATTGCTATAAGGTTAATGTTTTTTTTTAAATATGAATTTTTTAACCTTACAGCAATATACTTATTGAATATATCAATAAATTATGAAAATAGATATTGATATCTAAATGAAGTTATTTATAAATGATATCGTCAAGTTAAAAAAAAAACACAGTAAATTATATTAACAACTGGCGTTTTAGAGTAAACTTAAACTACTATTAATATATTTATAAATTATTAATATTTTAAATAGTTCTTTTTCTATAAATAAAAGGTCACTACTACTAATACTATTTAGTTTGGATTTAAGGTTATGTTGTTCATATGCAATTTAACTATACTGTTACATTATTTCTTCAGCACAACCATGCTCTGCATTTAGGTTTATGGGCCATACACGTGTAACCACTCATGCAATGATAAAATATGTCCATTATAACTTAGGCTCACTCCTTCGTAGGTCTCTGACCTCCTAGTGCTCAAATTATTGATTTTTTTTTTCTTCGATCCGTTTCTGTGAAGTTCTGATGGTGGCTTCATTATAGATATCTATATCAGATATCTAAGAATTCATTAATTTAAGATAAAATTTAATAAAGTTATTTGGCTTTTTTGTCAAATTACAGAACGAAATTTTCATAATTATGATGTTATGGTATCTTTGCAGTTAAATATGTTGAGGGTTTACAACAAAAAATGGCAAATTCAAAAAAATAAAATTAAAAAAAATAGTGACCGAGTCAAATGTTCTTCTTTTCCATTCCATTCCAAGCCCTCGACTATTTTTATTTAAAAAAAGAAATCAACAAAAGAGATTACACTATGCAAGATTTTTATTTTTTTGACTGGTTCACTTTTCGCCACCACGGTATACGGTGAAAAAACTATGTTGTAATACTTACGTTATCAAGGGCAATTAAAATAACTGGCTAAAAAATAACTGTTACTCTTGTTATACTTGATACTAGGTAACAGCAAGCAGATAATAAAGAAAAGTTATTATCACTCCTGTAGAAGAAGTATTGGATCACGAACAGCTACTGCGGAACTGAAACAAAAACTAATTACATCATTGTTTCTTGCGATACCTCCATCCCAAGAAAACAGAAACTCTAGTGATGAAAACCAGATTTACGCTAGTGATCGAAGTCTCATTCTAAGTTAAGAAAACCAATGATAACGAAATTTATCGTATCGCTCAATTCGAAAACTTATTAAATGATAAACTATTCATCATACATATAAATATAACTATATTTAACGAGTCAATATAAACCAGCTAAAAAAATATATAAAAATTTCAAATAAATAAAATTCTAAACAATATAATATGACAATATTATACTCGTATGTCGCCTAACCGTGTAAAATAAATGTATGAATGTTTCGACCTTTTTTACTGATTTTAAGACAAAGTAAGTCATGATTTTAAAACCTAATTCTTTCGTTACAATATCTGAAAAAGTGTGTAAAGTGTAAACCATCCTTATATCATCCCTATTTGCCGTGAAATATATTTAAAAAAAAAAAATATAACTCTTATAACTTGTAGGTTTGAAGCAGTATAAATCTTTATTTTGCTTAACTTTATTACATCTAAAGTTTCAGGCTATCTGCAAACATTCCATCTTCAAAGATCAATAAAATTCACTTTTTTACACTTGGTGTTTAATTGTGAAATATCAAATAAAACTAAACAACTAAAACCACTTGTATTACCCACTAACTCATTGTTTAATTTCTACATATTGCCCTCTGGCCAAGGAGGGCAAGCCAGAGTTAGCATTGGATGACGGTGTGTAGGGAACGATTGGTAGTGTCGGCATCGAACCTTCGGGTTCTCTAAACCTTTATTATTATTATATTATTAAAATAATTTTTATTTATTGAAATCGCAGCTAAAGCAGCCCTTTCCCATAAATATGCGGTTTAGTTCAAGTGGTATAAAATCGCTTGTATATTTTCCGCTTTTGCCTACTCAGGTGAGATGTGTGCTGTTTAGGGGCTGCATTTGTGTATTTTCCTACCCAATTAATTTATAAAATCGTTAAACTGATATAATTAATCACTAATATCTGCATGAGTAGTGGTTTGTTTGGAGCCCATAAACACCAGACATCTCACATCAGTAGGCAAAAGAGGAAAATTTACAAACAATTTTACATCGCTTGAGCTACACTGCATTTTTATAGGAAAGGGCAGCTTTAGTTGTAATTTAATTTTTATAAATAAATATTATTGTAATAATATAATAATAATAAATGGCTTAGCGAGGTTTGTTTATTGATTAAACGACAAAATTATTGTTAAGTATTGTAAACAAAAATTTAAAATTAAGAACAGCAAGTATGGAAGCAGCCTCTCATACATAGAAGGGAAATGCAATTGAATAAGGGTAATAGCTCCAGTTCAATTTCCTTATTTCAGGAAAGGACCGACCCTAGTGACAAATCATTCCAGTTCCCGACATCTTCAATTTTCTTACGACAGTCCTCCTCTTAACAATAGTCCACAATGGGTAGTCCCTTCCATTTCGGATTCTGTACTAGACGGAATATAGTAAATATATATTTATATATATATATATATATATATATATATATATATATATATATATGTAGTATCTATTTTTTTTTTTTAATATTCGAGAGTATATTTTAATTGAAGGAAACTTTCATACTTTCACTCGTAATTTATAAGGCAGTATTATTTTCCTCCTGACCCATTCATCTTTTAAATGTCAGTTATAAAATCACGGATATTTATGAGTAATTGCCTTGTTGTCCCTCAAATATGTTGGTAAGATAATTGACATTCGAATTATTACGAATAAAGCTTCTAATTTTGGAGGAAGAATATTAATAGTGTTATTAAAAGCATTATGTATTTAGTTGTATCATGTAGTTATTATTGATGATCAATACCAATTTACAATCACATGTATTGATGAGAACATTTTATCTGTTAATTTTACTCTGGTCCCAACTATTTTTAATCTGCTTATAATTAAATCTTATTTTTTTCCTTCTTTCATTTGTGGAAATTATTAGAATATAATTATTATAACATCATACAGTTTAATTGAATGCTTTTCGGTGCAATAAATTCTTTTTTAATTTATTTTTTTATATTTTTCCCATTGCAGTAAGCTTAGGATAGGGGTGTTGCGTAGAAGTCCTGCACGTTCCATCATATGATACTGAGTGCATCTAAATAATTTAAAATGTTATTTATTATAAAAAAAAAATGGGGTGGCGGGATGGCCGAGGTAAACGCGTTAGAAAATAATGGCAAGGTATAATTGGGAACCCGAAGATAGCAAGTTCAAATCCCGGAGCCAGGGGACATTTAATATTATTCGGCTGTAATCCCCACCTTCTCCCCTGGCCCGGGAAATCTTGTATAGCCTAAAAAGGGGGGGGGGACGGGAGGAAAAAAAACACTATATATAAAAAATAAAATTAATAAATAAACTAACAAATAAAAAAAATATATACCAAGTTAAAAGAATAGAAAAATTGTGACGTCATCTGTGCAATTTATTTACTATAATTTAGCGTAATCTACTCCATCCACAAATCCATAAAATTCTTGGCCAAAATAAAAATGTAGCTGTTCATTACAAATGGGTAATGGTGCCCACGAAGCATAGCTTTTCTCAATAATTTAAATCTTTGTCTTCAAGTACAGAGTGCAGTCAATTATCAGGTGGTATTAAGTGCTTTAGTCATTTTGTTTTGTCTGTCTGTCGTACAAGCATTTGTTGTCTTGTTTTTGGTGGTCCGTGGCCAGCCAGTATATGTGTAAGTCAAGTGATGTGCTTGGCTTTTGTCTTTTTTCTAATTTATTAATCTAATTTATCTGTATAAATGTCTACCTTTAGTTGTTTGCCATCTGTTATGTCATAGCCGGCACGCCATTTGTCTTATTATACTTTGACTTGAGTTTGAGGGGCTTTACAGTAGGCAATATGAAGTTTCTCGTCCTGCGCTGCAATTTTGGCCTCGTCGACTTTGGCCCACAAGTCCAGTCATGTGTGTTCTCATGGCCGTTTCAATTCAATATTGATTGGTTTTTCTTTTTATTTAAGTGGAAATTGTCTAATTTTGACCGTAAGTTGGTCATTTAACTTTCTGTTACTTACTTTTTGTAAAGGTACTATGCTGTCAGTATGTTTAATGAAAATAAATTTTTCTGACTCTTTAGGCTAGAGGCTAAATTAATAAATAAAAGTTTTATTTATGTTTTACTAGCTGTATATACCGGTTTCACTCGGAGAATTTCATTTTTTAAATCTATAAAATCTATAAACTTTTATCGACTCAAACGGTCGATTTTATAAAAACCAATGTAAAGCGAGATCAAAAATATTATTATAACAGTAAAGAATATACCCGGCTGAAGTTCGCATGGACAGGTGTTCGCACCTGGTCTGAAAGAACCACTGAGCGAACTTTGGAGAATTTAGGACAAACGGTATGGATTTCTATAAAGAACAAAGAATTTCATTTTTATATACATAGATTATAGCTGTATATCCCGGTTTCACACGGGAAATTTCATTTTTAAAAGAAACGGTCGATTTCGTAAAAAAAAAACATTGTAAAGGGAGATCATTATGATTTTTATAACAATAAAGAATATCGACTGAACGGTATGGATTTCTATAAAGAACAAACAAACAGAATTTCATCTTTATTTATATAGATAAAGAACTTTTTAAAATTTTATTGATGCGAGATATTGTCAGTTTATATTAGGTAAATGCCAAAACCTCTTCTTCCCTGAATCAGCCTCATAGTTTTTCTTCTGTTTTGTTATACCACTCTAGATATACTTAATAGTTTACACCTAGCGATTTTACCTTTGATTTTCTGAAAGAGTTATGTTTAAAATATAACAATGGTTCAATCGGGTCAAACTAATCACTAAAACAAAAACATATCGTTCGAATTAGTTTTGGTTAAGCTATGAGTAATGTTTATTATAATAGATTTGTAATCGCTAAAATACTCAAGAAGGAAAATTTAAAAAAAAAAAAAAAGTATGTAGCTCTCACTACTTTTTAGAACGTCATATATATATATATGAAAAAAATATTTTTCACGAAAAAAACCCAATATTAAAAGTGTAACAAAATACATTCAGTTTTCTAAAATTTGTAAACTAATTAATATGCAGCTATTCGTTTAATATAGTTATAACAGCCATCCGTTATAATAACTAACTATTTTCTCTGTACGAAGATGAAGAAAATTTAAATTTTTAACAGTTCTTTTTGATTTTTGAATTTCTTGTAAAAATTGCAATGATGTTTCTTGGATCGAGTTCTATTAAAAAATTTGTCGATTTCATAATGATTTACAAATCTTTAAGCATATTCGGAAAACAGTCATAACTACAAATTGCCGATTTTCAAGATACTTATGACGTTGTTGAAAGGAAGTAGCGATATATTTTTATTAATCGCAGATGCCTATACCAAATATCAGAATTATAGAGCATGGAAGGAGTATATTGAAGTAAGGAATCGAAGACAATATGATACAAAAGGCGTATAACAAGTGATAATGAAGCTTTGAATGGAGGGTTGAAAGGGGATGGATATTATCCATAAATCAGAGTTTGTAGATAATTATACTTGACAGCCGCTGAGGGGATTGATGTAACTATTCTCTTCCCAACCTATTTTCTCCCTCACGTATTTCAGCTTCTCGTTCATTTTCCGAATTCCAGTTTTGTTAAGTGATTTACCATATTTACTGTCGAAAATCCTTTTTTTTTACAAATATTAGGAAGCCCTATTCTCTACTTTTCTCACTTTTTCCAATTTTATGTTATTTTATTTATGTCTGAATCGATTAATCTATTCAAGAAGCTATTGAAAATGTTGATACTCAAATGTTTTTTCAAAAATACTTATGTTTACTTATTCCGTTTTATGTACATTTATTTCCTTTCTTTCCATAATTTTTAGAATTATAATTATTTCTTAAACTCTCTAATTTCTTAGACTTTACCATATTTTATTAAACTATCATCCCAGTGATCAAATACACATAATTAAACTGTGAATATATCTTTTCAGATATTTAAACAATTATCTAAGATTATTTGTATTTTCGAAAAGTAATGTTCCTCCAATATCAACATTTTCGATACATTTAATACTTCTGGGTAATCCTTAGTGCTTGTCTCACATATGTAAATAATGTGTTCTAAATTTTTAGTAAGTCATTAAAAAACATAATAAATAAGATTAATCCAATTAAAATAAATGATACTTCAGATTTACCATAACAAATTTTATGCTCAGTATATAAGTAGATTGGCATGTAAGGTTACTAGGCATGATTCGGACCACCTGGTTCCTTAAAACATAAATTAATATTGCTATTATAATACAGTTTTGATTCTAACGTATAGTAATCAATAACTGGTAACTTCATATCGATTTTTTATTTGCGGATAATTAAAATTAAAAAAAAACAAAACGATTATGCGTTAAACGAGTTCTAACTATTACATAGTTGTAAGGTTCTCATTAATAATACTTTTTGTGGATTAACACCTTATTATTTTTCTATAAATACTTTGCTTAGCAAGCTTTGCATGCAATTCCTAGATAAGTAGCATGTTGCTTATCTGAGGTAGTTATTCAAACAACTCACCACCAGTAACTAACGGTCTATGTACTTGTATCACAATTTTTCCATATTAACCAACTTGAAGTTGTAAGCCGATAACTAATAATCACGGTCAGTAACCTATCCTATGTAAGTTTCAGTTTCCTACGAGAAATAGTTTCTGAGCTTGTCTGTACACACATACAGACCATTTTGCGGGACTTGGTAATTTGGACTAAGGAGACCCGTATGAGGAGACTTGTATATTTTCGATCGGAATGATTTCACCTTATATATTTATCCACTGACTGTTCACCCATGAAGGACTTAGGACTCCAATTCGATCCTCTTCCAATCCTCTCTATCAGCCACCCATGCTCTCCACCTCCTCATTTTCATCTAGAGCAAATCCGCCTTCACGTCCTCCAGCCACTTGAGTCGTCTTCTTAATCGCTTTAGGTCTTTCACATAAAAGATTTTATGGTATCGAGTTTTCCGGCGTTCTCTCAACATGCCTTTCTCTGGCTAAGCCATATTATTCTTGCAATCTTCATGTACACAATGATATCAGGTTCGCCAAAAAGGTCTATCAACTCTTGGTTTTTCCCTGCTCGCCACAGCCCTGATTTACATACCTGTCCAAATATCATTTGGAGAATCTTTCTTTCCCAAATTCATATGTTTATATATTATACTACTTGACCAGGCAAACGTTGTTTTGCCATATAAATTATTTCTAGGGAATTTCTAGTGTAGTAAAAAAAATCACTAACTTATTGTAAGTGTGTAAGGATTTGGTATATGATTGAAAGAGGCATGGACACCATTTACACATCAATTTTTATAGTTTTATTCATTATAAATGATAATCTTTGTTATAAGCGTATACGAATTTTTTACAATTTGTTATGATGGGTGACAAAATGACAATGATAGAATGTTACCATGTAAAAAGTTTCATTTAAATGTTAGGCTCAATTGGCGGGAATAACTTACCAAGTGATTGATAAGTTATCGAGCCGGATGAAAAATGATTAAATTACTAAAATGCCTATTAAAAAAAGAGGTTGGTGATAGAAGGGTGAAAATTTAGGGTGATGTGTATTTTTTAATGACATATTATAAAAAAAAAAAAAAAATGTCAAAAAAACAAAATGTTAGAGGTGGACAACCTTACCATTAAGGGGTATGAAAAACAGATAATAGTAGATTCTCAGATCTACTGAATATGCATATGCCGAGAAGTATGGTAACAAACATTGTGACACGAGAATTTTAAATATAAGATTTATCTCATCATACTACATATATTTCATTTAATAGTAAATGCAACTAAAAATATGTATTTATACAGTTTGAACAACTAAGTTCTGCACAGAAGAGAATTATATGGAAATTATCTTAAAAGAAGTTTTAATGAATAAGATGGTAGGAACCTATTTTTAAATTTTAGAAATTCAATTTTTAAACTCTATTCTTTTTCCATTTTCTATGAGGGAAGTGGTTGCTGAGCTAGGGTTAGGATCTATTAAAAAGCATAGAGAAAGGTCTTAATGAGGCGGTGGGGTGGGGGGCGATGAGGGGAGGTATTGCACTCCGGTCCTAATTCCTCTCAAGAATTCGGAGACCTTTCCTTTGACCCGGCCCTGAAATTTCATTTCTCCTCCGCTGCGGTGCATCTCTACCTCTTTTGCGAATTTCCACTATCTCCTGAAATGGCACCCTTCCAAGTTCTTCAAGCATCCAATATTTCCTCATTACCCTTTGTCGATGCTCTAATTGAGGTCAAGCTACTATCATTACTAATGGAATACCTAGAATCAATTAAGTTTGCTTTACCAGATAGAAATTTTAAAGCTTGGCGAGCTCTTAATCTTCGTTTTCGTACCATACGATTTCTTGGATGCTTATCCACAGCTTCAAAATTAATTTTTACTACTACTTTTTTTTCGATCCTCAATAATGTAAAGACTATAAGTCAAGATACAATAAATATTATCGCTTATTAATATACTAATTTACCCAAGATATTAAAAATGTGATTATTAAAAAATATACTAGTAAAATATTACTTCTCAATCTATTGAATTTAAATATTATATATAAAGCTAAAAGGATACATTCATAAAAACTTCAACAGTTTCAATCACAATTGTTACGACTTATCACAAAAGTACCCTGGTTCGTGACCCACAAAAGTTTATATACCGACCTGCATATTATTAATTTGAATGGACAGATGAACAGTTTCATAGGCAGTATAGCTGACGTATAACAGGATACGAGAAGACTAAAAAGACGATGCATAAGAAATCTCCTCTTAAGCAATGATAGTAATTGAATCTGGGGTGCTACGAAGGGGGGTGCTACTGGGTATCTTCCTTCCTCATGCTCGAGATGTTATTTCCTAATTCGGGCACCTCATTCAGGTGCTTTGACGTTCAGCTTGTTTTATTAATGAAAGACAAAAAACAATATATAGATATCCAAATAAGTATACACACATAAATCAATAAACTCATTTTTCAACCTCTCTTTTGTGTGTATTTGCTCTAATTTTAATTTGAAGTTTCATTAAACATGTTTTCATTAATTTCCTTTTTCAATTTCAAGAAACCTTACATTATATTTTTCTTTTTCTGATAAATCCGAACATAATCAAACCTATGTTCGGCATAACCAAATATTGCAAAAAATAGTTCGAACATACTTAATAATGCTTTTGTTGCTGTAATATGTACTTCAAAAAGATAAAAAAAAAATTGAAAAATTATAGCATTCTGGGTCTGTAAATCTTTTGCTTATTAGGTATAAAACCAAGAGCTAAATCGACCTCAAAATACGGCTAAGAACTCAAAAATGGGACAGGTATTAGGCATTAAGTCCCCAATTTAGACCCTTAATTCTTATTCCATTGAAAAGCACTAACCACTCACCACGCAGTTGATTCAACTTCTTATGTATATAACCTTCTTCTGGATTATACTCCGATCTTTGCTCCAATTTTCAATATTCTAAGTCGAGAAAGAACAAATGAATCAAGGAGCTGCCGTGTATTTTGTGAATGGAATTACGGTATTTTGGAATTTTTAAGAGCAGTTATAAATTTTCTTATAAACTAGGATGAAAGTGATAGAGTGAATTTTTACTAGTCGAGTAACAATATCCTTCCTTGAACCCGAAAGGGCTAAAGCTATAAGGCCTACAGCGCTAAACCGAAAAAAAAATCTCAATAAAATAAATAATAAATAACTTTGTTTAAAATTATAATAACGAAAATAAAAGAGTGCTGTGAAGACTGATGTATTATATATGTGCTTGTATTTCCTGTTTGTTTTCATATTATTTATAGAATGCTATTCAGTTTTGAATATGAGTTTTTACGAGCATTTTTCGTAGATTCATGACGTTCGAAGCTTAAATTATGTCGCTATCGATAATTGAGATACCTCTTTCACTATATACTTCCATGTGATCAATAAAACCCGTTTGGATTTATTTTGAAACTTCTCCATTTTGGATGGATTTACCTTAGGGCTGGGAGTTGGAAATAGTTAGCGACTCTGTCCTCATTTGCGAAGCAGCAATTAGAAATAAATTGACTGGGCCGGTAGGAGCGATAGGGGGCGCTCCAATCAGAAAACCCATCGGACCCAGTTAACGTAATGCAGTTTTAAATAACAACGGCTCAGTATAAAATACCAATCAAATTAAAATGCATACTTCATTTTTAGTTTATTTGCATATTTTTCCAAATTGATACGGTTCTCATCCTCTTTATTCTTATTAGGTACCTCATCTTCAAACTTCGATTGAAGTATCTATTATTTACTAACTTGATGTATGTTGGGGGTTTGCTCTAAGCTGTTATTATTTAATTGAATTTAGTAAAAGTTTTCGATCTCGAAGTTAATATCTGTTTTATAGAGAGCAAAAAGTTATAAAAAAAATCTGGTGCGTGCGCGCAACACACAACTTTTACTTACCAACTTACTGAGATAAGAAATTAATGCATTTTGTTAATGCCACTTCTAAAAGTTACTCATTTTTCCAAATTCATTTCTTATTTTTGTTTTCATTTGCTCAGAACATTTGAATAATGATAGCGCTTACCTGATATTAACTAACACCTAATTTTCCTTAAACGTGACGAATATGATGAAAATCGTTAAAGTAGTTTTTGAGATAATCAAAAAATTGGAAAAAAAAGTTATGAAATAAAGTGCCCCCTCCGGTTGATCAATTTTAATAAAATGTTGGCTATCACATATTTGGCATATACATACATATAAATACCCAGTTTGATCAAAATCTTGAAAGCCGTTATTGAGTAAATAAAAAAAACACGTAAAAATGATACAAAATTTATTAAGTAAAGGTATAACCCTCCGGTTGATCAATTTTGATGAAATTTTTACGGTCATATCTCGGGTTTTTCTTTTTGCAAGCATGGTTTGTTGTTATTGAAGTTACATATGATTTTACAACAAAGCCATTATTTAAAAAAAATCAGATTAATTAAGTAATATTCATGTTTGATTTACGATTTTTACAAATCATTTTTGAATTTTTAAGCCCCAAAAATCAACCATTTTTGTGAAAACGGATGGAGAGCGGGAAAAGGATTCAACGCTGTAAAGGATGCTTAGATATGTAGTTGTTTTTTACAATAATAATAATTATTATTATTATAAAAGCTTATATTATTATAATTATAATTATAAAAGCTTAATGAAACCCGAAGGCTCGCTACCGACACAACAACTGGATCCCGTCCTCACCCAACTTCGCGAGATCTGCCTTCACACAATCCTCGGCTTGGAAGCGAGCTCGGTTGCGCAGTGGATAGCGTACTGCGCATGCCACGCTATATACACACACATATATATATATATATATATATATACATATATATATATACATATTGTTTGTGTGCGCGCGCGTGTGTGTGTATACATATTAAAAAGAAAAATTCTAGTTTTTCATGTGAGATTTCTAGTAAGTGTAATCTGATTAAATAATAAATGCACTAGATTTATATCGTTCCAATCATAGCAAGCATAAAAGCTTTCAACTTTGTTGTACTACGAGGTTATTTTTAACTCGGTATATGATATCTTCTTCAATGTTCCTTATTACATGTATCGGATTATGGCATTCGAAAATTTTAACTTTAATCTTTCGAAATGTTCCCTTTTTACTTGTCGTGTGCAGAGGGACCATTAAAAGTCCACCACTCAAGGTAATTTTATTTTTGTAACCCTTTTTTTTATCTTCTGCATTTATTCAGTGGGATCGCCTAGCCAGCAGAGCAAAGGCCTCAAGGGTACCATTCCGGAAAGGTAGGAGTGGATGGAGGCGTACTCCATCCGCATCTCAACCAGCCTTTTCTCTAGAGTATCGGAGCTCAACGAATGGCCTATTTTAAATTCCCTGCCATCTCTACTTGCTCAGGAAATGTGTATTTTACAATTTTTTATTAGGTTATTCTTAATTGATTGTTTCATGGAACGTTTACTTTTTTAAAAATTATATTTAGACTTTTTATTATAGCTTTTACACAAAAACAATAGTTCTTTTATTAAAAAAAAAAAAATGATTTAAATTCCAATATCATCCCAATGAATAGAAAGAGTGAACAATGAAATGATAAAAATAATTTTCAATGGGGTCAAAAAGTCAAATTTTCATAATTCGTGGATTCAAAATTATGCGTTAAAATTAATATTAAAAAAGTATAAGTTAATCTCATTTTTTTTTTCTTTAACTTGCATGGAGTTTTTATAGAACTTTTTCATTCTGAGAAATTTTTGATAAAGTTATTTAAAAACTTTGGAGAAAGGCTATTTAAAAATGGCAAAGGCTAAAATATAATTTCATAAATGCAAAACTTTATTGCTTTAGATTCCATTTTTTTTTATAATTTTTAAATATATATCAAAACTCGAAAAGTATCCGATGGATTTACTTGCAACTTTTACACAACGTTGAACAATATAAGTAATTTTGAAAAACGTTGTTGTTAGTTGGAATTCTATGAAGAACCTCTTCTTTGCCTGTTTATTGTTCAGCGTTATGGCTGAAGGCGATGTATTCGGTAGGGGACTCGAGGTAGATGACTAATTGACATTCGAGAAATTTTTCCTCAAATCATTTGACCTTAAGATAAAGAATTAGAATTAGAACGTATAACATGGAAGATTGGGGAATCGGCCATTGTTTGTTTTTAACAGATTTCGGTAATTTTTCATGTTTTAGTGAGAGTCCTTTAGCATAGATAATAAAAATATCGGACGGAAAAATGTCTATTTGACGATACAAATTGATCTAATCGTGTTTCCTCTTAATTACTCGTATAATCCAGAAAGCCACGATTGTAAAATAAAAATAAAACTTATACAAACTGTTGTATATATTGTAGTATATATTGGGATTACAAGTATAACTACAGTAATTATTTGATATTAAATACTCTTTTAAGAAGAAATACGAAACTATTTATTACCGTCATTTCATGTGATATGTGTAAAAATCCAAAAAATAGCGCAGTGGAATGATGCATGCAGAAGGAACCACTCCAAACTTCTGCAGGTAAAAGGAGATTGCCCAAAACAGGCAAATAGCTGCAGAAAGTCGAGAAGTGAGGAAATATTTCTGTGCCGGCTCAGAACTGGACACGGTGAATTGGATGGATGGATATATTCTACAGGATCTCATACAAACTATGTCTGTTAAATGCGAGTTTCCTAGCATTCCGAAAAGTTTTCCGCATTGTAGGCAGTCCTATATTATTTTATATATCCGATTAGAAGAAAATTAAAAATATTTCCAGCATAGTATGAAATATTGCGAAAATCTGAGAATAATTTGATTATGCGATACAAGGTAGAGATAGAGGTACAAAACAAAAATCACCAACGAACTCGTTAGAGGTGGCTAATTCAATAATAAATAAATACACGTTTCATAAAATTATAAAGCTTAAATTTTTCACTGTGTGGATTTTCCTCATAGCCGGGTGTAAGTTTACATAGTAAATTATTTTTGTTTTCCCTTTTTCCCCACCACATTTCACCCCAGTTTATATCCAATAAGCTGAAATTCGGGAGAATTTTCCAAGGATGAAAAATACCAATATACAAGTTTTATTCCACCTCTCTGTCATAGTTGGCACAATATTTCCACATTTTCCGCACCTCTACAATCTCCCTAAATTAAGTAAGAGGATTGAAAATTGGTTGTGAATTGAATTGGTCTGAAAAAATGGCTTTTAAAGGTTTCGACTTCACCACCCTCTAAATCCACCACAATTCCGGTAAATTAAACTCGGAAACAAATCAAATAATATTTTTTTTATAAAAGGAAGGGAAAACCTAGTTCAATTGATTCAAATTCTACTCAATTCTCTCATGTATACGTCTTTTAAAAATCAATCCCATTTAATCTGCTTCACAGTTAAAAAATATAGGAAAATAAAAATAGAATATATCAATCAATCAGTGACCCATCTATTTGGTTTTTAACATGTATTTTTTAAAGCATTTTTTTGTCTGTACATTCAATTTTATTGTGGTATACAATCATTTCGTATCTCTTCATCAATTTTTAGTTTTCATCATATAGCACGCCTTTTCTGTTTTATGTGAGAAGTAGATTATCTATTGCCAAATTCATCAATACTTATCCTTAAGACGTTCATATTATACCGTCTTCAACTTAACCAAATCATTATTTTAGAGAATATAATGAACGTTTCTTTTTGGATTTTTACCATCGCTAGCACTTTTTGTTCAATTGCTAATGGTAGAGTTTGTACTATCTGGGACTGTTGGCATCCCCGGTTGGCACAATCAGATTTCATGAGCGTTCCGACCTTTATCACATCACGCGAACTGGACACGTAAATACCAGTTTGGCCCGGCACGAAGTTATCCCATGATATGTATTTGTAATAATCTTCTTCGATAAAACAGGACAGCAGTTCGCAGTGGTGTAGTAACATGAAATATATATGTATCTTTTTCCTTAAAAAAATACTATTAGGTATTTAAAATACACGTTTTATCTTTCTCTTTATGATTTGCTTGTTAGCGTTTCCATCTTCATTATATGTAGATGGGTTGAAAAAGAACTTATTTCTGGGATTGTTTATAAGATATGTACATTTATAAACATATAAATATCTCGTCATCATACTGCATAAGTGAAAAATATTTTAAAGGTTTTTTTTTGTTTTCCACCCTTCCCCCTGTCTAGCTCTGCCACGACTCTTTCCGAGGTCTATCCCCACGAGCTAGTTATCTTTTAGACAGTTAAATTTTCAAAATATGTTTATTAACACGTTCACGCCGGGGCTGTAATTCATGCTCCTCGCCCATTGGCGGCTTGTCTTAATGATTTTCGCTCTATTGGCAATCCAAGATTAATAAAAAAACAATACAATCCTACCTCGTTATAAGTCGCCGTGGAAAGTTTTGTGATTGAAGTGTCCGATGTGGCAGTCGAGTGTCTGCCACCAATGGTACACGCCGGCGTGAACGTTTTAAGAAGATATAGAAGTGGGGGAGGTATTTTAATATACCATAACTCCCTGTAACATGCTTATTGTGCATAAGGAAAATTTTCGTATCTTATCTTATTAATAAAATATTCAAGCGAAACGAAATGGAACCTTTCTATGATAAAAAAATCTGGTGCGTGCGCGCAACACACAACTTTCACTTACCAACTTACTTAGATAAGAAATTGACGTGTTTTGTTAAATATCATTTCCCAAAGTCACACATTTTTCTACATTCATATCTTATTTTTATTATTCGTTAAAGCCGTTTTTGAGTAAATAAAAAAACCCGTGAAAATGATACAAAATTTATTAAGTAAAGTCCCCCCTTCGGTTGATCAATTTTGATGAAATGTTGGCTATCACATATTTGGCATATACATACATCAAATACCCAGTTTGGTCACAATCGTGAAAGCCGATTTAGAGTAAAAAAAAAAACACGTGAAAATGTTACAAAATTTATTAAGTAAAGTCCCCCCTCCGGTTAATCAATTTTGATGAAATTTTTACAGTCGTATCTCGGGCATATAAATAGATCAAATACTAAGTTTAATCAAAATCGTTACAGCCGTTTTTGAGAAAATCAAAAAAACACGTGAAAATGTTACAAAATTTATTAACTAAAGTCGCCCCTCCGGTTAATCAATTTTGATGAAATTTTTACAGTCATATCTCGAGCATATAAATAGATGAAGTACTCAGTTTAATCAAAATCGTTAGGGCCGTTTTTGAGAAAATCGAAAAAAACCTAAAAAGTTATTAAGTAAAGTACCCCCTCCCTTTAAGTAATTTTGATGAAATTTATGCTGTCACATCGCAGGCATATACCTACACTAAATACCCAATTTCAGGATCGCACGGTTTATAGTTTTTGAGCTAGTCTGTTCACATACACACACACACACACACAGAAACACACACACACAGACCATTTCGCGGGACTTGGTCATTTCGACTCAGGGGACCCCAAAACGTGTATTTCCGTTGAAAACCGGAAGTCGAAAATTTCGAAAGTAAAAAAATACGTAAAGGAAAATTGTGTAGAAATTGAGAAATAATGAATAGGATCTCATGGTATAAACTCTGAAATTAAAATTAATATACTTCTTATCAGTATTTCAACTTCCGCTGAACAACACCCAATCCTAAAAAAAATATTATCAAAGGCAATATTTCTCATTTATGGTCATATATTCGGATTTAAATAAAAAAAAAAATTCAGTTCCAGGCTCTATTAAAACTGCAGTGGAATTAGAAGAGGCTGTAGAAATATTCACTAAAAGTGTCCAAAAGGCCGCTTGGACGTCAACAATATAAAGGGCATCAAGTAAAAATCACCTACCCAAATACCCGCAGTATGTAAGGGACTTGATCAGAGCAAAGAGAAGAGCATCGTAAGGTGTGGCAGACTAACAGACTACCATCAGACAGATATTTTTTCAACAAACTGAATAATGAACTCAAACGACAAATCCAAAAAATAATCAAGACAAACTATGATACGTACTTAAAAAAACTTATCGACGGACGATGGGAGTTTGTACCCTGTGTAAATCACCTTTGCTGATCACCTTTCCACAGTCTTTACTCCACTCACTGACTTCACAAACAGAGAACATGAATCTTTTGTACTTGACACTCTGGAAATATCACCCCCTCCTTCTTTTACTCCTTCACAAGTAGCACACCACATCAGACATCTCCCCAAAAGAAAAGCACCAGGTTATGACTTAATAACAGCCGAGGCGCTCCGACTAATCAGTCTTCTTCTCATTTGTTCTAAACTTTGGAACTCTAAACTTCTCTCATGTCTTAATGCCATACGTTTTAATGCGTTGCTCTAGACCACGAATTCGCTATTGTCGCCGATCGCTGACAGGTGCGAATCAATGTATGAAGAGAAAAAAAAAATTAATAAAATAAAATAAAATTAAGCTGCATTAACTTTACTGGGTACGGTCCTTTGAAAAAAAAATGTTATATGGTGGTATCCCTTCCATTCACCTGGCGTGCCTTTGAACCAGCCTAATGGAGTTAACCTAAAAAAAAAAAAAAAAAAAAAAAAAAAAAATATTGGTGAAATTGAACCATCACAGGCCCAAACAATCTAATAGAAAGCGAAACACAAACACTTCCTGAGCTTTTATCCTGTTTTTATTCGGTTGTTGAACCTTTTGAAGTTCAACAATTTGTAATCTAAAACTGCAAAAGTTTGTGATCTTATGTGCGATAAACGTAACTATAAAGCAGTCAATTTATGGAATTTCACTGCCTTTCTCTGATATTTGTTAAAAAAAATAATTAAATAAAAAAGGAGTATAATATCTTTGTTTTACAAACATTACAAAATCGCTTAGAGAATGATAATATATAAGAGATAGGACATGTATTATGTTTTGCTGTGTTGTTTTCAATGGAATATTCCAAATATGGTTTCCAGCATTTAGAGTATGCAGAATATGGCCCACGCAAACGCGTTTTGAACAGACTTCTTCCATGACTATCTACACAGACAATATGAATAGTATAAACTCAATGCATAATGCTAAAATCCATGATGAGCACGCTGCGGAAAAAACATAAGCTTGGGCAACAGATTGACACTGATGGTCACTCACGACTGTTGATGAGAATTAGTTTTGAGGTCCCTGGTCAAAAAATATTTGACGTGTTTTTCTGTTCACGCCAATGGGCCATAGAATAAGGTTGAGGGTACTTTTTTCGAATCTGACGTCATCTTTTGGGTAAGAAAATATGTACTGGTAGATTGCTTGAAAATCTAAACTTTGTTTAAGATTTCATTCACCTTAAGCAGACTATATGGAATGTCTTTACACTTCCTTAATTGTACACTCAAAAATTAAAAATATCAGTACAAGAAGTCGATATCAGTATTTTTAGCACGAGATACAAAATAAAGTACTTCATTTTTTTTTTTTCTCGGCATCTAAGTACATTGGCGCTACCGGTTGCAGGAACCACAAGAAATAATGTTCACAAAGAATCGTGAGATAGCGTACATCTCTTCCTCTTGTCAATGATAGAAGATGGATACAGACAGGATTGAAAATTTCTTGCTCTTATTGTAATATAATACAACTTTTATATTCTACATCATAGGAACCCTGCTCTGTGCGTCTTCATTGGAATCAACAAGTCTTCGAAGTTTAGTCCCCCTAGTCAGGCAATGCAAATAAAAAAGTGTACTTCGTTAGTGCAGACGATAAATATACTTTATACCGAACTATTTCAATTTTCTTTAAAACGATAAGGTTATGGTCCTTGAAGAAGAAGTTCAATATCGGAGTGAAGACAACTAGAAAATATTCGTGGAAGACTGATAATGAATCTTTTATTAAAACATGAGGACTTAGAAACTATTAGAAACTGCGCAAAATTATGTATATTATTTTTATTTTAGTGTCAGCTTTGAAAGTTTATGAATATAATTTGTGAATATAATTTACCTACTACTATAAAAACATTTTATAATATAATTAAAATGAAATTTAAATTCCATTCTGATAAGTGAACCGTGGGCCACACACACACACACATATATATGTATATATATAAATATATGTAAATGGCCACTCTGAAGACTTCTTCTTCTTCTTTCGCTACCTCCAGGATGCCGCTAAGCGTGGAGGTTTAGCCTCGGTACAACGTTTCCACTTGTCGCGATCTTTCGCCCAATTTTTCATTTCTGCCAGAGAGCAGCCTCTTTCTCTTCCTATCCTTGTGACGTGATCCGTGAACATCTTTCTAGGCCGACCTCGTGGGCGCTTTCCTTCTGGTCTGGCCTCCATCAACCACTTGATCTTTCGGTCGTCCCCATTCTGCTTACGTGCCCAAACCACTTCAGCTGGCGCTGCTCCTCCTTCTCTCCAACTGGCGAGACCCCGAGGTTTTCCCGGATTCTTTCATTGCGGATTCAATTGGGTACCTCAATTGAGTACCTCATAGTCTACTTTCCCATCCCTGCAAATAATTGCTCCCAGGTACTCATAGGCATCCACAAATTGAAGCGGTACCCCATTGCAGTTTACAGTCCTCCCACTCTTTGGGTATTTTTTTTTTCACTCCGAATTCTTTGGAATAGACTTTGCAGAGCTTTTATCATATCCTCCCCACCGTATTTAATAAGCTCAGGTGTTATTTCATCGATACCGGCTGCTTTACTCAGCTGTATCCCTGAATCAGGCAACTGTACCTCATCTTCCCAAATGGTGTCACCCATGTCTTCCGGATGAATTTCTGGCGCTCTAGTCCTTCTCAGATCCACGAATCCATCCCTCCTTCTATCTTCCGCACTGAACTTTTCCTGGTAGTGAACTCGCCACGTTTCAAGGATTTCTTCCTCTTTTGTGATAAGGTTTCCTTGCCAGAATAATCATATCATTCTGAATGCAGAATTCAATGAGTCTGCATCCGCTATTGTTCCTGGCAGTTTCTCCCCCCCCCCTCCCCCCACAATCCCAAGACTCCGAATGATGCAGTATGTTCGTTTCCAGTTCGAGCATTCCAATCTCCCATAATTATTATTTTCCTATTTTTATTCCTTATATAATCAATAGTTTTCTGAAGGTCCCACTCTGAAGACTTTCGAATATTAATAATGAGTCTTTATTGAAAAAAAATTATATATATAGGTTCGCTTGTCAGAATGGAATTTAAATTTCATTTTAACTATGTTTTTGGGTAATAATACAACATCCAACACCTTTTTTAGATATAGGCTTTGTTGTCTACATTAGAATAGTCTGAGAAACTATATCAGTAGGGGATGTTATTTGATATTCATTGATGTATTGTATAATTCTAGTCTCGAGTACCTCCGATTTATTAGGTTCTATGTTATTGGCATTGTCAGTATGCTTAATTCGATATATATGCATAATCTCTTTTAGATATGATAAAAATGGATATTTACAATGAAGATATTTACATATAAACCTTCCCATGTGAGAAAGATTATAGTCTTTTGACGGAGACTAGCCCCTTACCTTACAGCTGGAGTTGAGTTAATTTTCCATTAGTCCTTGTCTCGAGAGTATCTCATCCATCAGGAACCACCGTACTTTTTCTTCAGTTCTTAGGTCCAGCCAGTTAAATATATAAGCTAGGGCATTACATTTCCTTCCATGGCGGCTTATGAAAATACATTTGACTAGAATACACTCCAGAATATTTTACATTCCGTGACTAAATCTGGATTCTCTCTATCTACTGTCTCTATCCTTCAATCATCCAAGATAGTTGACTTCATCGGAAACACTCATACCCAGAAGTTTACATCTGATTTTTTCTAAAGGCACAGTGGTCATAATCACTGTTTTAGGAGTTTTAAGTGTATCAAGGCACAGAGAGAACTTTTTTACTGTTAGTTGAATGATCGTTGTAACTAGTTCTTATTTTAAACTTCTAATCAAGACCACATCGTCGACAAAGTTTAGTTTTTTCAGCTCCATTACACACATAAATATACCTCCACTGTTTTCCCAATCTTTGGCTTCAATAATTCGATTCGCTTCTGCTTTGTTGATAACGGATTTCTCTGCTTTATCCCTTTTTATTAGAAATATTTTTACTTTCGTTTCATTTATACCATCCTTTATTATTTTGACATGCTCCTTCTCACCTCCTTCAACGTCAAACGCTTTTCTAAAAACGATAAATCCCAAATATAATTTAAAATTATAGCCATTAGATTTTTCTATAAGCTTATCAATTATGAACACCTCGGCAACGAACGAATCGATGAAGGAGAGAAAAAGCAGCGATGAACACGGATCCCCCTAATTTAAAATCCACTTTTTCTAACGAATGGACCCAGAATGTTAAAAGCGAAGTGTAGAAAACCTGAATCGAAGATTGGGATGGAGTACATATTAGCCACTATCAAAGCGACCTCAAAAAAGCCTTACTCCGAAAGAATGCTCCATAATAAAAAAGTTCAGAATTATTCACACCAAATTAATTCATCTCCATCTGTTTGTTTCTTGAGTTGCAAGAAAGAGACCGAAATTACAAAAATACTTACTGAAGGAAAATTTATTTCAGTGTTAAACGCGTGAAAAAATCCACCTCAAGAACATAAGTTCGATTGTAGTTAAAGATAACAGAGACATCGAATATAACTAAAGCATCTCGTGGTCAAAAGATTAATGCATCGTATTCAAGATTCCTATTCGTCGCTAATGGATTTCGAAGTGACATAAAATAAAAGTAGGGGAGGAAGGGGCATAATGAAACACAAAAATTTCTTTTACCCATAGCACCCACCTGAGACTTTATTTTACCATTTTTTCCATGTTACCTTAGGATCTAATCTATTAAAGAAATGCATTAAACTTTATTTTATGCATCATGTGTGACCGCAAGTAGCCATTTTCCAAAAAAATAATTTTGTTTCATTGAGCCCCATGTACAATGAAACAGCGCAAGTTGAAGCTTGAAACAACTGAAAAAAGCAACACCATAATTAACGAAAAAACTTTATTCGGCTACCGGTCGGAATTTCGTTCTCCTGCTTTAGGATAGCCACAAAATTCTTCAGGAGAGAGGAAAGTTTGATTTGGTTGTCAGAGAGAAAGTTGTCATAAATAAATAGACTTTTTTTGGTGTTCTGCTCTCGATTTCGCACCATTCTGTAAGAAAATGAAAAAACCAATTAAACAGACTGGTTATTGCACAGTGAAAAACATGGGGCTGAATGAAGCACTCGTGGAGCTTCATGAATTATTTCATCGTTCCTGTTTCAAGGAACCCCATACCAGCCATTTTGATGTCTTTCACTTCCTACAATGAAGGTGAAGAGGTAGAAAAGCCAAATTCAGGCAAAATCTTAAGAGATGAAAATCTGTTCGACATAAAATTTTAGTTTTGCCACACAAAACCGCACTTCAGCACCTAGAGTTAGTCACGCAACAAGTCGAAAGAGGACAATAAGCTGACTTTTTTTTGGAGTCACCCTTACCGCTTCCTGTCTGAATTTGGTTGCACTAGATCTTTTGGTTCGCCCAGTGCAACGACTGTTTCATTGTGCCCCACCCTCCCCTAAATAAAAATAATTACCTAACTACTTTATTATTTTTAAAATGGCTTCGCTACATGTATATAATAGGTGCATGAGATAGTAAGTATGGCTGATGTCATTTTTATTAGGTTATGTTATATAAAATGGACCTAATATTTTCGTCAGATGTTTATGTAAAAATAATTGCTTGCCTTGTCTATCTGTAGGATGGAGAAATAAAAAATAGTTTGAGAAAATGCTAATTGTCTCTACAAGGAATTTTCTAGTCTATTCGCCCTGGGAAAGGACATTAATAATCCTGCCTTCCCGCCCACTTTGCTACTTATTTTCCTCTCTACTAAGCACCATCCACTCGCAGCTTCATTTCGGTTATCTCTTCATTTTCTTTCTTTTTTTTTTTTTTTTTTTTTTTTTTAGTGTCCTCGTTTCTTAATATCCCTGTCTTCGTCACTAGCTCATTAATAACTTTCTTGCTGCTTTTTTATTTCGGCCTAAGTAGTAATATTTTATCTCTCACAATTATGCTAGAAATAATGGTTCAGTGAATTTACCAGAATTTTTTTTATATTTATATAGTCGGAATTGTTAATTTTTCAAAGTTTAATAAAATAAATGCATTACTTACACTTCAGTTTAATTGTTCTTTATTTTATTTAAGTGACTACATTTAATTAAATTTTATATCAAGGAATGTTTTTGATTTTGCAAAAAAAAAATTAATAAATAAATAAAAAATTTAGCGTTATGTATATGTTTTTTTATGTGACTTGAGTTCGCATCTCAAGTCAGAAAAATTTTATCAGGTAACATTCTTGAAACAATTAAAGTTTTATTAAGTACTAGCATTCCCCGTCGCGGCTTCGCCCGCGAGCCTTTAAAATCACTTCTGTGATCATTCTTGGTATTGATTTAATATAATATGTTAACTGATGTTAAGGAGATTTAGTAGAATCGGAGCTTCCGGGAGATGGAATGTTGGAGGGGAAAGCTGCCGTCTCGGTAGAAGAGAGGGAGGCGCGCAATGGAGAGTTCACTAAAACAGCCGAAACAAAAAATTGCTTACTCCTCATGAAAGCTTCATTTTTCGGCTTTAAAACATGGTTTTCGACGCCCTGTAAGAGCTTTCGAGTTAAACTCGTCGTATCAAGATCTTTAAAATGAGTTCAAATTAGATATTTTTTCTCGAAGTGCAAAAATAGGTGTCCGTTAGAGTTAAACGACAATTTTGCCATTTAAATCCCTTAGGGGTCACATTTTTGAAATTCCTTTCTTAGTGGTTACCGAAATCGCGTTTAAAATCTAAATTCCGAACTTTTTTTAGCTGATTTTAATTGGTCTTTCCGTGGTCTTTTGCATTGCTGTACCTGACAAGTCGCCTTTTAACTTGCTTCTTCTCCTCAGAAAGTTGCGGTACACACGTCAAAATGACCATTACATAGCGTACCAGTAAAACGTAGTCTTTTCGTGGGATTAGAATTATTGCCAAATACCGCATAAAGCTCATCATTGCGATATACTTCAAAAAGGTAAGGAAACAATTCCCCAGCTGCCGTTAGTTCCACAAATCCGGCATGGGTTGAATGCTGAGACATATGAGTGTAATAACTACTGAAATCAGAATAATTGTTACCGTAATCATTTTGAGTAAACGCAGAAAATTCGTCCCGATTCGGATGACATGTTGTACTACAATTTGCCGAAAATGACAACATTTTCTTGAGAATTCTCAATAATAAATATAGAGATCGAAATATACACGCACCATCCCCAATCATGGGAATCACAATGTGCATAATTTGATTACCACTAATATTTAAGTAATCAGTAGCCATATTCTATGTGAATGTCTATTTTAATGATATTGTCTATTTAATACATCAAAATAAAATCATATGGTTTAAAATCTCAAAAATAGGTGTCCGTTAGAGTTAAACGACAATTTCGCCATTTAAACCCCTTAGAGGTTACATTTTTGAAATTCCTTTCTTAGCGGTTACCTAAAATCTAAATTCCGAACTTAAAGTTTCTATCATTAGTAGTTTTTGCTCTACATTGATTCTATCAGTCAGGACAAAGCCTCTTAAATATATGGAGAAGAGATCGAAATAAACACTCACCATCCCCAATCATGGGAATCACAGTGTGCATAATTTGATTACCACTAATATTTAAATAATCAGGAGCCATATTTTATGTAAATGTCTATTTTAATAACATTGTAACGTTAAATCAATATTCAAATAAAAAACATATGGTTTAATATCTCAACAATAGATTTCAGTTAGAGTTAATCGACAATTTCGCCATTTAAGCCCCTTAGGAGTTACATTTTTGAAATTCCTTTCTTAGTGGTTACCTACATCACGTTTAAAATCTAAATTCCGAACTTCAAGTTTCTATCATTGGTAGTTTTTGCTCTGCGTTGATTCTGTCAGTCAGGACAAAGCCTCTTATATATATAGAGATAGATAAAAAAAATAAATAAAAATAAATGAAATAGCCTGTCGTTCCTACTTAATTAGTTTATTTACATTCTTTTATTTATTTGTATTCTGCTTATTTACTTCATTTGTTTATTTATATTGTGGTGAATAATAATAATATTAAAATGTAAAATAATAAAATATTTGTCCTAGTATAAGTCCAAAATTGACTAGAAAAATCTGCCTCGCATAAATTCCCTTATCTTATATTAATAATTTATTTTGGCTGAAAACATAAATAATTGGAACATACAATGGCAAAGAACAACAAAAGGAAGACCGCTCTATAAATTTATTCCAGAAATCACACTTACTAACTATGAGAAAATTAAAAGTTCGCACTACAAACAGACACAATTTTTAACTGAACTTGGACAAAGCAAATCATACTCAAAACGATTTCACCTGACGAACTCTGACATCTGCAACTGTGACGCACAAACTTCACAAACATTTTATGATTTTCTATATGACTGCCCAATTTTTGACAGTAGAACATACAGTATAATAAGAAGCATCCTTCTAAAAGGAAACAGCAGGCCGTTAAATGAAAAGTTCATTCATAAGAATTATTATAAGGAATTTAAAAATTTATTAATGAAATTGATTTTAAACTTCTTCAAGACAACTGAGAAAATTGAAAAGTCGGACATTTTGATGTTTGGTTTTTATTTTCGTTTAGTTACTGCATTATTATTTTATTTTATTTATTTTTTCTGATTTATTTTTATTTCATAAGATTTTTTTTTTGTGATATGCTATGTTTTTAGGTTACATCTAATGTTAGGAATTTCATTTGTACTCAATAATTATCTTGTTTTTGGCTTTCCTTAACTTAATTTTTTTTCCGTAATAGACAAATTTGTATAAATTTAATTTTATAAAATTGAAAGAATTTAATTTATAGATACATGTATTATGCCTAGTGCATGGAGCATGTACAAATCAACAAATATACAGCTCTCTTACAGGTTTACTGTATGAGGGAAAGAAAGAAGAAAAAAAAAAAGAAAAAGAAAAGTCCAAAATTGGCCAATCCTGTTATGAGCGCTAGTGATTTCCATGTAAGTAGTGTTGTTAGTATAAACAGTTCCATTTTCCTGGAATAAAAAACTTGCGAGAAATAACAACCGTAAAGTGGCCAATCTCTTTTTAGCCTGGGTGCGAAAACGACCGATTGATACGTTAGTTTAGTGTTCCCTTAAAATTGAAGAATGGACATTGGCCATTCTAGAACCAAGGAACTAATTTAATCCCGAACATAATACAACTTTATGCTAAGTCAATGCGTTTATTTTTTCCTCTATATTCTTCATCAGCTACCGCCCGTTACAGAGTCCAACATATTTTTTTGTCCGAAAATTGCTAACACGTTTTCAAATCAAGGTCAAACTTCTTTTTATTTTAATTTAATGTTTCAATTTTAATTATTAGTTCAATGTTACTTTATTTGTTTTTTCTGCTTCTACGCTCATCGATGCAACGGAGGAAAAGTGTCTAATTTTTTTTTTTTTAGTGTAAGCTTAAAAAGATTTTCCATCAAGATCCGGGAGAGACTAAACGTGTCCTCCCATTATTAGACTATTTATCTACTGTCGATTCTTATCAATTCAATTGTAAAAAATAATATAAAATATTTTATTTAATAAAATATTATTTTATTATTATAATAATATATTAATATTGTTATTTTATTATTATAATAATATAATAATATTTTATTTATTCCAATCTCCCTATTTTGACCATGATCAATTGTAATAGACTGTTCCATATCCTCCACACAATATCTGTACCCCCAATTTTCCTCCTACTAGGCTAAGTCTACTATTCCTTAGTCATGTTTGGTTGATCTCTGTTTTTCTTTTCTTTTTTTCCAGAAATGCCTTACTACGCTGGACCTCACCTCACTCGGCGTGGGTTCCTGCGTGGCTACTGGGATGTACCTCGTGGCGGGTATGGTGGCAAGGAACATTGCGGGACCAGGTGTAATTATATCCTTCGTCATCGCTGCTCTAGCTTCCTTATTTTCAGGTGAAAATCCTATAATTATAATCCATTACTTGTGAGCTTTGTAATACACATACCTGAAATTTATGTTAACCCGAAGCTAACGCGTTCGAGTTGCGAGTGCCGGTGGTCTTTTACTAAGTAATTATACCTAGCCTTATTATAAGGAAAATCCTTTACATTCTAAAATGGGATAAATCGGAGGCAATCAAATCTATTTTGTCATGTTAATTTGGTTCGATAAAAGAAAGTTGCGGTTTAGTCTGATTTCGTCAGAATACCAGCAAATAAGGCTGTTCTTTTTTTATTTTTGTCAAAATAAATAGATTTCATGTTAAAGTATCAATAAATATTGATCTTTGTAAACAAATTAAAAACTTTTATTTGTTCACATAACCAATGAGAAATAATAATAATAATAATTTTAACATATGTCCATATAGATACTTCATTTCTCCCCCCTTAAGGAGTTATAGTTCCCGGGTATTCTTCGATGGCTCCTTCCCTTATCCGCAGCTGATCAGCATGCTTCCGTTTCTCCTGTCCACCGGCCAGGACCACGTAAGATAGCTCACCAGTCCTCTTCATAACAGTTCCGGGTTCCCAACCTCCTTTTCCCCCTTCCTTCCAGATCCAGACATCGTCACCACTCTCGAATTGACGTGGTTTCACCTTCCTATCGTGATATTCTTTTCCTTTCCAGATCCTCCCTTCAAGGGTTGACTTGAAGTCCGGCTTCACACGATCCAGAAGAGTTGGGATCCGACGTCCCAGAAATAACTCAGCTGGAGCACGTCGTGTAGTCTTTTGAGGCGTATTACGATAACTTAAAAGAAATCTTTGAAGAGCTAGCACTCGGTCGGACGACTCTTTTTTGCAAGCTTTGTACCGGCTCTTAAAGGTTTTTATCAATCTTTCTACTTGCCCATTTGACTTAGGATGGTAGGGGGTAATTTTAATGTGCCTAATCCCGTTATTTAGACAAAAAAATTCAAACTCTTGGGACCTGAATTGCGGTCCATTATCCGTGACGATATTCTTCGGAATCCCATATCTAGAAAACCACGATCTCAACCGTCTGATGACTATTTCGGATGTCGTTTTCTGTAGCATTTCTATCTCTGGCCACTTTGAATATGCGTCGACACCAACTAGCCACTGTTGTCCATCAAACGGTCCGGCCAGATCTAAGTGTACTCTCTCCCAGGGTGCGTCGGGTACATTCCAGGGATAAAGGAGAACTTCCGGTTCGTCATCACGACCTTCTTGGCATGGATGACATTTCTTAACATATTTTTCCACCTCCTCATCTATACCAGGCCACCAGGTATAGTACCTCGCCAACGACTTCATTCCTTCTATGCCCGGATGACCTGAATGTAATATTTTTAAAACTCTTCCCCTTAACGTTTCCGGTGACACAAAACGATTTAACCACATAATAATACCTTCTTCCACAGAAAGCTCATCTCTCTTTCTCCAATACGACTTAAATTCTTCCTGCACAACCCTTGGCCATCCGTGCAAAACAAAGTTCCTAACTTTTTTTAGGATTCTATCCGCTGATGTCTCTCTGGCAATGTCATCCATCTTCACCAAAGTCGCAATTTTATCAGATTGAATAGATCTGACGAACCTATCTTCTTTCATCATATCAATCGAAATTGTGTCTTGAGTACTAATAGGCAGTCTTGAAAGCGCATCAGCCACAATATTCGACGACCCCTTACAATATTCCACATCGAAATCGTAAGCCAAAAGAAAAATCGCCCATCGAACTAACCTGTTGTTCTGAACTTTGGGTAAGTCCCGATCTGGCCCGAAAATTCTTGTCAACGGCTGATGGTCAGTTGATAATGTGAATTTTCGCCCAAATAAAAACTGGTGGAATTTTTTCACCCCATAAACAATAGCTAACGCTTCCTTGTCTATCGACGCATAGTGTGCTTCTGCAGAAGATAGGGTTCTTGACGCGTACGCCACTGGTCTTTCGCTACCGTCAGACATTTTGTGGAGAAGTACCGCTCCTAGCCCCGTCTCAGATGCATCACAACGTACTATCACCGGCTTACTAATGTCATACGGCAAAATAGTTTGGTCAGTCGATAATAAATTTTTGACTTTATCAAATGCCTTCTGCTCACGATCTGTCCACTGCCACTTGACTTTCAAATCAGCGCAATGACCATGTAGGTGTGGAATAAACTTCTCATGGAAGTTTACCATACCAAGAAACACTCTTAGTTCCTTTACGTTACGAGGAGTCGGACAATTTTTTATAGCCCTAACCTTATCTTCAAGCGGATGGACTCCATTCTTATCTATTCGATACCCTAAATACTTGACGGATTCTTTTTGAAATTGGCATTTCTCTAATTTAACCCTGACTCCTGCCGTTTGAAGTCGTCGAAATACCTCTTTTAAGCGCCGTAGATGAACTTCCGGACTTCGACCACCTACCAGTATATCATCCAAGAGAACTGACACATCAGGTATTCCGTCTAATAATTTCTCCATGTATGTTTGGAATTTAGCTGGTGCTGTTTTTAAACCAAAGCATAGCCTCCGGTACCTAAAATAACCAATATGAGTGGCTATAGTCAGATAATCTCTGTCTCCTTCGTCTACTTCCATCTGAAGATATGCATCCCTCAAGTCAATAACCGTGAATTGAGTTGCCGATGCATGTTTCGATACTAAATCATCAAAAGTCGGTAAAATACAATGCTCATCTAACAGAACCGGGTTCAATGTTACCGCAAAGTCTCCACAGATCCTCACAGCCCCATTGCCTTTATCAATGTTGACCGTTGGTGTGGCCCACCTAATAGGACTCACGGCTGGATCTACTCTTTCTATAATTCCGTGGTTTTCGAGACGTTTTAATTCCTGCTCCACGGGCTTCCTCAGAGGAAATGGAACTCTACGAGCCTTGTATGCCACCGGACTGCTCCCTTCTTTCAAAATAATTTTAGCTTTGACCCCTCGCAACCGGCCTAGCTCATTTTTAAAGATAGCAGAATATTCACTACATAATTTCTCAATAACTTCCGACCTAACTTCTTTAGCTCCTGTCTTTAGCTCATCTTTTTGTTTAAGCTTTCGAATAGTAACAGGCTCTGGTAATCTCATGTTAAAAGCAATTGACCAAGGTAGACCGAACAATGGTACATCATCATCCTCCATCACCACAACAGGCAAGCATCTGACTTCTGATCCTACTTCAACCTCGACCTCGGTAGTCCCCACCGTCTTCAACTTTTTTTTTCCATATCCCGAAAGCAAACCTCTATAAGGCCTCAATTCGGGGAATCCCAATTTTTTCCACCAATCCTTATTGAGAGTCGATACTCTAGCTCCTGAATCGTATTCCATTCTGCAGTAATGACCGTTTATTTTAACATCTATCGTGGCCCTGGGAGCCTTACTACTAACCGATTGAATGGCTACCGGCTGCTCTACTTCGCTACCGCTGTCATCATCCTCGACAGTTCTGACCTGGCGAGGTAATTTTGACTTACAACAACGGGCATAATGACCTCGTACCGAACACTTTCTGCAAACCGAGTTAATTGCTGGACAAGTCCGGCCTATATGCTGATTGAAACCACAGCTTTTACATTTACCCTTCGGCTTGACCCGCTGCCCAATCTTCTCTATTGCCACACTACTGGGCTCACCAATCTCAACTTCTGCCTCCGCTTTCTCTAGGATTAGCCCTAGCTCCAGAACAGTCTGAAAGGAAACTACTTTTTGTACATTACCAACGACATGGATCCCATCAGGCCAACGCTGACAAACTTCCGTTTCGAGTTTCCTATGTCCGACTCCCGCAATAAACCGGTCACGTAACCGCTCATCTACACTCGTACCGTATTTACAGTTCATACAAAGTTCCTTTAATCGATTGGCATAAACAATAAAAGTTTCTCCAGCCATCCTGTTTGCTTGCTCAAACTCTATACGACTCGCGAAAAGTGTTTTTGTAGGCATAAAAATATCCCTAAACCCCTTCAAAACTTCCTCATAATCTACCTAGTCTACATCTTTAGGAAAGAAATAGTTTTGAATTGCCGCCAAAGCAGAGGTTCCTACGAATGCCAGAAGAAGGTCTTTCCTCACGTCAGACAACGCTTCACCTTCGAAACCCTTTAACCTGCAAACCCTCTCGAAATGACTGAGGTAATTTGCCCACCTTACTTGTGTACTATCGAAGGGATGAAAAGAGAACTTACTGACCTTCTCCTCTATTGCGCTTACCTCCTTCCGACGGCGCTCCTCTTCCACTTCACGTCGTGTGGTCTTTGACATCCTCGTCGCCAATAAAGTATCAATAAATATTGATCTTTGTAAACAAATTAAAAACTTTTATTTGTTCACATAACCAATGAGAAATAATAATAATAATAATTTTAACATATGTCCATATAGATACTACACATGTGTGATAATGAAATAGTGAAGATGATTTATATAAAGATACAAAGAAATAGGAAAATATGTACTTTGACCTTAGAAGACAATTTTTAGATTTAGTTTACCAATTTACGAGATTTTTACCAATTCGAGAAAATTAAAGCTATAATTTTGCAAATAAACTATTTATATGTGGATTTGAAATACATATTCTTTCTCTAAAAAGGATTTTTTATTGCTTGAAAATGCAGATTTGGTACAGTTGATACGGAACTATTGTATACCTTTCCAAATTCTATAAATGGGAATTTTAGCTTTTTTATATTTAAAAAATGACATTACGATCTTTAGCTTCTCCATCAGATTCTCATTACTTTAATACCTCATTAATCCATCATCTATAATACTCCTTTTTAGTAAGAGTAACTAACTATTTTTATACTTAGCTGGAGAGATTTAATAATTTTAAAGTTAATTTCTTCAAACTATAAAAAAATCAGCAATGTTTGAATAATTTTTAAATGGTTATACAAATATATATGTACCTATATTATGATATTTTTTTTTTTTTCATAGAATTAAAAACATGTTTCGTTACTGTTTTTTGGGCGTTAATACAACTAGATATTTCTAGTTATAGGTAGAACAAAAGTTTACTACATATATTTGTATAATATTTTTATTCTAGAAACAATAGTTTAAAATTAGTTATTGATTTGATTTGACGAGCGGTGGTTATCTTATTTTTTTAATATATCGCACCTTCAATACAAGACCACCAAGCTCTAAATAACCAATATAAGAGAAAATGGAATTTCTAGTGTTAGTTTGATGTTATAAATCCACCTTGAGGCAGTTATTAATGTTATAAACCACAATCACTACTGGTATTAGTTTTTGAACGACATTTTTTTTAAATATGTTACTTTAGCATTTTTATTTTATAAAAAAGATAAATCATTAAGACAAATATTAATTAATATCTTGAATTTATTTTATTTGAAAATATGGTCTCTTATTTTATAGATCAGTTGCAATGGTTTCGAGACAAAAATAAAAAATAATTTTTTTTTTGAGTTTTGTTAGTCTTCCATTGAGGGTGCGATATAATGTTTAAAACAGCTAAAATAATTTTAATAAAGTACCATCACTTATTCAACTTTGGGGGAATTCATAATACTCGGTTATACCTACCTATTACTTTTTATTTTTATAACCATAATTAATCAAGTTTTACTTACTTACTTTGCATACAGCAAAGACACGAAATAAAAAGGTGAGTAGGAATCAAATGGACAGGCTAAGCGAAATAATTGGACTTTTCTCATCACGTAACTGCAGAAATAAAAATAGGGGAAGAGAGGGGGTGTAGGTAGAGAGAGAGGGTGTGGGGGAAGGGAGGGGATTGAGGAAGGGGTATTCTTCAAAGGAGGGGCAGATCCGAAGGAGATAGAAATGAATAGGTATGGCGAAGGGACGTGCTTAGCATTCCTTAGTGACGGCAGCCCACCGGCCTGACACTTATTAAACAGTTTATTTTATATATTCTGCAGATATAGTCAGTCCTTCAGGTCAGTCCACTGCGGGCAATATCTATTCAAAGGGCGTTGGGTCGCTTTCAGGACGGTGTGGGAGGGTGGAGAAGGTAATGAAATCCTTTTACATAGATCGCTCAGCCTTATACATATCTTCCTATAGAATATCAAACCGATTAAAACTTTAGAAAAAAATAATATTGTCTAAATACGAAATTAATGAACAACAAATTAGAAGCCATAATTTTCACATAACGCAGAACCAAAATAAGTCATAATATTTTATTAGCTAAACTCGTATCATATGGTCTATCATACTTCCGCATATTTCAGTAATAGAATAGCCCCTAAAAACCCTCTCATACAAGATATGGGCAATTAACATTAAAAACTCACTTAAACCCTAAACGCACAAAAGGTCTTATATATATTGCTTTTCCGTCAAATGTATACAAATAATGGAACATAAACTTCTGAATAGTTAAATATTGTACCATTGTACATTAAAAATATTTTAATAATTTATTAATTTGATATAAAATTAAAAGTATGAGTATGATACGTAACTTATCATATTAAATATCACGGCAGATACAAAGCTGTCCACTCAAACTCACACAGTAATTAGTTAACTCTGATGACCTATTCCTCTAACTATTGATCAAATAAAATTTATATTAAGTCATATAACACTTGGAAGAACGTTTTCATGGTCCTACGGGCCGGTTAACTCAGTAAAAGAGAAGTTAAAATAATGATTGAAGAGTCAAAAAGAATCAACAACCTTTCAAAATATGTATATCGTTTCCCCTATAACCAAATCGATAAAATTTCATTCATAAGTTCAGTTAAAATTTAGAGATATCTCTGAACCATATCATATTAGGCTAGATCAAAATCTTTTAAGTATCTTGATGCATAAAAGATATTTACTGATTGATCTGATATCCTTATATATTAATATGTGCAAGAATAAGTTCACTAATATTTAAAAACATCTAATTGATTGCAAAAATCATGATTTCATTGATAGACACAACGAAAATTCAAGATTATATTGATAATTAGTTAAATTATAATACTGTCATGAAAGTTTGTATCCAATAAATAAAAATTTTTCATTGAACAAAAATAAAAGTTTGAATGACATGAAATCTAAGAAAGAAAAGCTCGCCTCAAATGTTCGAATGAATCGATTAAGACTTAATGTTAGACGTTACTATCGAGTTCAATTATAAACGTTTAGGCCGTTTTGTGACTTGTATTGCATCAGCTCTAGCAACACTCGCCTGTTGAGACCTAACCTTTCCACGAACTTTGACCGAAGACCCGTAAACAATATTGTACGTTAAGGGATATTTAGTTGACCGTGATTTGGAAACGCTGGTCTTTAGTACCTACTTCATCCTCACTTCATTGTTCTAAAGTCTTAACACACTTAATTACCAGATGTAAGACTATATATTAAGATCTATAATCTTAGGCAGTAAGATATTTATACTTTCCATAAATACTTATGGAATAATCTATTCGTTTTTCTTATATTAATAAGATATCACATATTTAGTCATTTTATAAATTATAGAACAGTTTATTAGTGTTCGAGATAGTTAATTGTTAATTACCACGGCCCACCTGTAACATATAACATTTATAAAAATCTACGTTTGCGGGAGGTAGTCCGGAGAATTGGTCATTGGAGTTTGATTATGTTGTATAATATTTATGAAATATATTTTACTTTATTATATGTCACTATATCTGATAGGTTTTCTCAATGTTAGGTATATTAATTTTCTGTTTAAACCTGTATATTTGTGAAATATAGTGTAATGCTCATACTAGTCATTTCTTGTGTTCACTTTCTTCATACTGCGACAGCAGGGCCCCCAAGTTTTATAATTAAAAAAATCAACTATTTTTCTTTAAATAAATTTTTGGAGGAGTATAAATAAATGGTTATTGTTACCTTTCATATTAGATTTAGTCTAATTTTCACCTGACTAGGAAAAAGAAAGTTTGTTCAGGATAACGACCAAAGTTAAATTAAAAGCAACAGTTAATGGGTTTTCCTTTATGGCTCCGAAAACCCAGTTAAGCACTTACTTACTTTTATGTAGATATTTGCTTAAGTTTTAACTTGGAATAATAGCTAGTGATTTTATTTCTTTAAACAGTTCCACCACCTTTCCCAAATTGAGCTACCCGAGTAGTCCATTTATACTTATTATTTTCTGGTACATTGAACGTTAACGAAAATTCTTCTTTCGTAGAATGAGATATGCAGCATATTTTCATATTATGATTGATGAAATATAAGAATATTAGGTGTTTTAATATTAGTCATAAACACATTAAAACAAGGTTGGATGTAACAAAATAGTTGATTAATTTGTAGAATCAGTAAATATGAGTGAAATCGTTGAGAATTGACTGAATTCTCAGTGATTCAATGTATCAGGTATTCTAACCTGGTTTAGAAGTGTCAAATGTGGTCATCATCTGTTTCGATCAAGTTGGAAATCCGTTTGCCTTGAGTTAGCATCGATTTTGAAACTAAAATAAATTATATTTAATGTTTTAACTATGAGATTAAACTACAATTCCAATTGGAAACTATTATTTAGATATTAATATGAAATACACATTCCTTCCATATCTATCTTTAACAAAAAAAAAAAAAAAAAAAAACACAAATTACTTCCGTTGAAACTGATTTCTCTACAACCCTTCATATTTCACATTTTTTTAACGTTACTTGGTGGCTTACTTTAGGGGAGCTAGTGAAGTTAGTATAGAACGCACTATGTTCTTCGTTTCTAGCGGGTCCGGTTCGATTTTGGACTGATCAGCTTAAAATTTGAACCTTCATAGTGAGGTATCAGACTTCAATTCCTCGTTATATTAGGCTGAATATTCGTGTTCAATACTCACGCCTTATGAAGAAATTTTCAGAAAGTGGGCAAATTGTAATACATTAGATATAATTTTCAATTTTTACTTGATTTTTTGTTTGTTTGAATTTATATATTTATTTTTCATCCTGTTCATTCTTCAATTTTTTATACCTAAATAAAAATACAATCCTCCTTTTTCTTTAAGGATCCAAAATAAGACATTATATTATGTAGTGAATGTTCAATCCTATTACTTTAGACTAATTATAAATTTAGAGAGTTGTATTACAAAGAACATTAATGTTGGGCTTTGAATAAAATATTAAGCTTCTTCAGTTTAATTGTATTTTTTCAAGCTAAGCCTTTGTTATTTTGTAAAACAAAGCATGAATATTAATAGCGATCCTGTTAACAACTCTTTTGTATGTTGTCTTTGACTTAAGCAGCCTAGAATTAAACTTGCTTTAACACCATAAGATGAAAGGATACTCAAAAGCTATTACTTAAGACACTAAAACAACAGAGTCGCACTTGAAACTTATCTAGTTACTCTAAAATAAAAGTTTAATGTTTCTAATCTACTAAATTTATAATCTTATAATGTCACTCATAGATAATCAAATATTCATTACATACGTTATCTGATGCTAAATCGTGTCTACAATCGATTAGTCCATACTTTAGTTACGATAACGAGTTTCGATGTGTATAAACACAATAGAATGTGTTTAATAAAAATTATAAATTATAATTTTATAAGTGCATATAAATTATAATTAAAATTATATCCCCAATTATTACAAAATATTGGTGCGGTGCGCGCAACACTCCACTTTCCTTTTTTAAAGTAGAAATTATTTTTTTTAGAAAATGACTTACTTAGTTGCAACCTGAAAGATTAGGTTTTTTTACACTTTTTTTTTGTTCTAATCGATAAAGAAAATATACTTCACTTTCTCTCTCGAGATTTTTTCGCTTCGCTTAAATATTTTTCTTTATAAAATGAAATTGAAGAGATAATTATTCTTTAAGTTTTGATTTAATTTCAAGACAGTTGCTAATAATAGCCATGGAAACAAATAGTTTTCGTTAATTAATATCAATGTAGAAATCATTTTTTATTTTGCTACCTCGATAGTTCGTATCAGGGATCTTTTATCAATTTAAAAACAATATATAATTCTTTGCTTATTAATAATATTTCTAGCAATGTATTATTGAAATTTTATTTCATAAAATTATATTGTAACACTTACGTGGGTTGAACAATTTTTATTCAAATAAAAATAAAAATTTTCAATGCCACACATATTATGAAAACACAAATATTTAAACATAGTAACACAGTAATAACCTTGTGACTCGAGCTTTAGATCAATAACTAACTCCAGTCCATCGCTCCTTATCCTATCTTAAGAAGAGCAGCCTCGAACTTACTGGGCCAGCGAAGACGGTACTCGAACACGGTAGTAAACTACGATAGTCACAAACTACAAGCTATAACAGTTTGTTCCAACAAAAGGTCTAGAACCATTCTAAATCATATGTTTTTTTTATTTATTTATTTATTTATTTACAGGTGCATCTACCCATGATGGGTCATTAGCACGAATACATGGTTGTTTTTTTTATACAACTTTAGTATTTTTCATGAGGTTTTACATGGTTAGAATGATCTTGATATAATTACAAATAGTTCTATTTCACAGAAGTTCTAGAAGTTTCTACAGAATGTTCTAGATAAGGTGATAGTACTGTGTTCTTTTTAAAAACTTAATCAAGTTTTCAACGGCAGTCTCTGTGTCGCCAAGTGCGATGTCCAGACTGCTGCACTCCTTCCTTGCGTCCTTAAGATCCTCGCAGTCCAGCAGAATGTGTTTGACGGTGAGCCGTACCTTGCAGGTCTTACAGGTCGGAGGGAATAGTCCCTTTAGGAGATAAGTATGCGTTATGGAGGTATGTCCGTGACGCATCCTTGCCAAGACAACTTCTTCGCGTCTGTTTCTCCTCTCTGCAGTTTTCCAGAACGCGGGACTATCTTTGATTTTTACAAATTTGTCGCTCCTATTTCTCCACTCAGTAGTCCACGTTTCGTATATTTTTTTCTTGACGTAATTCCTCCAGTCTAGGGGGGTAGTCTTGTTGATGTACTTCGCTTCGGATGCAGGATCCGTTCTAGCGGCATTCGCAGCCCTGTCTGCTTCCTCGTTTCTTCTAATGCCCATGTGAGATGGGACCCACAAGAAGGTTATAACTTTCCCAAAGAGCATGCATTCTCTCTGGAGTAGTTGAATTTTCGTCACTAATATGTCTTTCGATTTCTTGTTTTCTAAAGACTTCAAAGAGCTTAATGAATCCGAAACTATCAGGTGCCATTGGTGTTGGTGTTTTGATATGAGGGTGAGGGCTTTGAAGATTGAAAAAAGTTCTCCGGTGTAAACACTATTTGATTGAGGTAGGGTGAATTTTTGGCAAATGGAGTCCGTGACTATTGCACATCCAACTAGTGAATTTAATTTTGAAGCATCGGTAAACCATAGGCAGTAGTCGGAGTAAAGCTCTTCTCGTTCTTTGAAAATTTGTTGGAATACATGTGGAGGTGTTGTGGGCTTCAAAAATTTTGATAAACTGTAATCAATGTAATTTTTGTGTTTGGGTTGTATCCAATAATTTTAAAAAAATTAGGAAACGTTATTTTCAACTCGTTGGTTAGGTTTTTGACTCTGTTGATGAAACATTTGCATAAGGGGTTATGTTCTTCGTTTGTAATTGAATGCCACGTAAGTTCCGATGCGATGAGATCTTTTCTTGCCACCAATGTGCCAGCATATGCCAAAACTAAATATTTCCTTCTTGTCTCTAAAGAGGGCTCCCCACTCTCTATGTACAAACTTTCTACTGGCGTGGTCCTGTGTGCACCTGTGCAGAGACGAAGTCCTTGGTTGTGTATTGGATCCAAGTGTTTCAAGGTTGAGGCACTTGCCGAGTTGAAAGCAACTGCCCCATAATCCATGATAGGTCTAATCAGAGTACGGTAAATCATTAATAGTGTTCGCCTGTCAGATCCCCACAGAGTGTTGGCCAGAATTTTTAGTAGATTTAGGCCTTTTTGGCATTTTACCTTTACATGATGTATTTGATGAGACCAAGTTAACTTTTTATCAAAGTATATCCCGAGGAATTTAATTGTGTCTGTATAAATAATAGGCTGATTTAATAGATTCAATGTTGGATTTTTTTGGCATTTTGTTTTTTTGCAAAAATGAACAGCCAGTGTTTTTGTACTTGAGAAACTGAAACCTGTGGTTTTCGACCATTCTTCAAGGTTATTCAATGCTTTTTGAAGCTTCCATTCAATATATTCGAGGGACCTGTTTCTTATATAAATTGCAAAATCATCAGCAAATATGGAGCAGTTAACTTCATTAGGTGTTGTATTTGCAATGCTATTTATGGCTATCAAGAATAATGTTACGCTCAGGGGAGACCCTTGGGGTGTGCCGTTTTCTTGTAAGAACGTTTGAGAGAGGTTAGGTCCTACTTTCACTCGGAATGTTCTGTCTTTTAGGAAGTTGTTAACAAATGTTAATAGTCGTCCTGTGAGGCCAACCTGTGAAAGTGTACTGACCACATTATATCGCCACATAGTGTCATATGCCTTTTGGATGTCAAAGAAGACAGCAACTAAGTGCTCTTTATTTGAAAATGCAGTTTGAATTTCATTTTCAAGCTTCATTATCTGGTCGATGGCAGATCGGTCCCTTCTAAAGCCACATTGAGAGGTTGAGAAGAAGTTTTTAGAGTCTAAGTAATGGGTTAGTCTATCATTTACCATTTTTTCGATAATTTTCGAAGTGCACGAAAGAAGAGATATTGGCCGGAAGTTATTAATTTGTATATCTTTGGGGTTTTTCTTGATCGGAATAACTATTGCCTTTCTCCATGATTCTGGGAAGATACCTGTTGTCCAAAGTCTGTTATAAATAGAAAGAAGAAATAATTGAGCATTTAAAGGTAGTTTTTTCAGAAAAATATATGGGATTTGATCGGGACCTGCAGTTGATTTATCTTTGCATTTGTCCAGAGTATCTTTCATTTCTGGTAGGCTAAATTGATGGTTGTAAATTTCAGAATCTTCTGTGTCGAATTGGATGGTGTCTTTCTCTTTGGTTATTTTGTATTGCAAGAAGTCTGGGTTGTAATTGTTTGTTTTCGACATTGAGGAGAAATGCGAGCCTAAACTTTGAGCAATTTTGGATGGATCATTAATGATTCGGCTGTCGGCCTGAATTGCAGAAATGTGCTCATATTTGGTGGAACCTTGTATTGCATTCGTTTTCCTCCAAACTTCTTTTATGGTGCAATTACTGTTGATGGAACTGATATAGTTTGTCCAGGAATTTTTTTTGCTTGCCCTCAATACCTTTTTTGCGATTGATCTCTTTTTTTTAAATTCGTTCAAGTCTTCTGGTGATTTAGTTTTTTTGAATTTATTTAGTGCCCTTTTTTTATTCGTTATTGCGATGCGGCACTCTTCATTCCACCAAGGGACCATTCGTCTATCTTTAAAAGTTATTGTTTTTGGAATACTTTTCTCTGCAGCATCAAGGATTTTTAGGTTGAGGAAAGAAATATTTTCCTCCACTTCTGTGACCCTTTCTTTTCTTCTTTCTATTTCCTTTTCCAGCAGGCATGAAAATTTTTCCCAGTCGGCCCTTTTAAAAGACCACCTCGGTATTTCATTTGACTTGTTGGTGAAGTTATCATCGAGTGTAATGGTGATCGGGTAGTGATCGCTTCCATACAAAGTGTCTTTTATACTCCATTGAACTCTATGATAAATTCTAGTATCAACAAAAGATAAATCAATCGCAGAGAGTGACCCATTCGTACAGAAATGAGTCGGGGATCCATCGTTAATAAGAATGAGAAAGTTATTAGCGTTAATAAACTTCTCAATTTCAGCCCCTCTATTTTTATAGTCTGACAATGTAGAGCCCCACAATGTGCTGTGCCCATTCAGATCCCCAACAAGGATTACAGGTCTAGGGAGTTGATCCACTATGATTTGAAGATCATTCGCTGTAAAATCTCTATTCGGTGGTATGTAAATATTACAAACTGAAATCGGTTCTGGATAGTAAATTTTTGTGGCTAGAACTTCATGGATAGATTTAATGTTTATTTCTTCCGAGTAAACATCTTTTTTAATTATTGTAGCTACTCCACCCCAAGCGGCCTTACCATCAGATCTATCTTTTCGATAGACATTGTAGTTTTTCATGTCGAATTTCTGGGATTTCAAAAGGTGTGTTTCTTGCAAACAAAAACAGGTTGGGTTCTCTTCTGATAGTAACAATTTAAAATATTCGAAACGTTTGAAAAGTCCGTTACAGTTCCATTGTGCGATTAATGTTTTGGTAGATTTGACCATCATCAGATAAAAATAAAAAATAAAAATAAAAGAGAAAAAAAATACTGAAGTATGAAAAACAATTGGTTAGACTAATTAATCAGAGCTATCTTCAGTGTTTATGGTGTTATCTGTAGAGTCCCACTGTCTCTTGAGAAGCTTTGATATTTTTATCTTAGAGCGCCGATTTGTAACCAGGTTTCTGGTGTCAGCCAACATGGCCCTCAGGCCTTCTATATTATCTGTAAATTCATGCACTAGATTGTTCAGATCTTTCGTGTCAGAAGCCATATCGATTAATTTTATTAAATCTTCAAATGAAATAGGATATTTGTGACTATTCTCATCGATGGATTTTCTGGCTTCTTCGAGGTTAATTTTAGTATTTTTAACGGTCTTTTTTATTTTTTTGGATTTTTTGGTAGCCGATTGTATTGCTTCGATAGGTGGAAATTCTTCAAAATTAACAATATTTTCTGAATCATTATTGGTGTCTAGCATAAGATTTATTTCCATGGTAGATACTGTAGAAGGAGGAGGGCTAGGGTGGCACCTTTTTATGCCAGAAACCACTGTCGGAGATGATAATGAATTTTTGCTGTTATCAACAGCTGTTTCTTTATTACAATTGGGCTCAGCAGTGACGGCTTTGTTTTGGTCAGCATCACCATGGTTACCAGAGTCCTCGTCGCCTTTAATGTTTACATTGGCTTCTGTTGATCCTAATTGGTTGTCATGGTGACAGGCTGGGGTTGGCTTTACTGTAATACTGGTTAAAGACTGGTTAGGTGTATCGAGCAAGGAGCGATTGGAGATTATTGGTTCACTCTTTTGATTAATATCTGTGTTAAAATGAATCAATAATCCTTCTCCCTCTTGGATCTGTATTTCTTGAATGTCATTGTCATTTTCTGGACAGTCAGTGGATATGTGGCCCGGTTGCTTGCAAATAAAGCACGTCACAATATCTTCGCTTAAGAAAATGCGATATGACACGTTCTCGTGCTTTATTAATAATGAGGAAGGCACTTTGTTAAGGTCTTCAGGTGGGATATAAACCTGTCGTCTAAAACTTAGGACATGGGCCAATCTTGGGTCCTGGTACCCAGCCCTAAGAAAAAAAAGTACGTGGGCCAGACCCCCTTACCGTGCACCCCCCCCCCCCACATCCCTATAAATTGCATATCGTTGTGTTCCTTGTGAAAAAAGATTAAGAAAAAGCCAATGTTCCCAGAAAAAAAAGTGGCCGCACTAACCGAAAATGGCGTTCAAACATGGCGGAATGACGACTTTGATTTTAGTTAGTTTTTTTATTACTGACATTCACCATTATGCTTAATTTCGCCATAACTGGTATTTTATTAAAGCTAGATAGTTCTATATTCAGAATAAATAAACAAACGTTCTAAAATAATTAGTCTTGACAACATAAAATACATTTAAAGTCAATTTTTTTAAGTCTCTCGCGTAAAAGTTAAAATTCCAAGTTAATTTGTGATTAAACGGCCATCGTTAACGAAAAACACCCTGAAATAAAACATCTGGAGCAATTATTCTTCTTTAAAAATCAGTGGTCAAATTTCAAAAAATATCAACTACTTTCATAGAAAACGGACCTACAAGGCGAAAAGGCGCCGGTGACTCGGGCGCATCCAGTCCTCTGCCACATCGTTCAGTTCTCATACATCATATAATTACAGCGGGCTTAGGATATTATTTTGAATGTATAATCAAGCCTATGTAACTGCAAGTTTTTAATTTACAGAAATAATTAATATAACCTTTATTTTTTTTATTATTTTTTTTTTAATTTTTTTTTTTTTAATTTGATAAATAAAGGATATATATTTGATCAATAATAATGAATTAGTCGCAGATTGCACATTATCTAAACCTCACTTACATTGACATAAACTGGTTATCTTGAAATTAAATAATAATGTTCTCATGGTAGTAGTTGGGTTACTGACACTGGCTTCTGATCATTCGTGAAATTTGAAATAAATGCATTTTTGCAAAGTATTGATTATTTACAGATTTAAAAACAACCCAAATAAAAAAGATAAATAAAAAGTTCTGTTTGTTCGTTGATATGTAGAAATTATTCGTAATACAATTTAGGAAGTATATACATAACACAATTTAATAGCTCACAACAATTAATGAATTAATAGTTACACGATGTGTGTTTGTGTATATATATATATATATATATATATACATACATACATATTATGATTAATTTAAAATTAAACCACTACTGGAGAGGAAAACCAATTAAAACATGTAAGTATTCATGCATCTAATGATCTATAATCCACGATGTTGTGGCCTTTTTCGGTTTCTGACATATAACTACACATCAAAAAGTTTACTTTCTCTTTTTTTCTAAAAAAGGGTATACTAATACAAATAAAATGAAATATTTGGAGTGGTAATCGGATTAGTTATTTAACCAAATTCGAACATGAAAGATCGGTAATTTTTATCATTTTGATGAAAACTCATGTTCCAACGCCTATAACTCGACAATATGTACTCTAAATGAAAAATGTCCCAGATAAAAGTTTTAGTACATTAAATATAGCATATAATAAGCCCATTTATTTTAAAATTAATTTATTCCTGCGTAGAGATACAAATGAAAAAGTGAAAGTATTTGTAGCGCTTACTTCATACTTTTAACTACATCTTCATTCCTTCCTATATCTACATGTCAAAAAGTTTACTTTCTCCTTTTTTCGAAAAAAGGGTATACTAATACAAATAAAATGAAATATTTGGAGTGGAAATCGGATTAGTTATTTAGCCGAATCCGGAAATCAAAGATCGGTAATTTTTACCATTTTGGTAAAAACTCATGTTCCAACGCCTATAACTCGATAATATGAACTCTAAATGAAAAATGTTAGAGATAAAAGTTTTAGAACATTAAATTTAGTATAAAACATGCCCATTTATTTTTAAATTAACTTATTACTAAGTAGAGATACAAATGAAAACGTGAAAGTATTCGTAGCTCTTGATTCCTTTTTTTTGTGAAAACTAAGGGGATATGATATAATATTCACAGAACTAACTATTTAGGTGGGCTTATTATATGCTAAATTTAATGTCCTAAAACTTTTATCTGTGACATTTTTCATTTAGAGCACATATTGTCGAGTTATAGGCGTTGGAACATGAGTTTTCATCAAAATGATAAAAATTACCGATCTTTCATGTTCGAATTTGGTTAAATAACTAATCCGATTACCACTCCAAATATATCATTTTATTTGTATTAGTATACCCTTTTTTAGAAAAAAAGAGAAAGTAAACTTTTTGATGTGTAGTTATATGTCAGAAACCGAAAAAGGCCACAACATCGTGGATTATAGATCATTAGATGCATGAATACTTACATGTTTTAATTGGTTTTCCTCTCCAGTAGTGGTTTAATTTTAAATTAATCATAATATGTATGTATGTATGTATATATATATATATATATATATATATATATATATATATATATACACACAAACACACATCGTGTAACTATTAATTCATTAATTGTTGTGAGCTATTAAATTGTGTTATGTATATACTTCCTAAATTGTATTACGAATAATTTCTACATATCAACGAACAAACAGAACTTTTTATTTATCTTTTTTATTTGGGTTGTTTTTAAATCTGTAAATAATCAATACTTTGCAAAAATGCATTTATTTCAAATTTCACGAATGATCAGAAGCCAGTGTCAGTAACCCAACTACTACCATGAGAACATTATTATTTAATTTCAAGATAACCAGTTTATGTCAATGTAAGTGAGGTTTAGATAATGTGCAATCTGCGACTAATTCATTATTATTGATCAAATATATATCCTTTATTTATCAAATTAAAAAAAAAAAAAAAAAATAATAATAATAAAAAAAATAAAGGTTATATTAATTATTTCTGTAAATTAAAAACTTGCAGTTACATAGGCTTGATTATACATTCAAAATAATATCCTAAACCCGCTGTAATTATATGATGAATAAGAACTGAACGATGTGGCAGAGGACTGGATGCGCCCGAGTCACCGGCGCCTTTTCGCCTTGTAGGTCCGTTTTCTATGAAAATAGTTGATATTTTTTGAAATTTGACCACTGATTTTTAAAGAAGAATAATTGCTCCAGATGTTTTATTTCAGGGTGTTTTTCGTTAACGATGGCCGTTTAATCACAAATTAACTTGGAATTTTAACTTTTACGCGAGAGACTTAAAAAAATTGACTTTAAATGTATTTTATGTTGTCAAGACTAATTATTTTAGAACGTTTGTTTATTTATTCTGAATATAGAACTATCTAGCTTTAATAAAATACCAGTTATGGCGAAATTAAGCATAATGGTGAATGTCAGTAATAAAAAAACTAACTAAAATCAAAGTCGTCATTCCGCCATGTTTGAACGCCATTTTCGGTTAGTGCGGCCACTTTTTTTTCTGGGAACATTGGCTTTTTCTTAATCTTTTAACACAAGGAACACAACGATATGCAATTTATAGGGATGTGGGGGGGGGTGCACGGTAGGGGGGTCTGGCCCACCGTGTAAATGCATAGGGGAGACTAATCTTAAACCTAAGCTTTTCAGTTCTTTTTCAATGATCTCATGGGGTATTGAAGGGCAAGCATTCGAAATAATTATCCTTTTTGCCGGATTTACAAGACGTTTTATTAATATTTCTTTATTATCTATGTTAATGGATTTATGGTTCTTTAGGAGGTTATCTACTGCCTCTTTGTTACTAAAATGAATGCAAAATCTAGAGTTTGAGATTCTTGAAGTGTAACGGATGTATTTTGGGTCAATTAATGCTGCAATTTTCAATACATAATCTTTCTGTTTAATACCAGGGTATGTGTGTAATATAATAGCGTTTTCTCGTTTTGAAAACCGTTCCGTAGCGGTGGCTTTGGCATAGCTGGTTGTAGCTTCTGTTAGGTTAGGGTTGGATGTGACTTTAAAACTGATATTTTTTTGTACATTTGACGTGTCTGTTTGCTTTATATTTGTTCGATTCATGGTGCTGAGTTTGGCTGAAGACATCTTTTTATGTCGCTACAGAGCCTAGAGCTCTGGGCAACTAAATAGGGCGTCTAGCCCCCCAACCTTTCACACAAATAACTACTGTCTGTTATTTTATGGAACACGCGCACTCAAAATGTCTAAAAAACACAAAACAGAGCAACTTTTTGCATAGACAACACATAAAAATTACAAAAAATGTCAGACTGACCTGAAGTGTGGCTTCTTCGAAGAGGTCCCAAACAGCTGATCATATGTTTTTTTTGTTTCACGTTAAAATATAATTTTTCTCTTTTATTTGATTATAAAACCATTTCATATTTTTCTCTGTTATTTGATTATAAAACCCTTTCATATTTTCATTTCATTTCATAATTTCATATTACATATATAGAGCCATTTCTTGTTACTAGGGATAATAAGGGTCTGTTTATGCTATTTATGCCTATTCAGAACATTCCTACGATGGTAAAACGTACCTCTCACTAAAGAATGAAAATACATGAATGAGACACAAAAACTTAATCAAAAACCCTAGAACCTTTTCTTGTGGAAGTTTAAAGTGGAAAATAGGGGCCCGGTGTGGCTGTGCGGTAAAGCGCCGTACTCTCATGCCGGAGCTGCGGGTTCGAGTCCCGCCCTGGGTGGTGCTTTTCTTTCGTAGGAGAAGTATAACCCAGTGCCATGGGTGTTAGTATGGGCAGTATAGGGCTTCAGTGGAAGCCCTAAGTCCCGAAAAAAAAAAAAAAAAAAAAAAAAAAAAAGTGGAAAATAGTAGAATAAAGTGAAACTCAATTTTACTACGTGTATTTTAATTTTGTCGTAATCCTTGCTTTCACGGGCATATCCATAGGTAGGTAACTCAAATACCTAATTTCAGTTTGGTATGACAAATCTTTTTTTCAGCTTGTCTGTTCAAGCAACAATCAGACCATTTTTCGGGACCTAAACGTGCACTTCGTAATATTGCCACAAGACTAGAAAACAAGTATTTCTCATAATAGAATTTTTATGCTGTTAAATAGAAATTTTAATTACGAATTTGAATTAATTCGATTTAATATCGATTTAGATTTATATCGAACTCCGGAGATTTATTATTAAAGTATTTTGCATAATAAGGTTGTAAATAATTAGCTGCCTTATCATTATGTTTGTTTTAATGATATTTACATATTCTTCAATTGCATCCTTAGAGACATTTACATGATTGGAGAAACTTGGCTATAAGCAGATCTCTATGGGTCCAAGTTTTAATTCCAGTGATGCTGGAGAGAATGTGGTCCTTAAGGCCCGGGAGCTTAATGAAGTGGATAAACTTAATTTCAGGACTTGAGATGCCCTGAATTCCTTGAGGCACGATTGATGAAGCAAGGATCGTGTGACCTACATCCAATGTTCCGGGTTCCATGTAACGTAATAGCCCCCAACGGAAAGTTGGTTATTCAATTTGATTCTAAAGAGAGAGAGGGGGGCGAGAGAGAGGAATCTATTTGAGAGTGTCTTCCTAAAGTCGAGGATATGGGCCGAAGAGTCAGATGAATTTAGCTGTCCAAGAATGAGTTTATTTCAACGTCATCGTATAAAGCTAAAATTAAGTTTACCTGTTATGAGGGTAAATAACCGCCGAAATGGCACACATTGTTTTTATTGTTACCATTGAAATTAATGACTGAGCTAAAATTAAAAATAAAAGGTGTAGGTGAGTTTGAACGGAAAACTAGAACAAGGTAATAACAAAACATGGTTTTAGAGAAATAGCGATTAGTAGACCATAAATAATATTGTGAATTTGTAGTTTCCGAAGCCAATCTTCTTTTCATATTCCTAGCAAGATCGTTTAGTATAGAGGATGAGGAAAGGTTTAACAAAATTGGAATAGAATAAGTTGCCTGTCAATGAAATATTGAAAGAAATTGCATTTGGATCGGGCTGATTCCGTGAGATAAACATCAAAGTTTTTATAGATTTTTTTTTTGGTCTGTGAAAATTAGGGAGCGCTAAAAATTTTCGCAGTGTTTTTCAAGTTCCTCAGCCTAATTCTGTAATTCTAAATGGGTCTCATTAGAATCTTAAAATTTAGCATTTTTCATTGATCGATAACTGCGACCATTTTAATAGTAAAGCAATTCCAAAGCCGAAAAGGGATGTTGCTGAGAATGCTAACGCATACAAAATAAATATAGATAACCTGAAGTGTTCGAGAGCAGTCAAAACGGGATTATACCTGGAACTTCTCCCCTGAATTAGGTAAAACCACCTATAGTCCGCATCCGGGCCTTATAAATGTTGACTCTCAAGCTATTTTCTTCAACATAATTTTTAAACTGTTAAAATTTTCAGTTTTGTGGTTCTCGAACTGTGAAAAAACCTTGTACGTTTAATTACATGCCTTATTTCATATATTTAGCTTACAATTTACTACAAAACAATTGTAGAAAAAATATATGAAGGGAATGCCAGAAAAACAGACCAGCAACAGGTAAATAATGTATAAGAGAACGTAAAATTAATTTCTTTATTTTACTTAGGCTTCAAATGACTGGTAAATTGAAATAATAGTAAAATAATAGTGAAATAATGGTACGATAGCAATAATATATGGTCGTAATGTAAGTGAGACTAAACATTGTTAAAAAAATTGAATATTCAGAATTCTGACCCTACGCCTGGAATATTTAGAGCTTAATTACACAACTGTTTAAAGAGGATTTACTTCTAATTAAGATTCTGATTTGTAATTTAGATGCCTACGAATCGGCTTAAATTAATATCTAAGCGTTGGATGATTAAGCGGATATTATTTATTAGATTGACCTTTGATTGTATAGTGGTGTTAATCCGGATCGATCGATAACCAAATTGTCCACACATTTCAAATTTGAAGCTAAATATAGGCAAACGGGTTCGAATAAAACAGTACAGGTGATCAAAAAATGAAAAAAATTGTTACTTCTATTGCCCGTACTAGCTCTCTTATTCCTTAAGATGATTTATAGTTTTTGGGCCAAATCGTTCTTATTTAGTTTTTTTTTTTTTTTCGTATGACCTACAAACTTTGCTACGTATATTAATGTCTGTAAGACGCATGGTTTAGTATTTATGGAATGGAAACTTAGAAAAGTGCGATAGCCTATCGATGTGAGGCCACCATTTTACCGTAGGGTTTTATAATAATGAAAGGCATATCTTCAATCAACTATTGCAATGTTACAAGGTGAATGAAATCAATGTCTTAAATATATATGGCATAAAGAAAGTTCATAAATCCATTCCTGAGAACGAAAAGGGTTTTTACGCCTTGATAATAAGGACAACCAACAACAGAAGTGCATTTCTTTAAGAGAAAGGGGTAACTTCGTTTAATTTTGCATAAAAACAAAAATTTAAAAAATGAACTATGTGTATCAGTTAAAACTAAACGATTCCCTTATGTGCTCGTTTAGCACGATGTTTAAATAAAGCATTTATTTTAGTGCACATTAATGTATATTGTAACGTGAAACAAGAAAAAACTACACAAGATTGAACAGAGAGCTAGACTTTTTGTTGGAAAAGTTGGAACGAACTCTTCTATCACATTTTCGTGGCGGTTCGAGTATCTTTTACGCTTGTCTGGAACATTTTTAATTTGTTCTAATTCAGACTAAATATAAAGAGCGATGGACTGGAGTATTAATCTTACTCCGAAGGTTGGACCATATGATTTGTGTTACAGTTTTGTTACAAGTTGATACTTTTTGTAATCTTCATAATAATTTCAATTGTTATAGTTTGTCTGATATTTAATTAATATTTTTGGAATAACAGTCTCTTCAAATAATCATCGTTATTGCTTACTAGCTGAACACTTAACAGGTAAAATTAAAATAATTTTTGTTGTTAACGAGAATCAACCATAGGCTCATATTTTATGTTCAAAATTAACTCTTTTTTAATGTGTTTGTAAATGCTCGTCAGTTTCGACAGGTGATCTCAATTTATCTTAATCCTTCGGCCATGAATCGTTGGATTTACAGTTCGCTTCAATCTATCACCTTTAGCGGATCATTAATCAAGCATCGATATGCACCTGTTATAAAAATCCTTTATTAGAAACTTTTTATTTTTATATTAAGTCCCCTCCTTCAGTTCAACGCTTTTCGAGTATTTTTTGTTTCTATCTTCGGATTCTTTTAAAGGGTAATTATTCATCGAAGAATTGGTTCATCCACAGGTATATTAGAAAATGAGCTTCATTACTAACATTTTAAAATAATTTTGTAACACTTGTTTGTTTGTTTGTTTAATCTCACTTTATGCTACTAAGGCTAATGCTAAGGATGATGCTACAGTGGGAGTCCTAAATTTTGCCTATCCAGGGTTACTTAGGATAGGGATTTTTAACGAATACCTGACATGGTACTGGTTGGGGACCTCCAATTTACGTCCTATCCGAGGGAGGGCATGGCCAAGGATTTTTTACTCGCATTAAAAAATCCTAGGGCCACCTCGGGTCGCGACCTTTAGTATTGTAGGTTGCCATGCTAACCACTGTACCACGACCCCACATTGTAGCACTTAAATGGGTTAAACAATTTTTATTAAAAAAAAAAAAAATAACAATTTTCAATGCTACACAAATTATGAGATTATTATTTTTTGTTTTTTTGGTTTGACGTTACAATATATACAAAATTTACTAATGATACTCATTACTGAGTTGAAACGTTGGGACATAAAATAAGTCATAACAACGACTGGGTTCACATTATGTTTTACATTTTTATCATGAGTTTACATTAATATATTCTTGTTTTTCATCATTTCTATTTCTTTTCGGAACGGTAGATAAATTTACATTGTTTTAGTTATTTTTTTTTGGTAACCAATGTCATTGTAAAGGAAGCCAAGGTCAGTCCGAGATTGGAAACCGACTAACTTTTCCCTGAAATGTTCGTTTACGTTGAAATTTTTTTTTACTTCCACAGTTACAAAACAATATTTTTTCGAAGCTGACAGCATTAATTTTGAAACTGTATCATAAATTTAATATATTTACACAGAATGAATAGTACGAAAACAAATGAACAACATAGTTAATCTTATGTCTCTATGGATTGACTTAGTATCTCGTATGTTTACGAGATAGAAACCCTATGAAGTAGATCAGCATCACTTTTAAACAATTTTTTTTCATCTTTTCACTTTTATTTGGTTTTGATATAATATTTAATTACATAACGTCTAAGTTTTGGCAGCAAATTTTTTTTCCTTATAGTTTTTAATACTTCCTTATTTAAAGGTACATACATCAGCGCAAATTTCGGTGCTTAGCAAAAATAAATAATATAGCGTGCAATTTTAATGCTCAAAAACATCTTTAGATTCTTACTCCATACCATTCGAAATACAATATCGTCACGAAATTTATAAATATGTAGGTAATAAAGTGTTTCCTCCTTTAGGAGGATGATTTTCTCTTGATAAGTCAGTATAACCTACTTTTTTCTACATATTTCTGATGCAAGTTTTACGAAATGAGTAAGGCCTTATAAATGTTGACTCTCAAGCTATTTTCTTCAACATAATTTTTAAACTGTTAAAATTTCCAGTTTTGTGGTTATCGAACTGTGAAAAAACCTTGTACGTTTAATTACATGCCTTATTTCATATATTTAGCTTACAATTTTCTAACAATATTCCAGTTCTATGAATAAAATAAACTTTAACTAGTACTAGTCTCACCAAGGTCTCATTTTCCACAATCTAACCATTTCCTCATGTTCCACAGGAGCCTGCTACGCCGAGTTCGGCGTAAGGGTGCCGAAGACTACGGGCTCGGCCTACATGTACTCCTACGTGACGGTGGGTGAGGGGGTGGCCTTCATTATCGGCTGGAACATGGTCTTGGAGTACCTCATCGGTACCGCGGCCTGCGCCAGTGCGCTATCCGCATGCTTTAACACCATAGCTGGAGGTGCCATTTCGGAAGCCCTGAAGAAGCATGTAGGAACCATCGTAGGTGAGTAAATGGTATGATTGCTATGAAAAAGTTTTGTGTATTTTTGTTATAATTGTTTTGAGTTGTCTATCTTATTATTATTTGTTTGCGTATTTTAAAGTATAAGACTAAGAATCTACCCAATGTTTTTTTCATTAAATAATCAAGATAATTATTACTATGTATTTATTTAACGCCGCTTTGTACTTCTACGAATAATCGGAAGATGTTAGAGCTGGGGGAGAAGGGGAGAAGCTAGAGTGGGAGTCCTAACTTCAGCCTATCCAAGTATAATTAGGATAGGGGTATTTAACAAATACCTGCTCTTTCCAGCATCAGACAGTCTCAGGATCACCATTTAACGTCCCCTCTGAAGGACTGCAACAATGCCACCTGCCGGGCTGTGAACATGCTCGAAATGAAGTTAATTTAATCGTTTGTTTTTAAATAAGTCATATACTGGGTGATACTGTCATCTTAACCGATATCAACTTAAATTTTTACAAAACAGAAATAGAAAAGAAATAACGATTTATAATGATTCCAACCAACTTGGTGCCCTCACCTCATTAAATTACTTTTACTTTCGAATTTCATTGTTTTCGTTTATGGTCATAAACACAAAAAGATGAATTTTATTATTATTTTCCTACTTTTCATTTTAAAGATTTATCGAGTTATTTGAAAGACCAGAAAATTCATTTTTGGTTTTGAACATTTAATTATGCTATTAGAATTATAGTTGATAATTAATAATTTTGTTACTGAAGAAATATATAGAATTCATTTATTGGTAAAAGTTTATCTAACAGGAAATTTTTATATCTTTGTCATATTTTTATTACATATAATATTTTTGATAAGTTTATGACAAATATTGATTTGAAAACGAATAGAACAGACTGAAAATAAACATGCGTATGTATTTACATTGCATTTGTTTTTAGCGATGATGGATCATACTAGATCTTTTGCAAAGCATGATTAATATTTGATGATTCAGCATTTAATTCTTAAAATTCAGGGAGTGATAAAAATCAATTAATATTAGTGCTAATGTTTGCACGTTTACGTCATAATCATGCATAATTCAAAGAGACATGTTGCTTGGCAACGACGAAAAGAATCGATTATTTAAAATAATTTGTACCTGAATCAAGGTGCTTTTGAATGATCGCTCGATTTTTAATTATTGATGGGTTCGTTGATTCTGAAGGAAGAAGAAACCAACCGTCCGGAATATATCTCTTTAATAATTACGGCAAAGTTCCAGTTCATTTTCTCTCAATTACTAAGGACTGTTTGTCAGGGAACAATATTGGAATTAGGTCTGACCCATCGATTACCTGAAAAGAGGGAAGTTCGACTGTCTGCAATAACTCATTCAGAATGGCTTCAAGATAAAAAAAAAAAAAAAAAAAAAAAAAAAAATAGGAATGAACTTAATTTAATTTAAGGGTTAGCCTCATTGATTTAAAAAGTCGTCTATATTTATTTATAAGAAAAAAAAAACTTTTAAACTATTGTTCTGTATGATTCAAAGTTTTCCAAATAAACTTCTTTAGTTTAGTTTATCAATTTATAAATGTAAAATTATGCAAAGGATATTAAAAGGAATCATTAACTTTTAGATGGATATCTTTTTATTTAACAATTTATACTTTTACTATAAAGTGGTATTGAGCTGTCAAAAAATTATTTTCATATTTTGACCTCATTAACAATGTGGCATTAACCGATCGGTAGGGTTAATTGATAATATTTTAACATTTTGATTGAAACTAATGCCAAACAAGAAATGCTCCACTCACTTAACAATGGCAAGGAGTTCTCACCTGGCTAAGCAATAATTAAGCAGGCATTTTGAAAGCGTCTCGCTGAAATATCTGAATGAAACCTTTCTGGGCTCTCCTGCAATTGTGATAAAATCCAACCTATTCCTTCTTCGCTGGCGTGTGTGTCGAAGATGAATTTGCCTCCAGGGACTGTAAAAAGGGTAAAACGCTGAACTGGCATAGCCCCGACCGAGTAGTAAACGCAGTCTATTACTTGTCGGCAAGGTCCATCTCCACTTGCCAATATCCACTTTTTATGTCCAAGGTTGAAAGCAGTCTGGATCCTGGAAGAGCGTCAAGAGCTTCAATCGAAGCTTTTCTTCTTTGTCACGTCACAAGGAGACGTTATCAAGACTATTCTAAGACTCCAGTCCATCTTTCTTTATATTTAGAACATATTAAAAGGTTCCCAAAAAGCCTAGAAGATTCACAAACATGAGCTAGAACAGTTGGTAACACTGTTCAAACTAAAAGTCTAGAACTCATTTAAATCACTCGATTTTTGTTTTATGTTACAATAACTTTGAGGAAACATATTATTGTTAATTTTCTAATAACAAATATTTGTTACTCGGTTTACCCTAAATACTTCCAATTTTCAATCCACGTCAATAATAATGTGAGAAACGTTCGGTAAACTTTTATTTTATTTTACTTTCTCTATAAGTAATGAAAAAACAAATTAAACGAATTATTTATTATGATATTCTCCCACGCATACTTCTTCACGTCGCATACGTCTTCGTATACGATACTTTGTTAAATGTTGTGCCCTAAAGACAGTTTAGCATATATTGGTGAAATGCAAATATTATTATTCACTGAGAAGAAAATATAATATGAGCACATCATTGCAGGATTTGGAGGAAAGTATGCAGAAGCTTATGAATTTTCTGAAAATTATCAGATTTTATAATAGGTTCAAAAAAACAAAAAGACACTGACAATGACCCCGTCTGATTGAGACAAAATAAAGCAAGAACAATAAATAAAACTAAAGTTGTAAATTTAATTAAAAAAAAATGGATAAGGTGTTGCTAACTTCCTTTGTACAGATATTTATTATTAGAAAATTATCAATTATGTTTTATTTGTTTTTTTTTAACAATGATTAACTCTCAATTATCTCGTTTACTCTATATATCTATAACATAATAATATTAAAATTAATATTTGTTAATATACAAAAAATTGTTTCTAATCTGTTTCTAATTAAGATTAATTATACTTTAAAGTTTTAAATGTAATGAATTATTTTAAACAATCTGAATTGTTATTATTCATTTTATAAAATAAAAGTAATTATTAAAATTAAGACGTAATGTTAAAAAAATATACATAACGCATAAATATGTAACGTTTAGCAATTAGATACACCTACTCAGTTTTATTTTTTACTCTGGAACTTGAAATAGCAAGATTATCAAAACAACTCCCCATCTCATGTGCAAGGGCTATTAACTTTCCAAATGAGGTTTTCTAATTTCTTAACGAATGTAATTAACAAACATGAAGGGAGTCATTTCATTATAAATTACAAGCATTCATTATCTTGCAATGGAAGAAATTAACTTTTGCTCAAGCTACATTGAATCCTTAAATTTAAAATTTATATCGTCGGTTTAGTATATATATATACGCACGGTATATATACCCGTTCTACTAGTTCGATACAGAATTTATTGCATTATTTAGTTTATCTAATAGAAAACAATTTTTGAAACCATTTTAGGGTGACATTACACAACTTTTTCCTTATCGATTCTCTACTGCTACTTCTGCTCCCATAATGGTTTCGCATAAGGCACAAAGTTGTTCCGTTTCTGTCTCAAGTCAAATCCATAAGACGATTAATCAGATTTAGACGAAAATGTCAAAGGTTATGGAATTATTTACTACGATGGTGGCCTATCAATTTTTCATGATTACATTGACTACCTTCTTGACGTATGAGTAAACTCATTTCCTTAGCCTTAGACTTCCTATCCTTAGCCTATAACTAATAAACAGAACGTTCTGCTTCTATCTAAGCTAGAGGAAGAATAAGATAAGTTTCAATTTCATGAAATATTATTCTGAACGTTCGCATACTTATCGATCCACATTGGTATTTTCATCTCGATGAAGATATCGTAAACTTGGGAAAAATCGGAAGCGCCAATTCCGATTTTTCCCAAGTTTACAGTGTCAAATCTATGAAGGTGGTAAGTATCATTACGGTAAGAATTCAATTGCCCCCAATTACTCAGGAGCAAATAGATATGTTTATATTATTTTCTTTCTTCCATTCTATAAATGTCAATGCTTATGTATGTACGGATATAAGCTAATAGATTGAGATGTCCATTAATAGTAATAAACACCTGCCTTCTTTTGTTGCTTAAAATTTTATTAAGCTCTTGCCTCAATGCTTCATGTTCTCCTTTCTAGTTTTCATAAATACCGATATGCTTCGTGACGAAGCTTCAATTAACTGCCTTATGTCCACTTATGTTACCTATTCTTGAACCAACTTGATCTTAAACTTTGAAGTCTTTCAGACACGCCTTTCTAGCATATTCCATAGGTGCTCTACCGTGTGCATGTCTGGAGTCCGTGTTGGCGAAGTTATGAAATAGAGTGCACATCGCTACCGTTTATTACCCAAATAAAAGGGGTGCAATATTATCATGGATCTTATCCGGTAAATGAAGCAATGATTCATCTAATTGCTCCAGAATGCCTGTTATGTAGTACCTATGAGTCGGCAGTAACAAAGCCTTTGTTTATTAAAAATAACTCCGTAGTAGCACTTATATTTATACCAAGCCAAACCATCACTGACCCTCTTCCAAAGTTGATGCAGACTTAAAAAAGTACATGCAGCAAATCGCTCTCCTTGTCTTTTCTATAATTCATCTCGTTTGATGACCTCAAGCAAGCGAAATGAAGCAGTACAATACAGGTTTCTCCAGTAAGAAGCGAACCTCAACTTTCGTTTATTTCGATTTCCAATAATCATCTAAGGCTTGGTCTAGTGTCTATCCCATCTCGGACGATGCTAAATTGAACAAATCGGTGATCGATACCTGAATAAGCCCTCGGATTCGGGTATGATTTCCGGTTTTGTTGAATCGCCTCAAGGATCTTTAAAAAACAGAACGGTATGACGATTTACCTTTAACTGAATTCCCCTTCGTTTAAAATCACTGCTTTTATTTCCTCCTTTTCATGAACTATTCTTCTTGGATCCATTGTGTATCCCAAACGGTATAAGACATGAAATGAAAACATTTAATAGCAGAACTGGAAAGAAAAAGGAAAATGAAAACAGACCGGTTAGCAAAGAATAAAAGAAACCAAAATAGGTGACTGATAAAAATATAAAGTTAATCTGATAAATAGAAATATATCTTTTTAAATATATTTAAGTATTACTTTATTTTTTTCTGACCAAAAATGTCTAGAATTGGAGAATTTATCGAAATTTATTTCATATAATTAATGGAATATTGTCCCATTTCTTATCTTTAAAAGAATGCATTGAATTAATACATCTTTTTGCTATAAATCTCTGTTGGGAGCGGGGTAGCCCACTGGTAAGGCAGTGGACTGCTGTGCTTAAGGTCCCGAGTTCGAATCTGGCATGGCTTATGATATCTTTATTATTCGCCACAGTTCGTCTCGTGGGCCGAGAGACCCTCCTGGGGCAAACCCAGCCTCTATAAAGTGGGTACCCTTAATTGAAAAATTAAGGGGAAAGAACCTGGCGGTTGAGCGTGATCACGGTCAAATCACCTCCTTGCACGACCGCTGACCAAGAAACAGTACTCTTCCTTACATAGTACTGCACCCAAGACCCTTATGGGTTGTAGTGGTACAGGTTTTTTGCTATAAATCTCTAAACCCTCTTGATTTTTAGATTAGATTTTCCTTTATTTTTTATATTCTTTGTTTCAGTTAAACCCTTCTATAAATATAATTGAATGTTTATATATTGAAAAAAAAAAAATAGTAATATAAGACCCAGTAAAATATGGATCGTATTAAGGGTTTATTATCGAATTCTTTCACCTTGTATGCTGAGTTTCTCTTCATTTTATTTTTTAATTAAAAAAGGCTTACTCCATTAACATGGGTAAAAGAAGCTTTTAACTTGTATTAATAAAGAGAGAGGTCGAAAGGCTTAACAAGCTTTGAAGGAGTTAACGAAGTATAACATTTCGGTTCATTCGTCATAATCATTTGTAATCTAATTGCAATAATCCATAATTATGACAGCTTTAATTTACTTATATTTTTTTTCTGATATTTCAAAGCAATATATATTGATCCTAACTTTTTTAAATTTTATTTTACTGATTAGCAAAAGTGAATAGGAGAACTTGAGGCTGGAAAACAGAATCGTCATAAATAAATCCTGCTCAAGATTATACTCCAAAGATTTTCATGGGTTAACAACTAATTTTAATCTGTTTTCATGATTCAATAGGGAAAGAAAAAGAAAGTTAAGTTCAACTTGTGATCAAAAGCTGGATCGTAGGGCTTAGTGCGGTGTTTAAGAAGTCATGTTATGGTGCCTTAGTTTGCAAAGCTCAAAGTCCACGGAACATTTAACAAGAGATCCAAACTTCGCCAACTTTAGAGCCCCAAAGTTCGTAGTGCATTAAATAAGCTATGATCTGAGTAAGATTGCCGGCCGACCATGTGGGTAAAAAACTTCGGAATCAAAATTAAATTTTCAAGTTTTAGTTCCCCCCACCGCAAAAAAAGCCTTTATTCAAAGGATACATCTGGAAAATAAATTTTATCCTTCAATGTTTTTGTAACTGTTAATATGTAAAAAAAGTGTGTGAGCAGTAGGTTTAGCTCAATCACAAAGGTGGTATTTTCCCATATTTTCGTTAGAAAAACAAACGTGATTTAAGTTTTTGATTAGGGCTTATATAAGAAACGAATAAAATTCTAATATCAATGTTTTCTAACATTTATATATCAAACATTACTAATTATAATAAACTTTTATTTTTAAGTTGTTTTATAACCTTTTTTTGTTCTATTACAAAAAAATCTGTATCACTTCAAAGAGGTGAGTTTATAGAAATTTAATTTAAAATATAACAGCCTTTTTTGCTCCAAATTTCTTTAACTATCGTTATTTTTTGATAAAAATAGATAAAATTAACCATGCAATAATGGCGACTGAAATACTTTCATATATATGGACATGAGCGCCCATTGATAGTAAATTATAGGGCATAGTAAAGCACCAGTTGAGAAATAGCTTCTAAAAGTGGGAAACTAAAAATACAAACCTGTATTGTCTAAAGTAAAATTTATTTAAATTGTTTCCTTCTTAACAGAACGAACAGAATACTTTCGATATTCTTATAAATATATTGAAGTCAGGTCGATTAACTGTAAAAATACTGTTTTTAAGACTGGAGGTATACCTCAAAAATAAGATTGCTTTAGTCTTAAAACAGATATTTTAAAAATTTTTCTAGAAGTCATAATATTTAACTTTTTTTTTTTTAAATTAAACTTTGATTATACAATAAGTAATTATTTCCTAAGAATAAGTTAAAAATATCAAAGACCTACCATTTTTTTTACACTTCAAAGATCCTCAAATTAATCAAGTAATCAAAAAATCATAAAATATTTTATTTTTAAATCTGTAAGACACGTCGCTCAATACGAATTCTTAATTGAGATATGATACTAATTTTTGCTCATAATAACTTTTTTTTATTATAAATTTATCCCTTCTTGCTTTATTTCTTCTAATAAACTTTTATTTAGGTTACGCATCGTGACTTTAATTTGTCATAAAAAAATATGTATTAATAGATTGAGTTCAGTTTTCGTAATCACCGCAGGTTTATTATCTAATTTTTAAGCTATATAACGTTTTAACGATTTGAACCGTAACTAAAGGTAGTTTCATGTGAAATAATTTAGTTGAGAAACCCGCCCGTTAGATTTATACCCAATACTACTAACGAGCCTACCCCACAACCTCCCTCCAATTAAATCCTGAAATATCCCGGTTCCACCAAGATCAGTATATATAACACTATTGCTACTTACAGAATATTGTCTGTCCAAACTTCCTCGATAATTATAATTATAGTTAGTAATTTTGTGAATAAGTACTGATTTACTTGTTTGTAATAATTAATTTTTTATCCACTTCTAGAGTAAAAAAATAAAAAAAATTCAGTATACGTAAGTTTGATTATTGCATATTATAGACTTTTAAAAATAGATTTTTTAATGAAGAATGGACCTAACCCATTCTGAAAGTACACGCCTCAAATAATTTTGGGATTTGATATAATCTTCATGTTCACTAATCCCTATAAAACTGTATTATGATTAAAATCATTACTGTTATAGTTTATTCAGTTATCAGTGTCACTTAATAGAAAATTCTATATAAATATACGAATAGAAGATAAAAATACGCTAAATAATCAAGTCAGTGGAATAAAAGAGGATGATTCGAAGGCAGACTTGTGCAATAAAATATAATATAAGATAGAAATAGGGGGGAGAGAGAGAGAAATCGTTGGGATCATCCACACAACAGGATATTGCTTATACGCCCCTAGGCACGACATGCTGTGAATATGGAATATAAACCGGAGAGAGCCTCGGATTGAAACATCCGCCCAATCTAAACATTTTATTTATTTTATCAAAATACATATTTTTAAAGTAACTTTGTTCAGATGATTGAAACAATGGAATGATTTTTCGCTTTTGGGTCATTCCATGTCAATTCATCAAAGGCTTGAGCCTCTCCATCTCAGATTTTTTTTAAATTTGGTATATGAGTACTACCTGTATCTACTAGAACAATTGCGAAATATTACTGAGGTATCTCTACCCGTTTATGAATTATTGGGCTCTAAAGCCATCAAAGAATAGGTTCAGAAACAGAAAAAATCATGATTAAAAATAGCTTTAAATGTTTTCCAGATTTGAATAGAACTATGAGATTGCTGTCGTTTAACAGCGCATTCCATGCCATTTCATATGATATACAAAAATCTGGTGCGTGCGCGCAACACACAACTTTCACTTACCAACTTACTTAGATTAGAACTTAATGCGTTTTGTTAATTCCCACTTCTCAAATGAACAGAACATCTATAGGTAATAATAACGCATTGGTTTGTCATTAAAGGCGTACGGCGGATGCGTGAGCTCAAGGTGTTTTATGAGTTGACGGATTATTTTTCTTTTTTTCTCCTGTATATTTTTACTGGATTTTCTTCATATATCATATTTAGCCATTTCTTATTTTTAGGTGTGATGACAGACAGTTAATTTCTCAATATAAACTAAAACAAAGGTACTTTATAGGAAAACAAAAAAGGCCCCTTCCCCATTTAAGCCCTCTCAGAACATTTTAATAATGATAAAGCTTACCTGATATTAAATAACACCTAATTTTCATTAAACATGACGAATTTGATAAAAATCGTTAAAGCCGTTTTTGAGATCATCGAAAAAAAGGTAAAAATTGGAAAAAAATTATGAAATAAAGTGCCCGCTCCGTTTGACCAATTTTGATTAAATGATGGCTATCACATCTTTGGCATGTACATACATCAAATACCAAGTTTGATCAAAATCGTTAAAGCCTTTTTTGAGTAAATAAAAAAAACACGTGAAAATGGAACAACATTTATTAAGTAAAGTCCCCCCTCCAGTTGATAAATTTTGATGAAATTTTTACAGTCATATCTTGGGCATATAAATAGATCTAATACTAAGTTTAATCAAAATCGTTAGAGCCGTTTTTGAGAAAATCGAAAAAAACACGTGAAAATGGTACAAAATTTAATAAGTAAAGTCCCCCCTCCGGTTGATCGATTTTGATGAAATTTTTACAGTCATATCTGGGGCATATAAATAGATCTAATACTAAGTTTAATCAAAATCGTTAGAGCCGTTTTTGAGAAAATCGAAAAAAACTTAAAAAGTTATTAAATAAAGTACCCCCTCCCTTTGAGCAAATTCAATGAAATTTTTGCTGTCACATCGCGGGCATATACATACTCTAAATACCCAATTTCAGGTTCGCACGGTTTATAGTTTTTGAGCTAGTCTGTTCACACACACACACACACACACACACAGACACACACACAGACACACACACACACAGACCATTTCGCGGGACTTGGTCATTTCGACTCAGGGGACCCCAAAACGTGTATTTCCGTTGAAAACCGGAAGTCGAAATTTTTCACGATCGCAATACTTCCACTTATATATATTTCATATATAGGTAAGTGAAAGTAACAATGTATAGGATGGTACTAAAGTCATTTTCTTAAAACTAAATGTAAAATTTTAATTTCAATTTTCTCGAAAAGGGCATCTTTTAAAATTGATATATATATATATATATATATATATATATATATATTTTTTTTTCTTTTTAAACATAGGCCATACTGCCTATACCTATAAATTATTCTATATCATATGAAACGGCATGGAATGCGCTGTTAAACGACACCAATCTCATGGTCCTAGTCAAATTTGGAAAACATCTACAGCTATTTTCAATCATAAAATACTAGATTTATTGAATTTTATCACTAGTTTTCAATTTTTTTAGTAATGAAGAAATTTTCATCCCACTTTTATATTTTGTTGTATGAATACATATCATACTTCCTATTTTTTTTTAAAATATATAAATATTTTAAAAAATGCCCTTTTTGAGAAAATTTATATTAAAATTTTACATTTAGTTTTTCAAAATTTCTTTAGTACCAACCTATACATTGTTGTATATCATATGAAATGGCATGGAATGCACTATTAAACGATACCAATCTCATAGTCCTAGTCAAATTTGGAAAACATCTACAGCTATTTTTACTTTTACTTACCTATATATGAAATATATAGTAAGTGGAAGTATTGCGATCGTGAAAAATTTCGACTTCCGGTTTTCAACGGAAATACACGTTTTGGGGTCCCCTGAGTCCAAATAACCAAGTCCCGCGAAATGGTCTGTGTGTGTCTGAGTGTGTGTGTGTGTGAACAGACTAGCTCAAAAACTATAATCCGTGAGAACCTGAAATTTGGTATTTAGTGTAAGTATATGCCCGCGATGTGGCAGCGAAAATTTCATCAAAATTGCTCAAAGGGAGGGGGTACTTTATTTAATAACTTTTTACGTTTTTTTCGATTTTCTCAAAAACGGCTCTAACGATTTTGATTAAACTAAGTATTTGATCTATTTATATGCCCGAGATATGACTGTAAAAATTTCATTAAAATTTATCAACTGGAGGGGGGACTTTACTTAATAAATGTTGTTCCATTTTCACGTGTTTTTTTTATTTACTCAAAAAAGGCTTTAACGATTTTGATCAAACTTGGTATTTGATGTATGTACATGCCAAAGATGTGATAGCCATCATTTAATCAAAATTGGTCAAACGGAGCGGGCACTTTATTTCATAATTTTTTTCCAATTTTTACCTTTTTTTCGATGATCTCAAAAACGGCTTTAACGATTTTTATCAAATTCGTCATGTTTAATGAAAATTAGGTGTTATTTAATATCAGGTAAGCTTTATCATTATTAAAATGTTCTGAGGGGCTTTTTTTTGGGGAGGGCGCCATTTTTGTTTGTTTGTTTGCTATAAAGTACCTTTGTTTTTGTTTATATGGAGAAATTAACCCTCTCTCGTTACGCCTAAAAATAAGAAATGGCTAAATATGAGATATGATAAAAATAAAGAAAACATAAAGAGGAGAAAAAAAGAAAAATATTTAGTCAACTCATTAAACTCTTTGAGCCCACGCATGCAGAGTACGACTTTAATGACAGACCATTGTTCATAATTAAAGCCGTTCTGTTCATTTGAGAAGTAGCAATTAACAAAACGCATTAATTTCTAATCTAAGTAAGTTGGTAAGTGAAAGTTGTGTGTTGCGCGCACGCACCAGATTTTTAATCATGATTTTTTCTGTTTCTGGACCTATTTTTGAGGGCTTTAGAGACCAATAATTCAAAAACGGGTAGACATATCTCAGTAATATTTCACAATTGCTCTTGTAGATACAAGTAGTACACATATACCAAATTTAAAAAAAATCTGAGATGGAGAGGCTCAAGCCTGTGATGAATTGACATGGAATGACCCAAAAGTGAAATATTTTTGTGTTGATTTGACGTTTAATGGCCCTTTTATTTTCATTATGTTAAACCTAGTTCAGACAATGTTAGCCTCTGACATTCATTATATTCTTAGTTTATATTTGGTACTTTCTTGTGATCTTAGCATTAGCATCTGGGGGTTAGTTCCTAAACGAATTCCCAACTCGCTTGCTACCCATCACTATGTACACAATCAAGGATCGTCTGGATTATGGTTGTGAGTGTGGTTTCCACGTTCATGTCAGTAGCCGCCCGGAAGTTTGGTCCATGGCTGTTCTGCTTCAAAGGAAGAAATATTAGTCATTGTGCGCTGCTGCTTACAGCAGTGATAAGCCTTCGACCTAGACCAATTTGTCACTGTCCTTTAAACCCGGAAGAGCTGACGCCATCGGTGGGAATAACACTACCAAAGTTAGCACGGATGGAGAGCACAATGCAGCAATGTGAGATTGTAATTACTACATGAGAACTAAAATAATTTGTCTCTAGTTGGCAATGTATAAATTATTTTTTATATGGTATATATAAGTATAAATATATATATATATATATATATATATATATATATATATATATATATATATCTTTCAATATTTTTTTCATGGTTTCTTGTGTCTAGATTACGGATTCGCCTCGAGCTATCTCACAAAACAAGAGAAAAAAACACAAACAAATATTACACCTAATGTATCGTTCGAACAATGAGTTTATTTTTTTAGATTATGAAAATACTACTACTAAAAATACTAATCAATATGTTTTTGAACGAACCAACCAAAAGATATTTTAAGCCGGAAAGTAATTTATCAACTGGTTCACGAGAAGCTATTAAATATAAATCAATCCCTAAAGCAATTATTACATAACCCATATTGGCAATTTCGGTGGGAATCTAGTGAGAGTAGCATGTAGTGTGCACAGCGTATGCGCGAAATGAAATTTCATCGGGAATGGTCACCCCCCCCCCCCGCCCATCTCTCTCCAGAGTGGGAAGGCACAAAGCCCTGATTTATGGTCTCCCAGCTATCTGCCCTCTTAACTCACCGCTCCTCCTCTCATATTTCAAACCTTTTGGAAAATTCTAATATTTTTTTTTTTTATTTTAAAGGGGATTTTCCTATGCGGGTTTGGGGTGACAAATAAGTTTCATTATAAATCAGTTTGTTATAAAAGTCGTTTGCAGGCGACTTCAATTTTCTCCTTAAATACATAGCCTATTATAGATAATTCTGATGATGAAATAAAAATAAATAACATAAATATGAGAGTATTTATGTAATGAAAATGGCTGTGCCGGTCAGAAGAAAAAAAAACATGAAAAAATGAGTGATAATGAAATAGTCGACAACTATGAAAAATTATTAAAAGTTGATATTGTGTAAAAAAGAAATGACATATATTGTTTCATATATAAAATTGTATTTACAGACTAATGGCTGATAGAATGTTAAACATTTACAACGGATGCCCCTAGAAACGTACCCCAAAAACCCGAAACATTGGGATAATAAAATACATGATAAACATGCAGGAGATTCCTTCATTTAAAGAAAACCTAATGCAAACCAAACTCTTCCTCACTAAAGTGGAAAATACAATCAAGTAGAAAAGAAAAAATTATTAAAAAGTATGAAAGTATATATGTTAGGTGTGTATTGTTAAAGTGATTTTTCTTCTGGCCGCACCGCTGACTAGATTCATTATATTTTATTATACGTTCAATCATTATAAATCAGTTATGAGTATAATTCTTAGCATATCAAAAATATTATTATTACATAATCCATGTTATAAATGTTGCAGATATCGCTCACGCATTCGAAAAAAGCTATATCTTCTAAAGAACACGATTTTTTTAGGCTAGAGGATATAAACTTTTAAATTAGATTTAAGTGTATTCAGAATAGTAATTAAGCTTCCGATAGAACGTTTTATTATTACATTTTTTAGAGGTAAAGATAGAAGTAATTTAAAAAATAAATTATTGTACTACGTTACGTAATTTCGTGTCGAAATTAATTGATTAAGTTTGATGATGTAGCATTTTATTCCTATTTTAGAATGTTTTCAATATCTTTAAAATAATGTTTTCAGAAACAAAGATGAATAATAAATATGCCTACAAATAAATACATAGAATAGTTCAATCTAACGAAAATCTAGGAAATAGGTTATTACCTTTATGTTATTACCATTGTTGCGTCTATTATTTAAATTGAAGTAGAAAGGAAGGGAGGTCATAATGGGTGAAAATAATCAAGGAAGAAAAAAAGAACTTCGATAGCTGATAAACACAAGAAAACTTAAATTTATTCAAAATAAACATGAATCTCATAACATAAATAAGAACCGAGAAAAACAAAAGAAAAAAAAATAGTATTGTTGAAAAAAAGGAGATAAATGAAGTATATGTTGATTTGAAATGTAACACAATTAAAAGAGTGACCTTATGTCTAGATTAATGTTAGCAATTATTATCAGTTACAAGAAAACCTCTACTATAAATTGAAAGAAAAAAAGCTCTGTTAAAATAGCGAAATTTGAATCATTAAAAGGTGAAAAAAATTACAGAAAGTATGATATAAGAAAATATATAGCTTATATATAACACATTTCTCTAAATTAACCATGGTTAATGACACTACGAATTGAAGTTAACGGCGAACTGGTCACTAGGAGTCTCAATTAGACAATAAATGTCATAACAGGCGATATTCGGCGAACTTATCCTCCAGGTGGAATTACACAAGTTTGCAATAGCACGGCGAACAAGAATTAACATATATTTTTTACTCACTGTGAGCGGTGAGACCAGCCTTATTTGCACTGGGTGTAATACCACTACAGGTGTTGTTGTGGCCTTTTGTATCACCACTGCCATGGATAACACTTGTATACATATGGAACTTAACCTACTTGACATGTGTTCGGCGGGAAGCATGAAATAAGCGGGAATTTCAGTGTTTTGAATTTAAATGAAATACGCTTGAGACTGAACAACCATGAACATTATTTACATGACTAATTATGTACTCTCATTACATATTATAATAAAAAAAAAACACCCTTAATACATTTTAATTTATCGTCTTTAATTTAATTATTTTGGAGTAAGGTTGGAGAAATTCATAAAGTAATTACACAATTTTACTCAATATTTTTAAAATAGGATGTAATTAATTTGTAACTAATTAAGTTGTACAAAACATATTCAATGTGTGACTTTTTATTCCTATTCTAGAATTATTTATGTATCTCTTAGTTTTTAAAAATTATTAATATTGTAAATATTAATATAATATTATATTATATTACAATATAATATTATATAATATTGTATTCTATATTTATTTGTTTGTCTATTGTATACCTGTTTCATTGTAAATATCGTTTGATTATAATGTAAAGAATATTGTACTCGGGTTAATAATTTATATGACATATTCACTGTTACAATTATTATATTATTGCTAGTTCTAAATTAGTTAATATGATAAGTGCCGCTTTCTGAACCTCTGATGGTCGTTGACCAAGAGTGTATGTCGAGAATGTAATTTGTATGTTCAATAAAAAGACATTTTTATTATTATTATTTTTTTTTTAGTTTCACTTACCTATATATGAAATATATGGTAAGGAAAGTATTGTGATCGTGAAAAATTTCGACTTCCGGTTTTCAACGGAAATACACGTTGTGGGGTCCCCTGAGTCCAATTAACCAAGCCCCACGAAATGGTCTGTGTGTGTGTGTGTGTGTATGTGAACAGACTAGCTCAAAAACTATAAACGGCACAGACCTGAAATTGGGTATTTGATGTATGTACATGCCCGCAATGTGACAGCAAAAATTTCATCAAAATTGGTCAAACGTAGGGAGTACTTTATTTGAAGAATTTTGTCTAATTTTTAGGTTTTTTCGATTTTATCAAAAACGGCTCTAACGATTTTGATTAAACTCGGTATTTGGTGTATGTATATGCCCGCGACGCGACAGTAAAAATTTCATCAAAATTGATTTATTGGAGGGGGCACTTTACTTAATAAATGTTGTCCCATTTTCACATGTTTTTTTTTTATTTACTCAAAAACGGCCATAACGATTTTGATCAAACTTGGTATTTAATCTATGTATATGACCGCGATGCGACCGCCAAAATTTCATCAAAATTGGTCAAACGGAGGGGGCACTTTACTTATAAATGTTGTCTCATTATCACGTGTTTTTTTTTTTGTTTACTCAAAAACGGCTTTAACGATTTTGACTAAACTCGGTATTTGGTGTATGTATATGCCCGCGATGTGAAATTCAAAATTTCATCAAAATTGATCAATTGGAGGGGGCACTTTACTTAATAAATTTTGTCTCACTTTCACGTGTTTTTTTTTTTATTTACTCAAAAACGGCTTTAATGATTTTGATGAAACTGGGAGTTTGATGTATGTATATGCCCGCGATGCGACAGCCGAAATTTCATCAAAATTGGGGCAACGGAAAGGGTATTTTATTTGATAAACTTTTTCTTATGTTCACGTGTTTTTTTTATTTACTCAACAACGGCTATAATGATTTTGATCAGACTGGATATTTGGTGTATGTATATGCTCACGATGTGACAGCCAAAATTTCATCAAAATTGGTCAAACACAGGGGACTCTTTATTTCATAACTTTTTTCCAATTTTTACATTTTTTTCTCAAAAACGGCTTTAATGATCTTGATTAAATTAATCAGGTTTAATAAAAATCAAGGCATATTTTTTATAATATTTAGAGAAATTGCAATTAAAAAAACATGTCTATTTCTAATCCAAGTAAATTCGTAAGTGAAAGTTGTGTGTTGCGCGCATCGCACCAGATTTTTTTCTTTGCGGATTATCTCGCAGCTGCAGGTTGATTAACTGAGGTGGGGGACAATTCCAACCACCTTCAGTTATCTATTCTTCATAAACTTTTTTAAAAATTCGAAAATTTACGGACAATCCTTGCCGTGTCCAGGAGAGTCGATTTTTGAGCCTCTCTCAGTACATCGAGAGGCAATTTTAAGTTTTCTGTGCCCATTACTGTGGACTTAGGAATCAGTCCGTTGGTAGATATCAGTATTGGCACTATCGTCACATTTTCCAGATGGTATCGTTGCCTCAGCTCCATCGCCAATTCCTGATATTTTCGGAGTTTCTCACCGACTGTAGAGCTGATATCGTTGTCATTAGGGATCGCAATATCGATAATTTCAGCTTTTTTTCTCTCCCAGATCTAAAAATAGGATATCGGGTCTATTATGCCGCACTGTGTGGTCGGTAATGATAGATTCATCCCAGTACAACTTGAAGGAACCTTTTTGGAGAATCCTATGGGGGACGTACTTATAATAGGGCACCTTTTCACCTAATAGATCAAATCTTTTTGAAAGGGCCTGATGAAAATTTTTTGCCACATTGTTATGCCTCTGGAGATACTCCGAGCCGGCTAGTGCTCCAAATCCACCCGTGATATGCTGGATTGATCCTAGCGTTAATGAGCACAGTCGACATTTATCAGATGTTGTTACATCTTTTAGAACATGCCTTCGGTATGATCTTGTTGCAATAACTTGGTCTTGAATTGCAACCACAAACCCTTCTGTTTCGGAGAACAACTTCCCTGCCACTAACCATTCGACCGATCTTTCTTTGTCTATGGACGCCTCATTTAATTGATTATAGAATCTCCCATGAAGAGCTTTGTTTTTCCATTCCGACAGCCTTTCGTTTTCTGATTCAGCAGTAGGAGTACAATAATTAACATTGTTTAGATCAAGTGCAGTCAGGCCTCTATCCAAATTTCTGATAGTGAGATGAAGTCCCGTAGTTTTTGACTGGAATATTGGGGTAGAGCCAACTCTTGTTTGCGACATGCTTCTCCGATATTTATTAGTCCGCGTCCTCCTTGTTTTATTGGTAAATAAGTTCGCACTATACGAGCTATCTCCTGCAACTTGACCTCTGGAGAATACCAAAGCTGTAACTCAAAGCTGGTATAGCCCATGGGTTAATTGCTTTGATTTTGTTCTTTCCAGATAAGTGAGTCTTAAGTACTTGCCGCAATCTGATTTTGAATCTAGCTACTATTTCCTGGTTCACATCCTTGCTGGCTATTTTGAAGTTCTGTTGCATTCCCAAGTACCAATAGTATTGGTTGGTTTGCAATTCCTTGATGTGCTCACTTTCATTTACCATAATGTTCTGGGTATTAACCACTCTTCCTTTTTTTACATGGAGTACTACACACTTATCAAGCCCAAATGGCATGCCAATATCGCTTGTAAAGGATGACACAGTTTCAACCATCTTATTATTATTATTATTATTATTATTATTATTATTATTATTTATAATATCTGAAATAATGCTGGAAGTGTTTCTTCAGTTCATACACTAACGTATTTCCAAGATTTTCTTAAAATTATACTGTTTCTAGTGTTTATTTGTATCTATATTAACCTAATTTGTCGTTTAAAAAAAATTATTTGAAATATATAAAAATAATTCTATAAAAGGAATATAAGGGCACATAATGTTTTATGCATCTTAAATAATCAATTAATTATTTATTACTTAAATAATTTACTATCATATTTTGAACTTTTTTATTATTTACGTCATACAATAAAACTGTTAAGTAATGAAGTAATTACTTTATGAATTACTCCCATCCTAATCGAAAATAATTAGATACAATAGGATTAAGATGTACATCAGGTTTTTAAAGAAAGCTAGAAGAAATCGTTATGATTGGCCGAGGAAATTACTTGTGAGTAAGAAAGGGCACTGCATCCTGTCAGCAGGGTTCACAAGTTTCGATGAAGCAATTTTCTAAAGAAAGCCAAAGAATGCAAGTCTTCTGGAAATTATTAAGGAAGGATTGCGGTGGCATTAATTCTAATTTTTTTTTTAAAATAAAATAACTAAAATTTTAGTATACCTTCGATTGGCATAATGGTAAATGGCATAAACCAAATTCAGACGTTCAGATACAAAGAAGTTTGAGATTATAGATTTTTTATTACTGAATTTCTTCAATGTAATAATTCATCAAGCTTTTTCATAAGCTTTTTCGTTAGCGTCTGATAAATTTTAATGAGAAATTGTTTTCATTTTTTTTATATTTTTTTTATATTATTTTTATTGAGCAAAGTAGTTTCTAAATTTTCCATACCTTTTATTAAAAGGATAAGTTATTAATCGACAAACAACACATAAATGATGATTCGTACGATCAATTTTATATTACATCATTTATGTTCTATAATGAAATTAAGATTATTTTAATTTTATCAGCATAGTGTGCTTTGACTACAAATTGCTCTTCATATTTTATGTATGAGGCTGTCCACCAGTCTATCCTTTTTTATCCCTTCTAAGAGCTAATGTGCGTTTGATTATTCATGTTCGGGGCAACGTATTTTTTACAGGAAAACGATATGCGTGCTCACTAAGCTTCAAAATACCATAAGAAACCCGGGCGGTAATGTACTTTGGACGAAATTGGAGAGGAAATAAAATTTAAGATAAAAGATAGGTTAACACAGAAAATGAATGGTTGAAGCAGCAAAACATAAGCATTTGCTCAATTATTAATGTCCATCCCCTTTTTGCTCAGTTCTAGGAAAAAATAAATAAATTTTTTGGCAATTTATTTTTTTCAAAATGTTTCTATTGAGTTTCGATTAGAGAAGTAAGTTGATCGGTGTAACACATACACTTTATCCTATACACAGATGACATCAAGATCTTATATAACAAAAGTAACCTGAATCGATTTATTTTAAATTAAGGCCTTATGATAATTTACGGAGTGGTAAAGTAATATAAAATTTATAACTCATCACTAATAACTGTTTGCGTTTAAACCTAACATGAGATATAACTGCTTGAGTGGCAAAATATGTGATGGAGTAGGAGTGGTTAATATAGGGCTATGGCAGGAAAAGTCATACTCTTAGTCGGTATACCCTTATACATATATAATAAACACTTACTATCTATATGCTCTCTTCTCATCTACTACAATTCAACTACCCTAAACCGTTTCAAGCATCTACTCAATCTCTCCCTTTCCCCAAGATATCCGTGTTATCCTCAAACAAATTCTTAAATTCGTGACCCTTTGCTCTTGAAAATCCTCCAGATAATAAAATTTCACACATTACTTCCCACAGTTAGAATATGGCTCCGTTAGATATATATATTATATGAAACGCACAGCAGACTGCCTTGCATATATCAAAAGATTCCTAATTTTTATACTGTGTCACGTTTTAGTCCACCAACTTTGCATCATTTCTCACATATCTAACTGCTTATTTTATTTAGCAAATCTTTCAGTATTCCTACTATTTATGTAATGAGCTATAAATAGTTGTAAAAAACCTTAAAGGCACTTCTAGTCATCTATTTGATAAAATTTATGTTGAGCCCTCTATAAGCTTACTACGATATTCCTTCCACAATGGGTTTCTCCACTACAAATATGTGTTTTCCAGCTACAGTCCAATATTAACCGGTAATATTTCAACAAATCATTGCCCACTCCAGCAATAATATCTGAGTGCTAGGATGAAACGCAAATAGCTATTTGTTAATCATAAATTATAAATAATCATTCAGCTTCAGATGATGATCTTTTTATTCCAGTTGATGGATAAATATCAATTTATCCGTCTCTAAACAGTCAAGTATTCAATCAGTCTCTAAGATTGTATCTTGTGTGAGATTTCAAATTTTTTAAAACACTTACTTACATTTTACATTAAAACGACAGAAATCGACACCATCTTATAATTGCCACATATTCTCTACTACAAATATTCGCTCAACTAAAGAGAACTTTGAAGTTTCGAAAACGTACCCATAAGTGAACTTTAAAAAAAAAAAAAATAAAAAAAATAAAATGAAAACTTAAGGTGCCACAGAAAGCATTCAAAGGACACGCAGTTATACAATTAATTTTTTTTTTTAAGTTTTTGTTTTAAGCATGTTATAAAAAGTATGCGCTTATTTGTTTGAAATTTCACCGCGAACGTCCAAACATTTCTCCACGAGCTACCAGTAGCTCGCTCGCCGCGGTTTGGCGAATTTTGATCTATACCTTAAATCTCGCTCTATACTAAGAAACAAGATTGGCTAAATGCCCTCAAATAAAATTGCAAAAGTCATATTTTAATATTTTTTAAAATAGACTAAAAACTTAGGAACGGATTAGTAATTAGAAGAGGGTTTTTCCACTGTGCTATTCTATTTCTGACCCTCGAATTATTTTTAGACGTCATTCGTGAAATATTGAGTGAGATCTATTAAAGGGGTTGTGGAATCATTCATAGCGATGGCTCATTCGGAGTGATGGCTAGTTTCTTCAGATCGATCAGGAGGTGTTTAAACGCTAAAGTAAGTGGGTAGATTATTGACAGAAGCAGTTCCTTATAGGCCTCTCTTTTTTAATCATCTAGGACTTGTAAATGGTTTCGTAGACTTGTTAAAAGTTCGAGATGTTCTAATATGGTGTGCGGATATACAAACTGTCGAGACTGAACATTACTTTAGTGAAAAACAGAATGGAGATTAATATGCATCTTCTATTCTGCACTATTTAAATATGACTTTTGATTTATAAGTTTTTTCTTGACCAAACTTTCAAAATATATTTTATAAGAGACGAAATGTCAACTTTTATTTTTGCTTATAAAATTTAATTTAAACGTATTGGGCTACAGTAAGAAAGTTGCAAAAGAAGGGAAAATAGAAGCATACCACGGTGACTTATATAAAGCAGCAAAAAAAAGGCATTTCAATTTTAACTTTTCAAGCAGAATGTTGAATGCAAGAAAACTTATAAAAAGGCGGGACCCAAAGGGAGCTAAAATATCATGACAAGTTAAACAGCACAATTAGGACAAATAAGAGCTATCAAGAATTTTGGCAGAACGACAGAGAATTCCGATTTAAATCACTCAAAAACGGGCTTTCTCAATTGAACAATGGGAAAACTTTTTTTCCCCCCTTTCTGCCCCCAAAACACAATATCGATAGTCACTTTTGCCACAACGGTGCCCAGAATTGAATGGGGAAATCTCAATAGCATAACTCGGAATGTCTATAAAAACATACAATAGAGAAAGAGTAGGTTTGAATTTCTTTCCCAATGGTTGCTTTAACGTCATGAACAGGAAATGGAAGCTAACTCTGCTTGAGATTATTAATAATGTATGGGCAAACGGGTGAAGTCCTCTAAACTGTGTAATAATTAATTATATTACTTCATAAAAGAACCAAAAGATGACCCCTTGAACTACAGATGAATTTCAATATCACTCACTAATAAAACTACTAAGGAGAATTATCCATCACAAAACGAATATTTGGGCAAATGAAATAAATTTTTACTGGAAATACAAACTGGCTTTCAATGAGAAATAGGTTGAAGAAACAATATCTTTATCCTCTCAGCGTTAATAAATATAGTGCTGCGTCTTTTAAGTCTTTTTGGAATTTAATTTCATCCTTTAAATCATGACAAGCAGTAGAGAAGTTTATATAATATTGGTGTTAGAGGGAAAGTATTCCGCCTCTTTATAAACATTTATGAGCTAGCTGCTTTTATGATCAAAGAAGAAAACAAGTCTCTGCAGGCACAACAGACATCCTAGACTTTTGTACGGCTAAAGAATCACAGAAAATCTCCTTAGCTAATATGATATGACAAATATCATTCTCTTATATGCTGACGAGCCTGTGATCTTGCTGACAAATAAAACTTCTAGAGAATCAGAAAAAAAATATTTAGTGAAGCATTATCAGGGCCTTTTCGTACATTTAGCAATCATTTAAAAAATAAATAACCGACTTATTGAAACATTTAACTTAAAGTTTTTGATTATTTTCTATGTTATGTTTCGATCGAGAAGACAATAGAAAATGCTTTAAATGAACTGAAAGTATCATATACTTTAGAAATCTCATTTAGGTATGATAGTATATTTTTAAATAGATAACAATGTTTCAAATTGCTTCTTTTGAGAAAGAATAAATATTATATAACTTAACCGATAAAATCAAATTCAATGTTCAGCGATATTAACAACGAAATTGATTATTCTATATTTATTTAAATTTTCAATACTTTATTTTCATATTTGACTTAATTTATTTTTTATATTTGGAGAATATGAATAGTTACTTATTTACCGAAATAGAAATTTGTTTTCTTTAGAATTATGTTTCTGCTTTATTTTCATTTCTTATTTGCCTGTATTAACATTTCTCCTGCATTAAAATCATTAAATTAAGAAGCTGATTCGACAGTAATGAGGCAACTTTATATAGATTGATTGGATCACATCTTAGCATGGCCTAGGCCTGCCTGGTGAATACAGATAAGGCGTCCTAGAGTAGCCTTTTATGGAGATCACTTCGCTCTTGTATTAATGGTGATCCGTCTAGAGAAACCAGCATCAAATGTTATATAAATCGCTTGTATTTTGTTCTCCAATTGTTTTTTGTGTTTGACAATAACAGTGTATTTGTTAATATATAATTGTATACGTAATCGAAAGAGATGACTCACATTTCTTTTTTTTTTTTTTTTTTTTTTTTTTTTGGGACTTCAAGGCTTCTACTGAAGCCCTATACTGCCCATACTAACACCCATGGCACTGGGTGATACTTCTCCTACGAAAGAAAAGCACCACCCAGGGCGGGACTCTAACCCGCAGCTTCGGCATGGGAGTACGGCGCTTTACCGCACAGCCACACCGGGCCCCCTTCTTTAAGTTTTGATTCGGTAATTTAGACGTGTTTATTTAACAATTATATTCAACTAATTGCACACTAAATCAAAGAACTTTTTGGTGCTTCAGATTCCTCTTTATTTCATTTTTTTTGACCGATTTTTCGTATGACGTCCATCGGATAAGTAACAAATCGAAGGCAGTAAGACATTATAAGAACATAAATTTAATTTATAGAGATTCCTACAAATAAAAGCTATAGTGGATTTTATAACTTAATTTTTATAAATTTGGCATTATTTAAATTAACTTCATACAGATGAAGTAAAAATAAAATAAAATTCTGATAATAAAAATCGACCTTTTTTTTTTAAATGCTCTTTAAGACTAATTAAAACTCGTTTTTTCTCTTATTTCTGTTATTCTCTTCTCTGAGAAACCACCATTGTATATGCAGTAAGAAAAAAAAAAAAAAATTGAGTTTTCCCATTGTTGTCTTCAAATAGGCGAAACCTAAGTACTTATATTGTTTCATGAGTACATATAATAAATCATATGGGTTGTGTTGAGTGTTTGGTAGGATTTTGATTACAAATCTTAAGTTATCTGAGGAAGCTTTTCAGTTGTAGTTATTTTCAAAATACTATTATTGACAAGCTTATTGTTTTGTTTTTTTAATACCTAATTTATATGAGTATATTATAATTATGATTTTTGTAGTTGAGTTATGGCTCCCTAAACTATAACTGGAAATTAATCAAGTCCTCATGATGTCATAGACCAAACAAATGTTATCATCATAGTCATAATTTCAAATTTAAAAATGAAAATGTTTATAATTAATTGATTGAATTAATATTTCTCCATAAAATATTTTTTTCTTTTGTTTTTTTTAATGATGAAATTACCAGGGATTGCAATCCTTTCAGATCCTTTGAGAAACCACCATATTATAGGCAGTTGAATGAGTTTTAGCCCTGTAGTCTTGGAATAGATTTTTAATATACTCTCCGACTATATAGGAAGACAATATACGTAGTATGCAGGATCGCTGCGAAAAAGGATATTTACGTTAAAGCATATTTCAAAGGTTTATAAACATTATAATACTATAATTATATACAATAATTACATTTTTTATTATTATACTGTAGTTATATGCAATATAATAAACCCATTATATAATGATATTATAGTTTTATAGATTAATAGTTTTAAGATACAATGAAGAAAATGAGGAAAAAATAATATGATTTTAAAGACTATTGCAAGATGAGATTATTAAAATAAAAAAATAGAAAGAGCAAGAGAAAAGAAAGAAATGGAATTAGACGCGGAATGAAACTTAGACTTGCAGATTAAAACTTAGCTGGCTTTGGTATTACTACAGGTAAAGTCTTAGGTAAATAAGCTCGTCAAACAACCCTCTCTTATTCAACGTTTCGCCCTGATGAAAATTCACAATATCTACTGGAATATTATTCCGCGGATTCTCTTTTTTCCATGAGTTAAAATAATAAATTATTTTAATTATTATTAATTCAAGAGCTTATATAAAAGGTCGTATTTTTGGCATTTATTTCAATTTGGAACAATGAATAAATAAATATTTATTGTAAAACTCATAATTATATACTTGAGGAAGGTTTCTTCTGTTTCGCTTATCCTATATAAAAAAAAAAAAGTTTTAATTCACTTTAACTTTGAAACTTTTTCAATAAATTTACTCATTAGCAAGAGTAACGAAATACATATGATTTTGCTGTGGCTAGAAAAAAGATGTGCTTGAACGGAATACTGTGAGGTCGCCCTCAGGGAAATGGAATCTGTTGTATAGGGTAAACAAAAACAACTCGTAAATTTTTACTACTACCACTTAAATCCTAAGTAAGATATAGGCAAATCAAAACTGGCGCCTGGACCATCAACATGGGATACATTAATATTCCCCAATGTTTGCATAGATATTTTTACATAATCGAGTTTTGGGCAAAGTTATTTTTATAAAGTTTTTCAACCTAGGCTGCACTGAATTGTTAGGTACCCGTCAAGAATTTTTTTTTTTAATTTCCAGCCCTATTTCTGATAAACATTTTTTTGGCTTCTTATCTTAACAGCTCCATTATATTTGTGATCGTTGCAAATCTTTTGCCAAAAGATGTCTATGAATGCCTGATTTCAAATTCATCATATTATGATCTGCTTTAAAAAAGTCAATTTTTTTTATTTTGGTTTGCGTTAAATCAAGAATCTCAGCACCCCACCATCCTTTCCTACACACCTCACCAGGTCAGCCAGGGGGCCCACGATTGGGGCAAGATCCTCAGCCGGGTCGACTTCCTCCTCCCAAAGGCTCATATCAAGTAATGGGCCCATGGACATTCAAAACCATAAGGACCAGGTCGAGTGCAAACCTCATTAGGGAAGGGTGAACTTATTATCATAGGGTAGGGATGGGAATAGGAACGATCATTGTACTTGTAGTAAATAACTATAGGGATAAAATGAATAAAAGAAAATATAATAAAGAAAAGTAATTCAAGAAAATAAATGGATGGATTAATCATAATAAGAAGCTTAGGAAGATTTTCAGAAAGAAAATAAATAATTATTAACAGAATAAACAATAAAATAAAATAGGACAAACAAAAAGAGAAAGAAAAATGTATGTATCTAAGTAATAACAAAGAAATATGGCGAGCGGCTCATGTCATGCCTTTAAACAAATCAGGACATATCCCTGGAAAAATTATTGCTACTATTGAGATTTATTAAACAACTACAAAGCGTCGATTCACTTAAGCAAAAGAGAAAGAGAGGTCAAAAAAATTCCTATATACAAATTAAATATATTTAAACTATATAGCCACCAAAAAAAACTTTCTTTGCATGAATGAAATATCTACATTGTCATATTACCATTGTGAAAATCCTCTCATTAGCCATTTTACCAGAAATAAAGAAGCAGTATAATAGTAAGATACAAAGAAAAGAAAAATATATATACATATATATATATATATATATATATATATATATATATATATATATATAATTTATATATATAGATATAGATAAATATATAAATATATTCAAACAAAATATATAGCCTACAACAAAATTTTTCGGCATGAATGAAATATTTACATTGTCCTATTTCCATTGTTATATTCCTCTCATTAGCCATTTTATCAGAAATAACAAAACAAAAAAAAAAAAAAAAAAAAAAAAATGTATATTGAATTAATACTAACTATATGTATACTATATATAACTATATATAATTCTTGATATCACACTAGTTTCATTAAATAAAAGTCACAAAAATCTTTTACCACAATGAATAAGTGGTCAAGTCAAATTTTCTTATTTTTCAGAGCAAGACTTTTTAGAACAATATAGCAACAAAATTAAGTTTTTATTATCAAGCGTTGAAATATCGTCAAAAATTCCACTATAGCGCACTTGTGCGGTCATTATACCAGCTAAATAAATCTTATGAATAATGATATTTTACAGTTTACTAATTGTTCGCCTACCGATTATAACAGATTTAAAGCAAATTGAATTTATGAAGGATAAAATGAAGAAGGAAAAGTGAAAAAACGATTCTATTTTTGCCTTACAAGATTTCCTTAACTTAAATTACTTTATCCGACATATAATCCTACTTAGAATATATTTTTCATGATTTGATTAACATATGTTCATTTTCTTTATATGTTTAAATAAATAAATAAAAACTGTGATATATAAATATATACGACTAAGAATGAATCTATCCACTATATTCTATTATGGATACTTCAGTAGATAAGACGGAGCCCATGAAATAGCCCCATTTCAATTTTATTCCAATCGGCAACCGATCAATAGGCGGGAAGTACCCAACACAAATCGTATTTCTGAATTTGAATATGAAAGATCCCACACTCTTGAGGCCTCTTTCCCGCTTCCTTCAACCGACTTCACTGCTCCAATGCAAATTGTTATATTGAGTGTGTTTACCCTTTAGGATTCTACCCCTACCCCGAAATTTTATTGAAAATAAAATACAAAAATAATATATTGAATCCTTGATTTGATTGAAAATACGTCTATAGAATATGTTTATGCTAGTGTATATATATTTTCATTCACTTGCATATACCTTTCATTTGCGACGGTGAATTTAGCTAGTAAGATGTTCCGCTTTTATCGTTGATTTTAATGGATTATGTATCATTGGAGATCTTTCGGCGTTTTAGCCTATGTTTACTGGGCTGCTGGAAGGTGAAAAGGGGTTGATTGGGTGATGAGTAAATGAAAAAATATAGTAGTTTAACATAATGAATAATAAATATTTCTTTTTCTTTTAGTATGTTATATACTATTTTTAAATAAATATTATATAATTTCTTTTTTTTTTTTTTTTTTTTTTTCTTCGATTCACACCTGTCACCCAGCGTGACAATCAGCGAATGTGTTGTTACAATTATTGAACTTAGGGCATTTTAGGCATGATGAAAGGAAGGTGCCCAGCAGCACCTCTTTCCGGGCTTGATACCTTACGTGAGCAGGTCCCTCATCCAGCTTCTTTTTAGCCGCCTAGCTACAGCCATATCAGCCGTGGCCATGTCGTTAATTAGTGTATTGTTATGTCCGTGTAATTTAACAAAAAATCGTGAATAAAGAGTTCGTATGTGTTGTTCGACAGTAGGTTGTTGTAAGTCTGTATGTAAAGTTTTATTATTTACGTACCAGGGAGCGTTCGTTATTAGTCTCAAAATTTTTGATTGAAAAGTTTGTAATTTTCGTAAGTGCGTCCTCTTTGTTGAGCCAAAAATCTGTGAGGCGTATGTCCAAATGGGTTTAAGTAAGTAAGTGTATGTGTTCAGTTTATGTTCTATTTTTAATTTTGACGATTTAGAAAAAAGAGAGAACAGTGTTTTCAGTCGTTTGTTAAGAGTCTGTCTTTTCATTTTTACGTGTGGGCCCCAAGTCATCCTTCTGTCGAACAGAAGTCCCAGGTAGCGTACTGAGTCCGTCTGAGGTATTTGATTGTCTCCTATGTAAACTGGTGGGCATGTGTCGCGTCGCAGTGTGAATGTTATATGTTGGGACTTGTTATGGTTTAATTTCATTTTCCAAAGTGAGTACCAATTTTGTAAATTTAGTAAGTGATTTTGATTCTAAATAATTAAATTTCTAAATAATTTTATCAGAATGCCATCTATGCCGAGGCGCTCTTAACCATGGAGCTAACCATGAGGTCAATCCCAGCTATGTCAATCTTTCGATTCCACCTGTTAGGTCTCGCCACATGTCTCAGAGTACCATTTTGTATAATGGTTATCTAATAATGGTTATTATTACTTTTGTCATAATTAAAACTGGTTACTAAATTTCAACTTGTTAAAGATCTCTTAAGGAAAACAACTATTTTTAAAAAACAATCTGTGACTACTAAAACTATTTAAGGTACTTGTGGATCGTAGTATACCTCGTATTGTTATCCTTCATGATGTGAAACACACTGATTAGACGCTAGCCTGGTGTTCATACTGATGGAAATCGAAAAAAATAAGAAAATGTTTACTACAAAAAGCAGAAATAAAAATTTACGTAATGATTTTAATAAATTAAAAACGAAATTTTAGCATTTTCGAGAAATTGGAGTTGACTAGTGTAACTTTGGGGATTTTTTATCCTCTTTGAGCAAACGGAAGTCGAAATCTACGATCTAAGAAAGAGCCGTCTTAAAGAAAAGGGTTGGATGGAGACTCAATAATGTCCTAACATGCCCAATATGTTTTTTAAGATTTCATTACATCCTTTCGTGCATTTCCAAATTTTCGTAATTTCGTATCCCGCCATGTGGTCCTAGGATTTTTAAAAAGAATGAAAAATTCCTTGCTATGTCGTCATTAGGGTAAGACGTAAAATGGAGCCCGAGCCTGTGCGACATCAGGTATTCTTTATATATCCATATATTAATAATATATGGATATGGAAAATTTAGGAATCCTTTTTAGCATCGCCCGATTATGTAGTTGGATATAGCTGGAGAAAATAATGGTAGAGAGTACAAGGTAAAGGTAACCCTATTAAACTTTAAAATAAGATACACCCAGATTACTCCCAAACAAGGTTTGCCATTTCGCTCGTGCAGTTAATATTCGTGACTATGTTGACCCATGAAGATTGCTGCTCTCTTGAGATAAACAAGTTTGTTGTTGTTGCTTTAATAGCTTTAACGTCCTTATGTACTCCAACTAGGGCAGGAAGGATATCAAACAGGTCCAATGTTATAATTTATGTTAAAACAAATTGCTCCTTGATGTCCTTGGAAGTTAGATGTAGTATGTTTTTTCTTTCTTCAACTTCATTTCTAAGTTGGTTGGTTTAAATCCCATTTTCGAAAATCTCTTGTGACCGATTAAACTCAATCGGGGTGTAAATAAAACGAGTGAAGAGGGGACCAAAAGGGCAATATAGAGTTGAGAGGAATAATTGAATTTATTGCAGATGACCAAGGAAAGGTCACTGCTATAAAATATATGAAAAAGGATCGGAAAATTTCAATCACATTAGTCTACCCAGTAGAATTTAAACATGATCCTGTTCTGTAAAGCAAGTGGATCACTCTTTGCTTTGAATTGCTAAGCTTGTTTGCTCATAAATATTTATATACTCTTTTGCGCTACAATATTTGTGAGGACCCAGAATACTTTATCCGTCTTAGTAGAAATATAATTTACACTGTGCATATTTACAAAGGAAAAAAAAATTAAGACCAATTTTTTTATCCAACTAAATGATGACGGGTATCATTATTTCCAACGGAATACTGACGATATAAAATAATTTGAATCAACAATAAGCAAAAATTACGCTGATTGTTCTCGAGAACTTAACAGTCTGCGGCTGGTTTAAGTCAATTTTGAGATTGCTGAATGCCATAAAAATATGAGGTCTGTCAAATTACATTGTCTATAAGATATGACTGAAAAATATCAAATTTGAACGCACCCAAGTTCTGATACATTCTTTCCAGATTCACAGCACAAAATTAACAGTCATTGAAATGATTATTTGGCCCACTACTTATATCAGTAGCCCAAATTTAAGCCATTTATGTCTTCCGTTGCTCCAGCATCACAGTAATTTCACCCAAGGAAAACGAAAAATACGGGCTCCCAATATTTATTATTTTGAAGAAGATATATTTTAGGATAATGTGTAAGAGATGTGTAGCAGATTCATTACAATTTTTTTTTTTATAGCATATAAAAAAAAAGACATTTATTTAAGAGAGAAAGATGAGATTTCAATAGAAAAAGTACAAAGACTACCTACGTTAATATAAACACAACTATTGAGCTTAGATTAATATATTTTCAAATAATTTTAATTTACTTATTATTTATCTCGTTTGCTAATGATATTTATATATTAACTAAAACCATTTACAAAATTAATGCCGTAGAAAATAAGTTCTTATGTACCCAAGTGTTATTAAAAACAAGTTATTTAAATGAACAACTCATATTCATCATATCGTGATACGATTCAGCTAACATTTTATCATCACTTTATATTATTTTATAACACAAAGCTAATCTAGAATGATTGTTGCAAATTGTCAGTTACCCGCAAAGCGTTAGAATTGATCGGTTGGATTAAATTCACTAGTTAATCCGCTTGCCCTGTTGACAACAGTTGCGTTGGTCGGGCTGCGATTGATTTTATGTTGATTACTCGCTAGGCCGTTTCAATAAATGTTGACCCAAGCTTGGTAGTTGAAACAAAGAAACAATGTTGTGAAATCATGATTTATTCATGTATATAATAAATAAAAATATTTTAATAAAAAAAAAATTGGATAATCAAATAATTAATTTAATGTTTAAAATATGATAAAAATGTATTAATAAGTAAATATTTTTTCATGATGTAAATAATTATCTGAGTATATATATATATATATATATATATATATATATATATATATATATATATATATGTTTGTTGTTTTCCACTTGATTCGCTTCACTGAATCTATTTTGGCTCCCCATTTCATAAGAAAGCTGTTTTTAAGAGTGATGAAATGTTGATAAGGTGTAGTTGGTTTTGAAGTGATGTTTCTGATGTATAATATTGATTTTAAACATAAAAAGAGCATGATTTAATTGATATATGAACGAACCAGAGGATATTCCATTGATAACAATAATATAAGAAATAAATTAGCCAAAGTTGTTTTCCCACTTTTAGAACTTTAAGTTATTGGACATATTTATTTATTTATTCATTGAAAAAAGATATCAATCACTCAGTAGTTTATTGGTCACTGTGTGGTTGTTTCTCTTATTGTTAACAAAAAAATATTTTAAGAGGTAAGAAAGAATGGATACTTTAAATACTACGTTTTTTTCTTAAATTTCACATCTTTTAAAATTTCTTTAAATTAATGAAAGAACTTAGGTTGATTGATAGGATTTTCAGTTACCTTTTTTATTTATTATTTTTTTTTTTTAAAGATAACTGAAAATCCTGACTATCAATCAACCCATCGTAAAGTAAACAGTTGAATATTATTCATCTCCGAAATAAAGTTATGTATAGGAAATAGTTCGATTAGTGTTATGTCGGTTAATATTATAAAATCACCTTTTAGAATCACATCTAGTAAAATATATAGTAGTTAATTAAGACATAATAAGGTGACTAAAATACATAAGAAAGTACCAAGCTATATAGTAATTAAAACCATCTTTATCGTTCAAAGTTATTTATAATAACATTATATTTTGTCATTATGATTGTTTATTAGTTGTGTAAAATATTTGCAACTAGAGGAAAAACATTTTTTTAATATTTATTCGATATTATTAATTAAAACTTATAAAACAATAATTCTTCATCTGTTATTTGTACAGGAGGGATCGTGGGGGATCGTGCCCCCCCCCCTGTTTCATTATCAAGTGGCTGACAGCACCATTTTTGTATGAGATTACCTTTTATTAAGAAGTACTGAGTTCAAAGAAACGAGAAGAGCAATGTTTAGGGCATAGTAACTTTTTGCATTGTTCGTTTAAAACTATAAAAAAATTAAAAAGCGGAAACGTTTGAGATGGGTCATGACACTCCCCCCCCCGGATAAAATATTTGCAACTATGTAGGAAAGAAAAGTTACACTAGTAATGACTAACTCTTATACTATCTATAGGTTCTACTCACTTTCTTCCATTCAATAATTTTTATGAAAATAATTATTTATACATAAAATAGGGTGTTAATTGAAAGGTATGATCGTATCATATATTTTGTCTTTTATACTTAATACTGAAAATAAGCGATTTTTTCTTCTCACAGGCACGAACCGGCCCCCTGATCTGATAGCCTTCGTCATCACGCTCCTGATGATGCTGGTGATAGCCGCCGGGGTGAAGAAGTCCCTCCTCTTCAACAACATCCTCAACATGCTCAACTTGGCCGCTTGGGTCTTCCTAATGGCCGCCGGCCTCTTCTACGTCGACACAAACACCTGGTCCAACCACAAGGGCTTCCTGCCCTACGGCTGGAGTGGGGTAAGGATCTTAATTTATACGCCCATTACTCATTTTATCATTCGTTCATAATTTATTTTATTTTATTGCAGACCATTATATGAAAATTCCCGAGCCTTTATTATCAAGAACCGTAAAGCTCCTTATCCTTCATATACTCTCTTCAATAAAAAATATTGTTCCCTAGTATTGGATTTATTTTATAAGGGTCAAAGGAGTACTTCCTTTTCGGTTTCTGTAACTTGTACAGAACTGTATTATTATTCTATCTTATTGAATACTAGCTGTATATCCCGGTTTCACCCGGGGAATTTCATTCTTCTAATAAACGTGAACAAATTTTAAGTGAGATCATAACGATTTTTATAACAATAAAGAATATACCCAGAGATTGGCTGAAGTTACGAAATTTTAATATGGACAGGTGTTCGCACCTAGTAAGAAAGATCCACTGAGCGAAATTTGGGGAATTTAGGAAAAACGGTATAGATTTTTATTAAGAAAAGACAAACTAACAGAATTTCATCTTTAAGCTGCATAACCCGGTTTGATCGGGGAATTTCATTTTTCTAATGAAACAGTTGATTTCGTAAAAAACCATTGTTAAGTGAGTTCATTACGATTTTTATAACAATAAAGAATATACCAAGACATTGGCTGAAGTTATGCAATTTTAATATGAACAGGTGTTCGCACCTGGTATCAAAGAACCACTGAGTGAAATTTGGAGAATTTAGGACAAACGGTATGGATTTCTATAAAGAACAAACAAACAAACAGAATTTCAACTTTATTTATATAGATTATCATGGAAAAAAACAATCAAAATATATCGCACTTCGGCAAGAAGATGTTTACAAACCAAAAAACTGTGTTTCGCATAGTCAAGTGTATTTTCAATGTTACTTTTTAACTACAAATAGCGTCTAGGAAAAGTAATCTTTGATCACATTACCTACTACCATTAGGGCAGTTACTACCACCATGGGCGTCACCAGCATCAAATTATTGGGGGGGACGGCTCAATATATTCCCAGATAGGGTAGGTAGAAATTCGAGGGGCTAAAAGTTGAAATAATAACCCCTAAAAACAACTGTCGGGGCATTTAAATTCATCCTCCAACGCTTTATTTTAAAGGTATTTATAGTCTCTTAAAACTTGCCAATTTATGCCTCAGTTATACATTAAAATAGGGAATTGTTAAGGATTAATGTTGAAGGATGTGGGCCAAAATTTCTTGATTGAATTTTATCCAAGTTTTCCTTCTGGTTCTGATCCCACTAATTTCATTGCTTTCCAACAACTTCTTCAAGCTTCATCAAATTGATGGAAAGTATGATCAAGCTGCTTGGTTTAAAAAAGAAATGTAGAGCAATAAAACAAAAAATTCGAGCTGAAATAAAAAATATATAATTCATCAAATATACAATACGCCTGACTAGCTTGTGACAATATAGTGTGCTGAAATTAACTAATATTTTATAATTATTATTTTATTTAATTGTATTATTTAATTATAATTATTTAATTATAATTATTTAATTATAATTATTTAATTATAATTATTTTATAATTATAACTTATATTTTAATGGTTACACTCGGATTAATTCGTAAAATAGCATTTTTATTTAATTTTTTACATTGGGTCCTCTCCTGCCTAAATATTGGGGGGGCGTACCCCTGTTCCCCCCGACGTTGACGCCCGTGACTACCACTGTTATTACCTGTAAATAAAATGTAGCCCTCTGCCTGCTTCAACACGACCGACCCCTCCATAATTTCCCATTAAGCGAACGGAACTGTTAATACGATTGTGACTGTATTCTGGCATTGTAGGCTTTTTTTCATTCTGCATGTAGGTATGCATAACTCAAAATTGATACATTTTAATGTAGTTTCATAGTTCAACCTTCTTAGCAATGTCTATAATTTGTTTTAAGCACCATTCCTCTCTCGTTTTTAATATGATATTAAAAAGTTAATCCCCCAAAAAACATAATAGTAAAACGAAAATAAAAAAAAAATAAAATAAAAAACGGCTTGTTAATAAAGACCATAATTAATAACACAATTTAGATCGTGTTCCAATTCCGTTGGATCGTACCTCAACATGTTGCAATTTACTGTTAGAGCCAGCTTAATGAAAAATTTGTATTATCAAGGGAAATTTTCCTCTTGTAGTAGGAATTCGTTTGGTGGGATGGTTGGCCGTTTCATTATCCGAAGGTGACATCATAGTGCATAAAACCTAACGTATGCTTACATTATAAATAAAGAACCAGCACCGATGTGCCGAAGATGTAACACCCAACTAACAGTGAAGCATATCATAGAGGAATGTCCAACCAATCAAACCCATTTTACATGACATGACAACTGAAACTATCCTTTGGAAATAACCCGCTTAACGCTGAGACAATTATTTCCATTATAAAATAATTTAAATTTTAACTTCATAGAAAAAAAATGGATTCCCATGCATCTATCATGTATAGTTATTTATATATAGGTATGCTTGTGTGTGTATGTGTCAATATGTATATATATGTATGTATTTGAGTGAATATGTATAAATGTATATTATTAAATGTAATAATAATGTATTTCTATATAAAAATATTTCTATTATATACAATTGGTCATCTTAACAGAAGAATGAAGAAATATTGTAAATAAATATAATTAATAATTACAAAATGAATATAAAAAGAAAAAAAAAAAAATTTAAATTAAAAAAAAAGATACGAAAGAACTGAAGAAAAAAATTAGGTCGCATTAACGATTATATTATAGTAGTAATTAAGAATGTTATTTAGGGCGTAATAACCTTGGCAGTTGATGGCCCTATAACCTGATCCTATCCTATCATAGTGCATAATTGCTTTTTAATGGGGTGCTTGAGTGCTTGTTTAAGCGGATTTGGATTTTATTCGGAGCTCATTCATACCGTTTCGAGTTCAGAATAAATCAGTCGACACCCCAATGTCTCCCTAACCATTTTGACGGCTTGCAGGTTGCGTCTCAATGCACTTGTAATAATGCTAGATTTGGAAGAACTTATTTCTTGTATATAATATTGTAATATTTTACAGCGCTCTCTTAAAATATAACACATTGTGTGTCTGCAATAGGTTTTGTTTAATGAAGCTATAAGCACCTTAGTATAAATCATGTATTAGTTTCAAGGGGCAGCAGACTTGGCCTTCATCCTTGTCAACATTCCGTGATGTTGAACGTCCGTAAGTAAGTTGCCGGTTGATATTTGAAGAGAATCTTGACGTATATTAAAATGATTTAATTTTAGCTCAGTACTGCTTGTTGACTATTAAGAAGTCGATACATAAGCATGTGCATACACAGTCGTATACATGGCTCATCTTGCACCAACTAGATACATACATTTTTGAGGGAACACATTTTTTCAAGCTTTTGTGAGGGGGGGATTTCCAATTCGAATCAAGGAACAAGATATGTACACCGTGGAGCAGAACGTAGCTTAATCATAAGTAAATTTTATTTTACTATTTTTATTACACTATTTCTGAGAAGGGAAGACAAATTCTTTTGTCGGGTGGCGGTTACTTGATCGAGAGTATAAGTGAATCGTATACAAACTGTGCGGTATTTATTCAATTATTATTAAAGTGGCAGTGTAATCAAGCAGGCCTTGGGGGTGGGGGTAAGATCTCGTCGGATGCGTACACTCACTTTGCTTCTGAATATCATGTGTAACACTTTGCTTCTGAACGTTGTGCTGTTAGCGCCATTTTGCAGTGCCGACATATGTATCTGAATAAACCTTCCATTGGTAAGGGAGGGTTTCGAACCTTTGTCCAGTCAACACGTCTGTTAAGACTGCTTTCATTGGTAAAGGATATCTTCGTACGCTGGTTTCGAAGTTGAGACTGTTTCTAAATGTAGGTAACTCTAGTCCACCAAAATCCTTTTATTTCCTATTCCTGGTTCTCCTTTCATACCACAATCTTGTACAGGACGCAGTGAAGAGTGGAGATAAATTCCGTAAGTCTACCATATTTGTACTTATTATTACATTATTACTTATATTGTCTGTATATGAAATGAAATGAAATGAAATCTTTATTTGTATTTGGGGACACTGCCCCGTCCAAATAGAGTTTGGCTGACACATATTTTTACATGACATAATGAATATGAACATAAATATAGTCCAACTACAATTCAAATCAAAATACAACATAATATAAAGAAAATACATACAATATTTACATTTTCAGATAATTATCGGATTATAATCAATAATCTTTAAATAACTAAATAATTGGATAGCAAAATTATGACAGACATATGTACGAGAGAACAGTAGGTATAGATTATTATCGGTTATTTAAAAGCAATTCAAAATAAAATTCCTTTCGGTAAGCGAATACAGAAGGAAGTTAGATATATCATTAATTTTGGCAATTGATTCTATTTCCAGCAGCTCATAAATTGAGTTTTAGTAGGTTAGGTATTTGGAAAGATATTTGTTTCTGAAGCTATTTTACACGGGGCAGGTGATGAAAAGATGTTCTATTGTTTCCAACTCATTTCTGTTGCAAACTTCTCTACTGTCTATTGTATGCATTTTTCTATTAACTCTAAAACGGTGTATATTCACATTACTGACTCTTAGCTGGCTTACCAATCCAGTTTTAATATATTAACTCGCCACGAAATAAATGGTTGAGCCTGACCTAACGGGCAAATAACTCTATAGTTGGGATTATAGGATGAGTTCATTGTTTGCTCGATGTCCTTGCTCAAAAAATGATTAGTAAACTTCTCCAGCAGATCATTCACCGATTTATTTAGGATATAAAGACTCTGAGCCAACCATACTTCTTCCGCACCAATCAATAGAAGAAAATGCCGCAGTTGTGCTGCCCAGTTGTAATGGATTGGGTCCGAATCTGCCGACGCTAACATTTCAATTAAGCATTTCCTAGGTAGCCTTTCATTTGGCATCGAAAGCAGTTTTTTCCATCACCCAAGCATCAACTGAAACAGCAGAATTTGGATTCGATCAACGCCTACCTCCAAACGAACAAAGTGATCCGGGGTGTTAATCGGCCAATGGAAAACGTTCTTGTAAAATTGCGTTTGGACACATTCCAGATTATTTGCGTACAATGGCGCCCATAGTTCCGCTCCATACATCAGGGTTGAGCGAGCGATGGCTTCAAAAATCTTCTTCTTTGCTTCCAATGAATCGCTTTTGAACCGACATAACATGCCGATTACTCTAGATGCAGCATACCTAGCTTTATTTTTAATATGCTTCTTTGCTTGGGAATATTCTCATATTTATAATATGCTTCTTTACTTGTATATTCTCATGTGTTTCGTACTATTCAATTACAGTCCACATTAGTTCTCTCATGTCTGAATGCTGTCGGATTTATTCGTATATGTCTTGATAATTTTCCTTTTATAATTTTATTTTTGTTCAATTGCCGTGAAGTCTAAATTTTATGCCTTCACACAAACTATGTAAAGGAAACGATTATTTCCAATAAATCTTCTTTACAAAACAAGGTTTTTTCCTCAGGTATTCACGGGAGCAGCTACCTGCTTCTACGCATTCATCGGGTTCGACATCATCGCAACGACCGGGGAGGAGGCAACAGACCCGACCAAGTCCATCCCCCTCGCCATCATCGCCAGCCTCCTCATCATCCTCTCCGCCTACGTCTCATCCTCAATGATGCTCACCCTTATCAGTAAGACACTCACTTATCAAATTTTAACACTAATGATGCCAACTCACAAAACTATGTTAATCACTACTACACAAACTAATGTTACTCACAAAACTAGTTATTTTACTGTTTTTATTTCATTTTTTCTGTGCAGTCGTTCCGATAAACTGATATCAGGTATATCAAACCTGATGAGAGCATGAATTTGTCTCCTTTGTTCCAAGATATACGATCATTTTTTTGTTGTCGAAAATCTTGGCACTGATTTATATTTAGGAACAGGAAAACAATTAAAATTATGAATGGAAAAAATTTCATCTATTTTATCCAACATTAATCATAAATGTATTTATTATCCGATAGAAATAAAATATTGAAATGTAATAAACAAATAATGATATAAATTTATATCGAAAAAACGATGGATTTATAAATATATTTCAATGTCATCGGAAAGCCATAAAAATGCAAGCGGAAGTGAAATCGCTGGGCAAGGAAATATTGTTTTGGCTTCTTCCCATTCAAGACTTTTTATATCTCCTGCTTTTATTAACTTCGTACTTTTAGAGGTTTTTATTTTATTTTTATTAATATTAGATCAGAGAAAGTTAGGCAATTGCCCCCTTTGAAATATACTTCGAAAAAAGGCTACGAATAAAATATAATTCCCCATGTACTTTTAGTCCTTACAAAAGTAAGAGCCCCATCCCTATTCATTTGTACTAAAATTATTAATCTAGAGTTAATTGGTAAAGCGACTGCTATGTTATATCTGGGCTTGGCTTATTTTGAACTCCCTTCGCGACTTTTTCAGTTTAAAAGGGGCTTTATCAGCTTTATTAGATTCCAGCTTTTAGGTTCTCACTCGCGGCGCTCGTTCTTCTGAGATAAAATAACTCTCAAAACGGGCGTTTTTCAGTGGAGATTGAAAAAGAGTTACAAGGCAGTAGTAGTATGTATTAATTTATATTTAAAATTACATATTACAAACTTTGACTTATGTTTTTTATGAGTAAATTTGAGAATTTACTCAAATTGTGTTGACATTTTCATGAGTATATTCAATTCTACCTTAAAAGACAGTAGGGTTAGCTAATCAAAAATAAAGGGAACACATGAGCAAAAATTTTGTTCCAACTAGCCTCAAAATTAGCCATTTATGAAGCAGAATTCAGTCGAAAACTCTTGAATTGAAAAATTCTTCTCCTTGGTTTGCTGACATTTAGTCTCCATATAAACACAAATAATGCTCAATAAAATATATTCTAAAGGCAGTGAAAAGTAAATAAATATTTTTTAATTACATTCTGTTCTATTGTTATCTGAAGCTGTTGAAATATGTTTTTATCCCATAACAATATTTTGTAAACCTTTTTTCATAACTATCATTGAACTCTGAAAATAATTCGGAAATTCGGGAATGGATACCCTATAGGGTTATATAGGGCGTTAAAGGTTCATTTTACTATACTAAAATTGTACTTGTTATGTACTTTTAATATGAACTTTCTTGTAATTAATCATGGACGATAATATGTAAAATGAACTCCGACTGTGAAAACAATGAAAATTCCTTTGAAATCGTTTGAAACGAAAAACGGAAAGAAAGTAGCTGAATAAATGTAAATTCTGACGATACTAATCCGGCTTATAAATAAAATATATTTTGGTGAAAATATAAATACATATTTGATTATTGTACGTAATAGAATAGGGAACGGGGTAGCTCAATGGTAAGACATTGAGTTGCTATGCTGCCAAGGTTTCGAAACCTGCTTGCCAGGATATCTTTAATTTCTGTCTCAGATTTCTGGGGCTGAGAGACCCTCCTGGGGCAATACAGCTTCTATAATGAGATTACCCTCAATTGAAAAATTAAGAGGAAAAACCTGGCGGTTGAGCCTGATGACGGTCAAATCACCTCCTGCACGAGGACTGATAGAGAAACAGTACCTACTTCCTTACACACTACTTCACCCAAGATCCTTTGTGGTAGTTTTTTTGTTGTTTTGTTTCTTACAATGGCATTTAATTTACAATATAAATAACTGAGAATTGAAAATTAGTAGAAAAATTAATATTAATAAATGAATTATTATCGGATTGGCCGATTCAACATATTTAGCAACAATGGAGGTATCATCACCGCAAATCCGGGATAACACTAACGACATTATTGATTATCTAGTTGAAGGGATAGGCATGGTAATTGGGTCCTTATCAACCCAAACGATTAGCAATCCCAATTAATTGGATTACCTCGGGATAAATTATAACTAATGATTAAACTCAATAAATTAAAATTTAATGATTTTCCTCCTCCAAATAGTGGTGGGTTTGAATTACAAAATTGTTATTGCCTTAATTCAGCTTAATTAAATTGTTTTTCTGTTTGTTAAAGTGGTAGTTCGTATTGCACGATTTTATAATGAGATAAAAAAGGATATTTTCATTATTCGAAACCAAAATATTTATTTATTTACTAAAGTTTTAATAATGAAAATGGAAATTCGAAACGTTTTCTGCTAAAAGAGATCAGCATGGCCCTGATCTACACTGATAAGGACCCGTTGTGGTTCGTTATCACTTATGAGCAATCTTAGCGATAGAAAGTGGAAATCTGAGATCTAATAAGGCAGATGAAGGCTCTTTTTTCCTGAAAATGATGTGATGGGTAAAACTATGCGAACCACTGTCGCATTATTCCAATTAGAAGTGTCATTTATTGGCTTAATTAGATTCAGCTTTGGACTTCCTCTGTCTGAAAATGGATCTCAATCCTACGAGGAATCCTATTAAGGGGAGATCGGTGCCACACTGAACGGTACTATTTAGCGTAAAACAGTACATATTTCCATTTTCAAAATGTTTTCATTAAATTTAAAATTTTTAAAAATTATAGCGATAATAAGTATTATTAACAAATAAAAGCATACAATAAAGGCAAGCTGTAGACGTAGGTGATATCAGAAGGAGGTTGGATTTTGAGGGTAGAATGCAGACTGTACCCATATTTTCTTTTAAGTACCGTAATCTCAGTTAGCTCAATTAATCATGTGGCACTACCGCGGAAAAAAGTTATCCCACTTTGTACAGTGGAAGGGAGGAGGTTCAACTAAAGGCATTATTTTTTACCTGTGTTAAGTTCGACATCTAACCTAACCTAATATTTCATCTTGCCCCCTTCCCCCGAAAATATAATTCGCTACTGATTCATAACATGCAGTTCTTCCTGTTCCTGCCACAATTATTATTAATCACAGGTGTAATTGCAATAATTAATCTCAGATCATGCTGGGATGTTTAAAAAGAAAATATCATATTATACATATTTAATGATCGTCCTCCTTCAAATAGTGATGGGTTTGAATTACAAAATTGTTATTACCTTAATTAAGCTTAATTAAATTGTTTTTCTGTTGGTTAAAGTAGTAGTTCGTATTGCACGATTTTATAATGAGATAAAAAAGGATATTTTCATTATTCGAAACCAAAATATTAAAGTTCTGCTTAAAGAGATCAGTGTGGCCCTGATCTACACTGATAAGGACCCGTTGTGGTTCGTTATGACTAAAGGCCGGATTTCGTGCAGTAAAAATTTTAAAAACGTGCAATAAAAATTAGCCAAACGTGCAATAAAAATTAGCGAAACGTGCAATAAAAATAAAAAACACTGACAAACGTGCAGTAAAAATAAAAAACACTCACAAACGTGCAGTAAAAATAAAAAACACTGACAAACGTGCAATACAACCTTCTGCTGTGTGAAGAGGTGGTGTATAATTTAAAAAATCAAATATTAATTTAACATATTTATATAATTATTGTAATATACATAAGTGCTTACAAAAACTACAAAAAAATTGTTTGCTAGGAATCATAATTAAACAAAACTAATTATATATATATATATATATATATATATATATATATATATATATATATATATTTATATATTAAAACATAAATTTTCGTAATTTTCTACTAATTATATTAATTTATCAATTATAAATTTCTAAAATGTTATTAAAATTTACAATAATGTACATATCCAGATTATGTTCCGTGAAGTTATATCGTCGGTCATCTATCGGTCATGTATTTCAACTGTGAAAAAACGCGCTCCACATTAACACTTGTGATAGGACATCTTTTGTAGATATTCAATATTAATGGATCCACCTCCACATCTGCGTCTTCTCCGTTGAGTGCTTTGTTGTAAATTTGTAAAATTTTGAAACCCGTGATTTTTTCTATAACTAATTTAATTTTATCAAAAATTATTTTTCCCTTTTCGTTTTCGATTTTTTCTAATTCATCTCCAACTTTCTCTGTAATATTAATCTGTGACCTCAACGTTAAGTTTTGGTCTTCAATCTTTTTTATTTGCGAAGGTAGAACCGATAAGTGGGATCTTATAAATGCTAGATCTGATACAACAGATGTAAAATTTAAAACAGTTTTTACTTTTCGCAGAGATACTGCGTCATCTTCAAGAGTAGAAACAAACTCTTTAAAATTATTAAAATGATCTGAATAAAATAGGGCTGCTTCGATCCATGTTCCCCCTCTAGTTATCACAGGTTCTGGGGGAGGGGGCAGTCCTAACTATTTCTACAAGCTGTCATGCGGTGAGGAGCTTTTAAAAATATTTTTTTCCCATTAGTAACAAGTTTGTTGACATTTGGGAGAATTTCCCTTACTTTTTCAGCTACACGGTTTAAACCATGCGCTACAAAAGTTACATGCACCATATTTGAATAAAAAACTTTTAATACTTCTCCAGCTTTTACCATATACGGAGCGGAATCGCTAACAAATAAAGGGATTTTATCTTGGTAGGATGTTTGACAGAAAAAATTTGCTAAACTTTTTGCTAAATTTGTCGTTCACAAATCGAGAGACAGTCTCGTAGTTCGTTTTTGGAAGCTGCTTGCATGAAATGAGGTATGGTTTGGGTTCAATCTCCGGGTGTAGGATTCCAACATTTAAACTGCAAATATAAAGTCCCCGTGGGTCTGTTGTTTCATCTACCATGATGTAAATATAATTATTTTCATTATTTTTAATTTAAACAGTTTTTGAGATAATTGTTTGTTAGGGTGCTCTCGTCAGGAATGTTTTGTTTTGTGTATTTTTGCAAAAAACACTTAAAGGGCTTGGATTGCAGTTTATTTAATGGAATATTGGAAGCGACCATGGCGTAACATAAATCAGTTAAAAATGTTTGTTTATTGTCTAACGAAAAGCAGCTTTGTGCGAGTAACTGCTAATTTGGAGCTCGCTTGGATTTTTGTGCTGCAGTTAACTGTATGTGCCCACCTATAAAAATAAAAAGATGTTGGGAATAGTCAAATGCTATCATGTGTTACTTATGAAAAGATAGAATGTACTTGAGATTTTCGATCGGAACCAATTGATTTATTGCAAGAAGAACAATAAATTGTTTTCCCATCTGATTTCAATTCTGGGTATGGTTTTATCCAAATTTTGATATTGGAAGATTGGCTGGCTGTCACTTTAGGCATTTTCACTGTTTTACTTGTTTACCGAACTAAACTCAACTTCAGAATTAAATGTAAATAAAGGAGTAGGTGGGAAGGTTGGGTCAAATCAACTTAGAACTTCTAAGAAAGTTAATACAAAGGAACGTTGTTCGACATAATACCATTTCCTTAACGAGTTCGAAGAAATATTTTGAAATCATGAATCATTTTTTCTTTCTTAGAAAATTAGGTAGATAAATAAATTATAAATACATACATACATCGGTATTATTGTTGGTAATTATAAAATAAATCATAACTATTCTCTATATTAAAAATTTAAAAAATTTCAATATATCAAAAAGTGCACTTTCGTGCACTGAAAACCTGAAATGTGCAAATTTGTGCAGTAACCCTCAAAATGTGCAATTTCGTGCAAAATAAAACTTACATATGTTAATCCGGATGCCTTAATTCGTGTAAATAACTTGTCCCCGATCGATTTCAAGCAACCGAAAAAAAAGTGCAATTGCACGAGAATCCGGTCTCTAGTTATGACTTTTGAGCAATCTTAGCGAGAGAAAGTCGAAATCTGAGATCTAATAAAACATATGAAGGCTCTTTCTTCCTGAAAATGATGCCATCGGTAAAACTTTAGTAACCATTAGATTTTTCACTCATACAACTTATGAATACATTATAAAGTATACCATATTTAATTGTGCTGCCACATATAAACTTCCCCTTATTTGAAAAATAGAATTGTTTGGAAGGTTATCATGAGAATTAGTAATCTCCAAATTAGTTTAAGTAAGTACTTAAGTAGTGTACTAATATTACTTACATATACCACTACATCACTTTATTACATAATTTTTTACTTTCACTTACCTATATATGAAATATATAGTAAGTGGAAGTATTGCGATCGTGAAAAATTTCGACTTCCGGTTTTCAACGGAAATACACGTTTTGGGGTCTCCTGAGTCCAAATAACCAAGTCCCGCGAAATGGTCTGTGTGTGTGTGTGTGTGTGTGTGTGTGTGTGTGTGAACAGACTAGCTCAAAAACTATAAACCGTGCGAACCTGAAATTAGGTATTTAGTGTATGTATATGCCCGCGATGTGACAGCAAAATTTTCATCAAAATTGCTCAAAGGGAGGGGGTACTTTATTTAATAACTTTTTAAGTTTTTTTCGATTTTCTCAAAAACGGCTCTAACGATTTTGATTAAACTGAGTATTTGAACTATTTATATGCTCGAGATATGACTGTAAAAATTTCATCAAAATTGATCAACCGGAGGGGGGACTTTACTTAATACATTTTGTATCATTTTCACGTGTTTTTTTTATTTACTCAAAAACGGTTGTTACGATTTTGATCAAACTGGGTATTTGATGTATTTATATGCCAAGGATGTGATAGCCAACATTTCGTCAAAATTGATCAACCGGAGGGGGTACTTTATTTCATAATGTTTTTCCAATTTTTACCTTTTTTTCGATGATCTCAAAAACGGCTTTAACGATTTTTATAAAATTCGTCATGTTTAATGAAAATTAGGTGTTCTTTAATATCAGGTAAGCTTTATTATTATTAAAATGTTCTGAGGGGGCGTAAATAGGGAAGGGGCCTTTTTTGTTTTCCAATAAAGTATCGTTGTTTTTGTTTATATGGAGAAATCGACTGTCTCTCGTTACGCCTAAAAATAAGAAATGGCTAAATATGAGATATGATTAAAATAAAGAAAACATGTAGAGGAGAAAAAAAGAAAATTATTCAGTCAACTCATAAAACTCGTTGCGGCCACGCATGTGGAGTACGCCTTTAATGACAGACATTGTTCATAATTAAAGCCGTTCTGTACATTTAAGAAGTGGCAAATAACAAAACCGTTATGTTATAACCGTTTGTTGGTAAGTGAAAGTTGTGTGGTGCGAGCACGCACCAGATTTTTTAACTATAAATTTTGTTCCACTTAGTTTATGGAACATTAATTAAACCTTGCCAGAGTTTTAAGAATTCAAATACCTTATCTAAAAGGCTAACTAATTGGACAGGAAAGGACTAATTCCGCATGGGTTATCGTAGTTTGGATTTTATCTCATTAAATGGTAATTAAATCTAAACAGTAAAATAGTAATTAAAATCGAGCGGAATCACTGCTCTGAAGAAAGTAAGTAGCTCTCTATTAGCGAAAAAATTGGAAAGACCAAAAATTAGAAGTGTACGTTCAGTTGTTGGTAATGTAATTATTACAGTATTTACCATTACTCTCGAGCGCATAAATGCATGTGTAATAGTTTTTACGGATACTTGAGTGTTCTGAATAATCGTAATTTAATTTTTTAACGAAGTGAAACGAGTTCGAAGATTTCTCCCTTCTGGGTAAGCTTTGGCTCCGCTGAAGGAGTTAATCCATCCGCAACCATTATTACTCAGGATTTATCAATTCATTGCTTGAAATAACTCACTGTATTAAGTTTCCTCCAAGAACTGCATTGTCCCACACTAGACAGATGTGGAGAGAAGCACTTGAGTTGATTTATAGCCAGCACTCAGCCTCCTCCTGGTTTAGTCCTAGAAACAATGGACCCTCAGCTGTAGCCCGTCCTGGTAAATCTTTTGTAAAATTTCATTAAACTCGTCTCCTTTCACAACGCCCGGCAATAAATAGCCTTTGTTCCACCTGTTTCACGTTAGAGAGGAGTCTCTAAAACAGGTATTTACTTCATTAGATATACAACAAAGGGCCTAAAGAATGTACGAAGTGTGAATGTTTAACGAGTTGAGATTAGAATTGCAGTGTTTAATGATGGAGAAAACGTATTCAAATTTGTTTTGTTCGTACTTCGTTCCTAATTTAACTGGTCATTTTTTTCTTTCATACTTTTATTTCTCTTTAATTTCTCTCTTATCTCTCTTTATATTCTCTTGTATTCCTGCATCATATTAAGTTAATTTTTATTTTTTTATTAATACAATGTAGCGTCGATTATCCAAACCAATATTTTCAGTGGTGTTTCAGTGATGATTATTAATGGGTATAATAGAAATTCACAAATATATTGTATGTAATTAATTCCTCAGCTCCTAGAAAATAAATATGTATTGAATATTCGAGTTCATTCAAACATATATACATACAAAGTTTGTATGTCCGCCCCACTCCCCCGACTACCGCGACCAACGTTTTCAATGCGATCCCTCGTTAGTTCTCGCGAAATAAAATTTTATAAACCGTAATTAATATGGCTTTTAAGGGAATTTAAATAAATAACCATTCTTAAACATTATTAAATGTTTTATTTCCATGGGGTGACTTCTCTTTGAATTTCCTTCAATATATTTTCAGCTATGGGGGGGTGGGGCCTTTTTTGTTTGTTTGTTTCCTATAAAGTACCTTTGTTTTTGTTTATATGGAGAAATTAACAAAATTGTATTACAAACTTACAGTATGTATATCATAGGAAGGCTAGTAATAGTCTCATCAATCTTGTGTAATGATTATTGATACATATAAATTTTCGCCTGTTCAGGCATCATGAGGAAAATACATAATTTATTTGTGGTAAAGCACTTGAAAGAATCATAATAGGAGATTTACCAAAAAGAAAAAGAAAAGCACATTTAACAATTTAAGACCAATAAAACCAAAAAAAAATTAAGAGCAATGGAAACTGCAATTATAATAAATTCTATATACCAGAAAGGAGATCCATCACTATAACAGTCCTATTGTGACCCCATTTAAATAAATGTTTTGTTAAAATTTACGGAGGATATTGATAGTTTCAGAGTAGTAATTATTTAGGTCCTTCGAGTCCGTTTTAAAATTTACATTACTTTGTAGGTTCTCCGATATATAGAGGACTTCTAAAATTTTTAATTTTTGTTCGGACCCATCTTTGTGCAGAATTTGGGGGTTTTCAAAATCAAAATCATGCTTCAATTCAAAACAATGTTTTGCGAAAGCAGTCTTTGGTTCTTTTTTGCCCTTTTTCTTGTCCTTGTATTTCGTTCACGATATTCTATGTTGATAGATTCAGTTTTTTAAATTTTGAGTAGTCATTCCTATATACGTGTTCGGACTTAATATTATAATCGCGATTTCCCGTGCTCTTAATGTTTTTTGATTTTATTGGTCTTAAATTGGTAATGTTAAATGTGCTTTTATTTTTCTTTTTGGTAAATCTTCTATAATGATTATAATGATATGATGATCTTTCAGGTGCTCTATCATAAAGTATGTATTTTCCTGATGATGCCTGAACAGGCGAATATTTGATATGTATCAATAAACATTATACAAGATTGATGAGACTACTACTGGCCTTCCTATCTTAAAAATTTTATCTTTAGTCTCCCCTGATTCAATTGGTGAATATTCGAAAATAAGTTTTACAACAATTTATTAATTTTAATTTATTAGTAAGCTCAAAAATAAAATATTTATCGTTGGACAAGAATGTTATTCTTCTATTTCTAACATCTTTTCTAGTCTAAAAATGAAAAAAACCTTTGCCTATAGAGCTTCTTGTGTGTCATTAATTTGTAAGGAAGAACTGTTTCTTGGAATGTCTTAAAAAATTCAGTATATACATATTATATAAATATGTATATATATAGAGCATATTATTATTAATTAATAATGATTAATTTAGTGGTGAACGAATTCTTAAAAGATTAATAAATACTGGGGCGACTTAGAAACATCCAAGGGGAGGCCGAGACGGAGGTGGGAGGATTGCGTGAAGTCGTCGAATTTGGGTCTGGTCGGCAGTCGTTGAATGGAGGTATGCAGGGAGCGAGTTGTGGGTCGCCATCAAACCTTCGGGTTGGTTAAGCCTTTATTATTATTATTATTATAATGCCTTGACTTGTTTTCTTTTTTCTTTTGTCTTTTTGTTTTTTGTTTTCTCTTTTCTTTATGATTCACGGTGTAACCACCAAGTTGTACACATTACCACTTGTAATTGGGCACATGCCTGTTAGTGGGCTTATGTAAAATAAATAAATTAAAAAAAAAAAAATAAATAAATAGTCGGTCTTATAAGACTATTAAAAAATCTATTTCCCCAACGATGAGAATAGTTTCTGGTGAATGCATAATCAAATGTATTACCGAAGTCTATTCAAATCAAATACGAAGATAGAGGAATCCGTAATCAATTAAAACATAATTAAGTCCGTGATTAATGAAGTGGAAACGGGATCGGAATCTGTTATAACCCGGTTTAGTATGCAGGTAGTATCTGCCGCCATTACAGGGAGTCTTGGGAAGAAAATGGAATTCATTTGATGAGGAGTCGTTGTTATCGATTCATTAACATTTCGGAATAGATCCGATGGTTGGGGAATTCAATTGAAACAAGAAGACTTACGGCGTCGCCTAGATTATTGTTCTAAGAAGTTCAACAAACCTTACCTCCATCGATTGTTCGATGGATATTCTGATCTGGTGTTTGAATCTCAATATTATAAATAATCAAACAGTTCAAATTTTAATAATTAGATTAACTCGTAATTAATAATATAATTTACAGGTCAGTTAACAGAGGTATTTACCTGTAAATGACGGTAATTATTAAATTTGTTACTTCTTGGAGGTAGCTAGTGAACTCTTTCTCGGAAATGTCAGTGTTCAGTGAGATAGTGTTTTTTCAGAAAAAAAAAGAAAAAAAAAAGATAAATCGTATGAAACAGAAATGAAGTATTTGAGGTTGTTCTATGCGTGATTTGACATCAAGGGGTCGTCAAAGTTAGGTAATCTGAAGTGGCACTTTATTCCATAAATTTTATTACATATTTCCGATTTATAAAACGTTCTCAAAACGGTTCTAACGATTTATTTTTATGGATTTTATTATATTTTTGTCATAAGGCTTAAAAAAAAATTGGCACTGCATTTAATATTTTTTTTAATATATATATTAATTAGTAATAGCTTGCTTGTGTGGTTAGCTTGTTAGACTCCACAGCCGGTCCCAAGCCCGGATAAAACAGGAGGGTTGGAGGGAGGGCTGACAACCCGCCCCCGTGAAAAATTTTCATTGTTAAAAGAATCCAACAAACAAGCCTCGGAAATCGGACTGATCTAAGGAAACGACACGGAAAACGAAAAAGGACCATCAGATATGCAACATGGTATGTTAGGACACTATACAGAGCTGGCGCACTCAGAGAACTGACTGATCAACTAAACAGGATGAAAGTAGACCTGGCAGCCATCCAAGAGGTAAGGTGGAAAGGAAGTGGCAGAATCCAGAACCAAGAATCTACTATGTTCTATAGTGGGGGTCAAGATAAACATGCATTCGGGACAGCATTCATAGTGTCAAAGCGATTTAGCCGAGCAGTGTTAGATTTTAAGCCCATCAATGACAGAATCTGCATGCTGAGGATAAGAGGGCAATCAAGCAATATGACGTTTATAAACGTTCATTCACCAACAGAGGAAAAGAGTGAGGAAGAAAAAGATCTGTTCTACGAAGAATTGGATAGAGCTTTCCAACGCTGTCCTACTGCTGACCTAAAAGTAGTCCTAGGTGATTTCAACGCCCAGGTAGGGAAAGAAGAAATATTTATGCCGACGATAGGGAAGTATAGCCTCCACAACGAAACAAATGATAACGGCGAACGGATGATAAATTTTGCCTCATCTCGCAGCCTGATTGTGATGAGCACAATATTCCCCCACAAGGAGAAACACAAACACACCTGGTGTTCGCCCAATGGAGTTACTACCCAGATTGACCATGTGCTAGTATCAAGCGAACATTTTAACAAGGTAAATGATGTGAGGTCTTATAGAGGAGCGGATATTAATTCCGATCATTTCCTAGTAATAGCGACCTTCACCAGCAAAGCAAAATATAAAGTACATAGGCACCAAGGGAAGACTAGAAAATGGAACGTGGAAAGCTTAAAGGAAGAACAAGTAAAAATAGGCTTTAAGGAAAAATTGCAGGGCAGTGTAAGAACGTATCAAGCCACAAATGGAAATGATGAAATTGAAACGAAATGGCAAAATATCAAACAATCAATAACAGAGGCTGCAGATGAATACTGTAAGTCAGATCAGAGAACACCAAAAAATGCTTGGTTTGACACAGAATGCGAAGCAGCCATAAAGACGCGAAGCAGAAAGAGAATGAAGTGGCTGGATAGAGACACAAGGCAGACAAAAAAGGAATACCAGGATGCGAGGAAATATACAAAGAATATTATTAGAAGAAAGAAGAGGATTAAAATAAATGAAAATATTAAGAATATAGAACTCGCAAGATGCCAGAACGAGACCAGAAAGTTCTATCGGGATGTGAATGAGCAGAAGAACGGTACAAAGCAGAACTGCATGATAAGTGATGAAACTGGACGTCTGCTGGTCGCAGACGACGAAATACTGGAACGATGGAGAAACCATTTCCAGACATTGCTGAACCCAGAAAGCGCAAATGAAGAGAGAGTGGAAATTATCTTTGAAACAGAGGAAAATATAGACGAAGACGTACCACCTGATGTAGAAGATATCGAACAGATCCTGGGAAAAATGAAAAATAACAAGTCTGCCGGCCCAGACAGAATACAAACCGAACTCCTCAAAGAAGGCAGTGATCCGTTAGTTGGTGAGATCCACACTCTCATTTCCCACATCTGGGAGGCCGAGAAAATCCCAAACGAATGGTTGGAGGCTACAATTGTTCCAGTCTACAAGAAAAAGGGAGATGCCAGAAACTGTGAAAACTATCGTGGGATAAGTTTATTAAATACCTCCTACAAGATATTCTCCATAGCCCTCTATGACCGACTACTGTATTATGTGGAAAGGAAGCTTGGAGATTACCAGGGTGGTTTCAGACCGAACAGGTCAACCATTGACCAAATCTTCTCTTTAAGACAAATTTTCGAAAAAATGAAAGAGTTCCGGAATACAGTGTGGAGCTTATTCATAGACTTCAAGGCAGCGTACGATACGGTTGTGAGAGAAGAGCTCTTTCGAGCAATGAAAGAAATAGGTATTCCCTCCAAGCTTATCAAGCTCACAATGTGCACGATGCAAAACACTACCAGTAGTGTAAGAGTCAACGGGAAGCTCACTCGGTCTTTCCATGTCAACACGGGGCTCAGGCAAGGAGATCCCCTGGCACCACTCCTTTTCAATATTATAGTACAGAGTATTGTTATTCGGGCGAACCTGGATATTAGAGGGACTATATTCAACAAAAGTTACCAGATACTGGCGTACGCCGATGACGTCGTGATCATTGGAAGGTCTCTCCAGAACATCAAAGACGCTTTCGAACGGTTTCAGCAAAAGGCTCGGGCATTTGGCCTTCAAGTTAATGTTGAAAAAACAAAAATAATGGTGCTAAGAAGGAAAAACATGACACACCCTCAAAACCTCTATGCGATTGGCAACAGCTCATTCCAAAATGTTACTAGTTTTAAATATTTAGGGAGCCAACTTAATGTATCCTTAGACGAGATGGAGGAAATCAAAGCACGAATTGTTGCTGCCAATAAAGCATCATACTCCATCGCGCATCTCTTAAAAAGTAGGCTGATCAGTCGCACAACAAAGATCAGACTATACAAAACTCTAATAAGACCAATTGCGACCTACGCATGTGAGACTTGGGTGCTAAACGCAGCAGCAGCAAGAAAAATGGACGTCTTCGAACAATATTATAATATTAAGACGCGTCCTGGGCCCAATAAAAGAGAATGGAGAGTGGCGCCAGCGAAAAAATAAAGAGGTATACCAGATTTATGGAGACCTCAGAATTTAAGACTATATACGGATGCAACGTCTGAGATGGCTGGGCCATCTGGTCAGGATGGAAAATCACAGAGTGGCTAAGACGCTGTACACCTGTCATCCAGAAGGAGTAAGAGCTCGTGGAAGACCACGTGGAAGATGGAAAGAAAGCGTAGCTGCGGATTTGACCGCGAACAGGCTTTCTCTGAGACTTGCTGAAGACCGAGAAGCCTGGGCAAGAGCGTTGGAACAGGCCAAGGACAGCCTAGTGCGTCTGTGGTGCCTCAGAAGAAGAAGAAGCTTGCTTGATGTTAGGCTAAAACATCGGGGGTTGGATGCGCCTGATTCAAAAGGAAACAATAGGAACTACTGACAAAATAAAAAGCTTGAACAAATATTTTTTACCAGATTTTCAATTAAAATAAGTGAGAGCATGGGTGCTTCATAAAAAAGGACTGTTCTTATTCTGTTTTATATATAGGACTAATATTTTATTGTATTTTATATATGATTTTGTTCCTTGTTGCAGTTCCCTACAACGAGATCGACCCCGAGTCAGGGCTGGTTGCCATGTTCGGGCAGGTCGGGGCCTACAAGTGCAAGTGTGTCATCGCTGCGGGTGGGATCGCAGGCCTCACGGTCTCCATGTTCGGCTCCATGTTCCCCATGCCAAGAATAGTCTACGCCATGGCCCACGATGGCCTCATATTCAAGTGAGTCAGCTCACAACTTTTCACAATTTGTATTTAAAAAAAAATAGAGTGCGTGTTGGTTTTACACACTGATTTATCAAAGTGTAAAACCTACACGCTTCTACTGACATAAGGGTTAAAATTAGCTTAAAAAGGCTATTTAAGAAGTACAAACGTGTGAATCTCGTTACTTGATTCAAGAAAAGGATTGCTCGTGGTTTGATTTGATTTCTCTGTAATATATCATAGTGATATATATGTGATGATTCATTCAGCGATGGTTTGAATATCAAGTTATAGGATATTTCCTTGTTTATTGTTATCAATCCAGCTTGTTTGTAAAATTATGGGCCAAAAAAATTCAGCTAACCGCCTCAAGTGCCTTTAAATATATTTATATTCAGCATTAAAATTAATTTATTTAAATTAACCTCCACCAACCTCTTCAAAGCACCTCTGTTTAAGTATGGTTATCATAAATAACACATGATAACTTTCCCAATGAGAGTTTCACTCTAAAAAAAAAAAAAAAAAAAAAAATAATGGTGACAAATATACACTTGGTTCCCAACGATGCCATCGATTCATGATTTCGAATTTAATGTATTATAATTCGAAATGAATGTCTCGGCTGAAAAATTATTTCATTAGCCATGGTTCATGTTATATTCATGAAAGACCACTTTGCCGATTAACCCTTAACTACTCACGTCGGGTCATATTGACCCATACCAAGTTTCATTTCAATCTAATTTATACTTCTTAAGCATTGAATGATCACCGAACTTTGACATATCCTTTGTTTTGGCTCCAGTTACTTCTTGCCAGAGTCTGGAAAATATGGGAGGTGTTTATTTTATCGAAATCGATATTTTGACCCGAGGTGAGTAGTTGTGCAAGCCATTTTTTTGTGTCCAATGCGGGGATTGCATTTGTAAAAACCACTAATTTCTTATTTTTTTAAACTTCAAAGGCTGTTTGTAGACAAATTTTTGAATTTCAAAACAAAAGAAATTATGTTAATAATAGTAATGTTAAGGAGTTTCTTTATTTTAGTACTTCATTTCAGAACCATAATTCGACCTACTATTCATATTTTAAAACTTTCATTTATTGTATTTTCAAGCCTTCTCCTGTCGTTTAACAAATATCTTACACCCTAAGGTTATTTAAATATTTTTTTGTGTTCTGGGTCATATTGACCCGAGGTGAGTAGGTAAGTAACATTGATTCGGGTGATTAGTTAAGGGTTAACTTGTCCACAACAAAATTGCCCTACGGAAAAGCCTGTTATTTTGGGAGTTAAATGGTGCGCTGAATCTTTTTTATCTTATGGCTAATGCTAAAAATAGTTGTGCCGCTTGATATATATTATTCCATCGGGTCTGAATATTGTTACCTATAAGGTGAGTGGACCTCGCGCGGGTCTCATTACCGCGTATGGGGAGCGTCCCACGGGTGGCGGATGTGGGGATGGTCGGTGGAAATTCCTAGGAAGTTCCTCCCGGCTAAGTCCGTAGGACTCGCTGACCAACAATGAGAGCGGCCCCCCAGGCTTGCTGGAGGGTGTGACGTAGGTTTGAACGCCCTACTCACATTTTATTAGTTCACCCAAACACCACAAAAAAGTCATGGATCTCCCTAAAGTAAAACGCTCATTATCCGGAGGTAAACTAGTCCCCCGTTCGGGTCTCCGGGTGGGGACTGCTTTAGGGGGTTCATGCCGGAAGTTGAAAAATATAGATCTAAGCATAGGGACGTGGAACGTAAGAAGTTTAAATACAGCGGGTGGGTTAAAATCGGTCGTGAATGAGGTAATAGGATATAGATTAGATATAGTGGCGCTGCAAGAGGTCCGCTGGCCAGGGGAGGGTTCGTTGAGGGAAGGGAAGTACACTTTGTGGTACGGTGGGAGCGGAAACTATTGTTTAGGAACCGGATTTCTGATTAGAAATAGGTTACTTTCCGCGTTGAAGGACGTTCGATTTTACGGAGATAGGTTATCGGTAGCTATATTTCAGGGTCGGTGGTTTAAAATCGCGTTGATCAATATACACGCACCTACTGAAGATAGTGACGATGAATTTAAATATGAATTCTATGAAAAACTTGAATCGATTTATGACAAACTACCGCGAAGCTACATAAAAATTATTCTGGGAGACGCAAATCCAAAGGTAGGGAGGGAACAAGTATATTATCCTACGATCGGTAGAGAAAGTTTACATGAATATAGTAATGATAACGGAATACGACTAATAAATTTTGCCACCTCGAAAAACCTAATAATCAAAAGTACTACGTTTAAACATAAAGATATACATAAATATACTTGGACGTCTCCGGATTCGCAAACCCGTAATCAAATTGATCACGTCTTGGTTCAACGTAGGTGGCAAAATAGCGTAATTAATATTCGATCATATCGTGGGGCCGAATGCGGGTCGGATCATGAACTAGTAATCGCGAAAATTCGCCAGAGACTTATAATACAGAGGAAAAATGAGGCTGGTTTTAATTATGATAATTATAATTTGGAGAAGTTAAAAATTCCGACGGTTAGAAAACAATTCGAACTGGAAGTCAAAAATAGGTTTGAGGCGTTGGAATCGTCTGACGAGGATAACGAAGACATTGATAAGTTGTGGGAAGGTATCAGGGATAGTATAAAAGAGGTCGGTAACTCGTGTCTTGGAAAAAGGGAAAATAAAAATAAACCTTGGTTCGATGATGAATGTATTAACATGTGCGACAAAAGAAAAGCTGCTAAACTAAAAGCGTTAAATATTCCTAACGAAATCAATCTTGCTAACTTTCGAGCATCAAGAAAAGAAACAACTAAACTACTAAAATTTAAAAAGCGAGAATATCTCAAAAATAAAATAATAGCGATCGAAAGTAACAAAATCGAGAATAACGTCAAAGCCATGTACGAAGGCATAAACAGAATTCGTAAACGGTCGGGCCCGGTTACAACTGGAATTAGGGATGAAAATAACAATATCTTGGCCGATCCGGTGGACATCTTAAGACGGTTCAAGGATTATTTCGATAGTATTTTAAATACGGAAAATAATAATCTATCTTCCTCTTCGGAATACCAGAGTGCTGAACCGTTAGTAGTAGAACCGAGTAAAGAGGAGGTTGAAATAGCCATTGGAAAATTAAAATCTCATAAAGCAGCGGGAACAGATAATGTCCCTAGCGAACTAATCAAGGCATGCGGGGAAGCTGGGATATCAAAAATATTTCTTTTGGTTAAAAAGATCTGGGAACAAGAAAAGATACCCGAAGAGTGGAAAGAGTCTATTCTCATTCCGATTCACAAAAAGGGATCAAAAACGGATTGCAATAACTATCGTGGAATCTCACTCCTTCCAATTTGCTATAAAATATTTACGTTAATCCTAACTATTCGAATCACTGAATACGCCGAGGAAATTATCGGAGAATATCAATGTGGTTTCAGGCAAAACCGATCAACCGTAGACCAAATATTCTCTCTTCGCCAAATATTAGAGAAAAAATTAGAATATAACGGTATCGTACATCAGCTTTTTATCGATTTCAAAAAGGCATATGACTCTATTAACCGCCAAAAGTTGTATAACATTCTGGTCGAGCAGGGAATACCAAAAAAATTAGTAAACTTAGTAAAAATGTGTATGACTGAAACGTTCAATAAAGTTAGAATCGGTAATTATTTTTCTGAGAAGTTCGAGGTCCGCTCTGGTTTGAAACAAGGAGATTCTCTCTCACCTGTTTTATTTAATTTAGCGCTGGAATATGCCATTAGGGAGGTGACACGTACCGGAAAGGGTTTGAATTTGGGTGGGAATATACCCGTGCTCGGATATGCCGATGATTTGGTATTGCTTGGGGAGGACGTGGAAACCATAGAAATGAACACAAAAACGTTGATGAAAGCCGGACAAGAACCTGGACTGGAAATGAATACGGATAAGACAAAATATATGGTTAGTCGTAGAAGTGGTGAGGATTTCGCTGATATGAGTGTAGGGGGGAATACGTTTGAACAGGTAGAGAAATTTAGATATTTAGGGGCGATGGTAACTAGAAAAAACGAAATCGATGAGGAAATTAAGGCTAGATTAAAAGCCGGTAATGCTTGCTACTTTACTACTTTACGGAAATTGCTTAGCTCCCGCCTTCTGTCCCAAAACTTAAAAATTAGGATTTACAAAACTATTATTCTTCCAACGGTCGTTTACGGATGCGAAACTTGGCCGCTGACATTGAGGGATGAGCAACGGCTTAGAGTTTTTGAAAATAAAGTACTGCGTAGAATATTTGGACCGAAGAGGGATGAAATAACGGGAGAATTTAGACGCTTACACAACGCCGAACTGAGTGAACTTTATCCAGTAAATATAATTGACGTGATTGCAGCAAGACGAATAAAATGGGCGTGTAAAATTGCAAAACTTGGCTGTGAACGTATTCCGAAAAGATTAATAAGCGCGGTGCCGAATGGGAAACGTCCGAGGGGCAGGCCGAGACGGAGGTGGGAGGATTGCGTTAGGGCGGATCTATCGAAGTTGGGTCTGGAAGACGTTCGATGGATGGAGGCGTGCAGGGAGCGAGTGGTGGTGTCGGCATCGAACCTTCGGGTTCGTTAAGCCTTTATTATTATTATTATTATTATTATTATAAGGTGAGTGGAACATGAATATAAACTTGTTTTTTTGTTATAAGATCCCTTGGTTTTTCTATAACTAACCTTTTAATATTAAAAAAATCAAAAAACTAAATTTTAAATATTTTTTTAATCTAATTATACTATGAGCAAAACGTAATAGTGATAGAAAAATAAAAACAATTTCACATTCGGAATCTGCTTACGATTTCCTAAAATGAAAAGCCACTGTCTTCAATAAAATTACAAAATATGATAAAAAAAATATGGTAGAAAATTAGTTTATAAATTTAATTAGGTACATCTAAGTTTTAAGTCATTTATTGGTTTTAGTAAAACCGCAGCATTTTTTAATTTAAAAAACTGGCATTACATTTGTTTTATTAACACATTGAAACATAAAATATGATGACCTGAGCTGTTAATTTTGACAAATCAAGATATTTTTCAAATTTTCCGTTGGATATAACAAATCATACTTCATATTAATGACGTTTCGGATGACCCGTACCCGCATTTTTCATTCTACTGTTGCCCAGCATGGAAGCGGCCATTTTTTACAGGTGACTAAGTTAAAAAAGCCTATTTTCCGCTTTTTTTTGGAGGAATTTTTAACTTTTAAATTTTTAATTTGTACAAAAGTGTTTAAAAAATAATTTTGAATCATTGGCATTTTTTATAATAATACATTGATGGAAAGCTGTAAAGACATATTGATATAAAGTTATATAAGATTTAAAATCTTTAAGCGACAGATTTACAATAGAATTGAAAAGGATTGTATTTGATTTGTAGAAGGTTCATTATGACATCGTACAGATATCATTAAGCTGCGAATCAAGCAATGTACCAACTTAATTTTATATAAATGTTATTCTAAAAATTATTAGTTGTTGAAATTTAATGATAAATCAACTTACTCACACCTATCGATTACTTGATAGGTGCTAATAAGTTGAAAACAAAATAAATCATCCCTTATGAAAAAAAATCTCATCTTGTATTTGGTAAAAATGCCATCAATGTGATATTCACACTTAGCAGGGTGGATTTCTTTTAAAGTGACAGTTTAGAATAACTCCGTATATTTTGACATCAGGAATTCACATCTGTAGTTTCAAAGCTTGTTATGACTTGTAAGCACGACATCGGCGATCAATGGTACCTTTGCCGACCTTTTCCCTGCTATAATAGTTTTGGAAAAGAAATTTTGCTTTAGTATTGCATCAAAAAACTTTTTAAAAAACTTGTCAACTAAAAAAAATATATAAATATAATTTTATGCATATCACATAGGGTGAAATATACATAAAATAGTGGACAAAAAAAAATAAAATAAATAGACATTGGAGTCATTTATAAATTAATGTTCTTTATCTAAATTTGAAAACGCGAACTGACAAATACCAATTTCAATAGAGCTTAATAAAAACATTTGTTTTTATTATTATTTTTTTTTACTCGAAAAGAGACTAGACAATTGATTTTAATCTGGAGGTGAAATCAACACACAATACTGGTGATGTGGGGTCTATGATACCCCATCTTTTATCTTTTTATTCCATCACAAATTTGACCCAGACCTTAAACTCATAATAGGTGTAGGTATGTATTAACTTGTTTTCAATTTTTCCTATATGAAATATGTCATATAAAAAATAAATAATTTTAAATAATAAAAACCTTTTATTCATCAAATATTTAATATTTTTATAATTTGATCAAAACAATAGACGAAATGCTAATCTACATAAATAAAGATGAATTTCTGTTTGTTTGTTTGTTCTTTATAGAAATCCATACCGTTTGTCCTAAATTCTCCAAATTTCGCTCAGTGGTTCGAACACCTTTCATACCAGGTGCGAACACCTTTCCATATTAAAATTGCATAATTTCAGCCAATCTCTGGGTATATTCTTAATTGTTATAAAAATCGTTATGATCTCGCTTTACATCGGTTTTTATAAAATCGACCGTTTTATAGAATCGATAAAAGTCTCACTTTATAGATTTATATATATATATATATATATATATATATATATATATATATATATATATATATAGTTCATATTCAGGTTCCATTTACCTTATAGGTAAAATTTTTCAGACCCGGTGGAATAACATATATCAAGCGGCAAAACTATTTTTAGCATTAGCCTTAAAATAAAACAGTTTCAGCGCACCATTTAAATCCCAAAATAAAACTCTTTTCCGTGGGGTGATTTTGTTGTTGATAAGTTAATTGGCAAAGTGGTCTTTCATTAATATATCATGAACCATACAAGGCTAATGAAATAATTTTTCAGTCTGTACTATTAAATTCTAAATAATCAATCGAATGCCAGAGTGCATCCTTGGGAACGTATCTTTGGCACCATTATTATTTTATTTTTTTTTTTAAAGAGATAGGTATATAATATTTTTATAATTTAATCTATACAATAGACGAAATCCCAATATATATATATATTTATATATATATATATATATATATATATATATATATATATATATATATATATTATAAAATAATAGTAGAACTTTATACCAAGCATAGTATACATATTTATTAGAAAACGCACTTTCATTTAAAACAAATTAAAAAAATAGGGGCACAATTTGTTTTAAGATGAATTTAATTTTTTTTTTTTAGAGGATTTTGCAAGTTGTCGATGTGTAGCCTAAAAAAACCCCAAAAGCTGCTGTCCCATTTTGAAAAATTGGTGTATATTAGAATAAAAACTAAGTGGTGTATGATATATTTTGGCATTGTTGTAAAACAAAATTATTATTTCGATTTAGTTATCTTGGAGAAATATTGTTACGAGGGAGCTGTGTGTATAAGACACATTCTTCCCGGAGGAATTCAGGTATAACTTCGTTTACTGGTTCCCTTTATTACAATACTCACCGAGCTAACAGATGAACGGTCTCAGGATATGGCTCTCCTAGGAATGGCACTTGTATTAGTAGACAACGTAAGTAATTTACCCGAGGGCGAAGCATAGATAAGCAACGCCTGCTTCCGCTAAGGCGCCAAGTTTGAATTACTTCAGGCTATGTTAGCAATGATGGCAAGCAGATGGAGAGAATTTTGTAAAAAAGGATAAATATTTTTATGAGGATGAAATATTATTTATTTGAGCCTATGTTAATATTTGCTTTGTTTTAGTTTATTTTGAATTCGAAAATAATTTCTCTTGCTTCCTTTCTGACTACTTTAGTAGAGTTCCCTGACTTTCTTGTTTTGTTTTACAACAATGGCAAAATATATCATACACTACTTAATTTTTATTCTAATATACACCAATTTTTCAAAATGGGACAGCAGCTTTTGGGTTTTTTTAGGCTACACATCGACAAGTTGCAAAATCCCCTAAAAAAAAAAAAAAAAAAAAAAAAAAATTAAATTCATTTTAAAACAAATTGTGCACCTATTTTTTTAATTTGTTTTAAATGAAAGTGCGTTTTCTAATAAATAAGTATACTATGCTTGGTATAAAGTTCTACTGTTTTATTTTTTCTTTCTCTGTTTCTGAAAAGGCATCTATGAGCACAATCATTTTTTAATTTAGTTGCTCCCCCCCCCCCCCCCTCCGACTAGCACTACCCCGAGTTAGCTCTCAAACACGTAAATTTTCAACTGTCCTTATTTTGTTGGTCAATTAATTGCTTTCAAAATGATGCTTTATGATGATTGTTTTCTCACCATACATTGGCATGGTCTCACTTTTAATTAAGTTGTCCAAAAAGTCTATTATTGAACACCGTTCTCTTTTGCACCACTGCACCTATTTAATAAAGATATTTTGAAAATTTACCTATGACTTTGTCTCGTGAAACGTTCGATATGACATATTAGAATAAAAGGTAAATATTGTACAGTTTTGCCATTGTTGTAAAACAAAAAAGTAATTAATGAGCAGTGATATATGATAATGTACAGAAAAAATGTGATCAAGCTAAATATCTTCACACATTTAAGTAACGAAAAAGAGAGGTTGTTTGAAGTTTCATTTCTAAAAAATAAAAAAACATTATTCAACTTACAATTGATCCTGAGATATTTCATTTAAGGTATTAACAGGTAAAAAGTTTGAGAATAATGCTTGAACTGAAATCCGAAGGGATGAAGTTTCCTCACGTGCGGTATAACCGTAGTTGTAATGAGACAACAAATCATCGCGTTCATATCCTACACCAAATGTCAAAAGTTTCTAAGAAAACTGTACTACTTTTCAGAAAGAACTTTTAGTAAGGAACGATACTTTCGAAACTTTTTCACCACTTTGGAATAGATCTATAACATCGAAATCAATTCCGTTCCAAAGCATTAAGTAAGAACTTTTGGTCTAGTTAGAAAGAAATCTTTTAAAGAAAGCATGTTTTTTTTTTCCTTATCTCATTTGTAATCAGTAATTTAAAATCAAAAAGATTCACGCATATTGTTTAAAAAGAGGAGCCGTTGTCTTTTGTCCAGTTTTTTCAAATTCCTAAACATTTCTGGCACTCGTATCACGACGAACCCATTTTTCGCCTGCACACGAAGATTTTCTTACTGAAGTTCTCTTGTAATATCACAGCTCTTTTCCACACTGTATCTCAAATAAAACTGAAATATTGTTACTTTCTGTTTTGTATGTATTATTATATCTTGATATTCTTTATGTTTGTTAAAGGATTATTTGATATTAAGCCAAAAATAATTATTATATTATTTCAATAAATATAAAAAAATTTATAATGGATCTGCCTCACAGTCCTTGCTTCAAAGGAATACTGCATGATAATAAATGAGTTAAATGATATATATAGCATTTCCAAGTTCATTGTAATCTTTTCCTCATCAATGGTAACCCATTGGAATATTAGAACCCAGTTTAGTTATTGCAATATGAGGTTGGTTTATTTACTGGGTCCCATCAAATTTCTGTCGAAGAATATCAGTATATGTATAACAAGAAGAGTGTAAAGAATACCTGATTAACAGTAGCTATTCAATTAAATTTAAATAAAATAAGTTATATTAAATTATATAAATTTATATAAATTAAAAACAATTTAAAAAAAAAACATTGTAATGTAAAAAAAAAAAACTGATACTTCAAAAATACTTAATAAATAACTTCTGTAAAATGGAATAAATAATTTTTCTCGGAACCATAGATCACTTAAAAAACAGGAGTATTTTTAAAACCACATGAGTATTTAATATGCATGCTGACTTTAAATTTTAACTAGCTATCAATCGTTGAGTGACCACGTGTTTTTGTTATTGTTATTGCTACAATTAGGGAAGTGATTACATAAGTTGTCTAATTAATTATCTATAATGATAATCTGATATTTGTTGAATACTTAAATCAATAACACTTTTATCTGTATGTAATTATATTGAACAAAGTCTGAGAAGATTTTAAAAGCAGTTTTTTTTTTTTTTTTTTTATTTGTTCAAAATAAGTTTAATATTACTTCAGCATTCGACAGCTATGGCGGGAGATTATTAGGAAAGTTTTTGTTATTGCCCTAGGGGGCCCAGGCAATGCTGGTATAAATTCAGCTGTTGCTCTAGCCAGATCCCTCACTTACTTTTTGTGGCTTGCCCAGCAATAAGAACATTGGTTTGATTGTACTTGTGTAATCAGGTTTTGTTTATTACAGTGATTTATTATAGGTCAAAGCATTCTAACAATCCTACCATTGAGGATAAAAATGACTATCAATAAAATTAAAATAGAAATATTGAAATTTTTGAATAATGAAGTATTGAACTATCGATGAAATTAAAATAGAAATATTGAAATTTTTGACAGACTTTACTGTAGTAGTATTCAGTATACTTTATTGTAATAATGATTTAAATTATATTGAAGCACTGATATGTGAACCATTTCCTTCTCATACTTCTTTATATATACTAACATGTACATAAAATTTCATGCATATATATATATATATATATATATATATATATATATATATATATATATATATATATATATATATATATATATATAAGCCTTACAGCTTATCATATATCGCTAGAAAAACTTTTCATATTTTTATGCTTTCATTTTTATTTCAGACAGTTAGCACATGTCTTCCCTGCTACTGGAACACCAGTAATAGCAACATTTACATGTGGGATTGGAGCTGCCTTGGCTTCCTTGGTTATTAGCTTGGATGTACTTGTGGAAATGATGTCTATTGGTTAGTAACCAGTTAAAAAGCCAAATTAAAGAATCTTTGTATTATTCTTAACAATCATCCTCCATAATAATTAGTATCTTTGTTAAGGTTAAAGTCTTAATAACATTTTAGGAACACTTCTGGCTTATACTCTTGTTTCTACATGTGTATTGATCCTAAGATACCAACCTCATACGACAACCCTGATGGATTTGTTGCCAGAATCTTTGAGAACTCCACTTAGAGGTTCACCAACAAAAGAAACTGCTGGGCAAAATGGACAGGTATAAATACATAGATAAAGAATTTTTGTTGGTTATTAATCTCATCAGTGGTTGTAATTTTTTTTTTTTTTTTTTTTCATTTTTTACCTTACTAGTAATGCAATTAATAATTATATGCAGGTTATTCCTCCAACAATGAGAGAACCATTAATGCAGGTCAAGGATATATTGATGCTTCTTGTTAGACCCTTATATTTTAATCATGAAATTTGCTGGTATTAGTTTACACCACTTTTGTTGTCTTCGAAGCTTTTTGGGAATATGTTTTTTTAAAACTATGGCTGCAGACAGATTTCCGGTTTAAAAAGCCAATAATCATATTATATTATTCAATACCTTTAATAATTTAAATAATTTCATTTAATAAATAGAAATAATCCAACAATTTCATTTAACTTGCTAAAAATATAGTGCCTTAACAAAAGAATACCCACTTGGTAATTACAACTAACGGTCATTCCATATCAAATAAAGCAGATTAAAACAATATTGAACCCCTAGGACTTGGATTATAATCATTTTTTGATCATATACTGCATGCATCAATGCAAGGAAATAAATGGAATTTTAGATGTTTTTCAAATAAGGTTTTTAATATGTGATGTTTTAAAGTAATTACAAAAATAAAAATAAAAAATATGTGTTAGGAAGTTGGAACAGGCGAATTTTTTCAGTATTCTGTGCTCTCTCTTCGGATATACCACATGACCATATTCTAAAAATATAATAAAAAAAAAAAAAAAAAAAACTAAAACCTTTTATTTCGAATTATGTAAAAGTACCTTTTTTTTTTTTTTTTCAATACATGTAATTCTAGCATATAAAGGCTAAAGGGGTGCTAAGTAACAAAGTGGATATAAAATTGGGTTAAAAGATAGTATATCATTGATATTTGGGCAAAAGGGCTTAAGTCATAAAAAGTTCTTTTGGCTCATCTTCTTAAAATTCATAATTTATTAAAAAGACCAATCTCTGTTGAAACAATACAGTTTTATTTTTTTATTCAGGAATAAAGAGATACAATCAGAAAGAATTTATGATTTGTTAACAGCTAGGCGGTTTTTTAAGTTTCACATTTGATGGCTTAAGTTCTTTTGCCCAAACACCAGTGATATGATAACATATAATACGTCATTTATTTTAGGTCGTTATATATTGGAATACTCATATCAGTGGCGCCTCAATATTAAAATTTATCAAGAGAAGGTTTTAAATTTTCATTGCTACAACATTTATTATAGATAATAAACTTTAAACAGATAGTGAAAAGTATTGTTAATATGAATCTGACATATACCTCTCTTAAAAGTTAGGATAGTTTAGTTATATTGACATATTTATCGAGATATCTATATTATTTTTGCTGACTGGCAATACGTCAATTATGTGAAAAAATAGGTTTTCCCCTTTGAAATTTAGTCAGGCTGTGGTAGAATAACATTTTTTTTTTTTTAACAAAAAGGTTACTTAAACTACCATAATACTTCCAAAATCATGATCTGACTTAGATACAGGTTCAGATCTCTTTTTGATTTGATATGGAATACCCCTACCTAACTAAATATCTTGTATTTCAACAGGTCACTTGTTAAATATCATTGTTTTTTTTTTTTTTTGTTATCACTACCATTACTAGTTACTTTTAATTCCCCATTACACTATATGAAAAAATTCACTCATGTATATTTATACTTACATATATTTTATTTATGTTACTACTAATACTTAATTTTACAGATCAGTTATGGTAATCAGTTAAAACCAGATGCCTTGAAATCAGCATTAAGTCAGGTTAATGAGACAGTCGCACCCCAACAACGAGTGATGGTCAGAAGAGTTACAAGAAGGTTGGAATTAAAGCTGTTTAATACCTATATATCATACCTATCATATTAGTGAATATATATAAATATAGTACTTGTCCGCTTTCAAACCAGATTGCAAGATACCCACGCCATTCCCTGTTATCTATCATCTCATTTTTTTGATTGGTTATTTTCTTCTGTATTTTTTTTTGTTTATTTATTGTTCTAAATTTTATTACTTTTCTTAATTTTTTAGTCTTTTCCTAATGTTACTTTGCTTCATATTCACTTGTTGTTGCTATGGTAAAACATTTTAAATGCAGCTTCTGGTTGTGGCCTATATGTTGTAATTTATTGTGTCCATGATTTCTAGTGAAAAGAAGGGGTAGTGTGGGTCGTAACTATACCTTTTGAGCAGATGTTAAAATTAGAGGTTAAATAAATCTAATCAAGACCATCTTTAATTGAAATAGAAGAAATGAGAGTTCAATATCTCGGGTGTATAACCTACAGAGATAGGCTATGCCAAGAAACCGCTGTTCCAAAGTTAATAAAATATGCTCTCTATTTTAGAAGTGATTATTAATTTTACTTTTATGACTTATTTAAAAGTATTAGTATTAGGTATTTTAGAGAGGAATCTACTTATTTACAATGGTTTTTCTAACTTTAATTATCTTACAAGAATCTAGAATCTTATGATTTTGTTTATCAATTAGTACAATAGAGTAGAGTAGAATAAAGGCTTAACGGACCCGAAGGCCTGACGTCGACACCACCAATCGCTATTTACACAGCTCCATCCACCTTTGGTATTAGATAGTATATATATAATTTAATTTTTATAAATTAGTGGTCAAATAAAATGGGAAACTTCTTGTAAATGGTAAAATTTAAATATTATTTTAGCTCACCTGATTCAGATGATACAATGACAGAAGAAACTGAAGATGGAGTAAGAGATGACCAGTTCCTGGTGTCCGATGCAAGTGAAAATAAATTCTATGGAACCGTCCATGGTGGCGGTGGTGCTACTGGAAGTATCCCAGGACCAGCTCTTTCTCATATTGCCCGGAAAATACAGGTATTTTAAGGTTATTTTATTTATAAAATATTTTTTATTAATGAAAACATTTTGTTTTTCATGCAATCTTTATATGAGTAAACATGACATGTTTGCAATGGACCTGCTAAGTCCATTCCGCATTTTTTTTAGATCAGGAAAGCATGAAAATTTAAATTTTAGAAGAACTAGTTCAATATTTTTAAACGATTAAATTAATTTGGGTAGGGCTAAATGTAGATAAACTTGAACCTGTTTTTTAACATTTTTGGACATATATGAATATTATCTTTTTAAAAAGATTTTTTTTCTAAATAAATATGACAAAATAATACAAGCTAACATAAATATAAATAGTATTCTTAAAATATATTTAAAATTTATATAAATCAAACTGCAGCTTTTTCATATGGATCACCGATGTCAAAATAACTTTCTTGCTGTTTATCCTTATCATCTTATTTTTGAAAGACTGCAGAGTAATATTCTAATCCAGGAATTGAATACCACTGATTACCACATCTTTTTTTTTTTTTTTTTAATATTAAATTATCTAATTCAAGAAGCTTTAGTGGATTTAAGTTATAAATTGCAGGAATATGTTTGTTATTAACCCAATAGACTTAGTAGATTTCAATGTGAAAGGTGATTTTTAAATATTATTTTGAGGCAAATTTACATATACAGTAAACCCTCATTATTACGAACTCGGATATAACGAACACCTCGATATAGCGAACCAAAATACTGTCCACCCAAAATTGCCATTATATTTCTGATTAACCCCTCGTTATAGCGAAATCCCTCGGTTAGTGCGAACTACGAACTAAATTTGATGCCTGAGAATTATTATATTCAGTTATAAAGAACTGCTAGAGTTTTTATTAATTCTTTTTTTTTTACTTTGGTAGAATGAGCGCGGGAAGACAAAGTAGCACCAGTTTCTAGAATTGAGGTGTTTTTTTTACTCTTAACTAATCAGATTTCCTTTTGCTTTCTCTCTGATTCCATTGATTTTTTTCTCAAAACTAGCTCAGTTCTGTTTCGACCTCTGTATTATTCGAATCAGTGCTCTGTAGTCGTTTATACTGTTTTTTTTTAATACAAAATGAGTTCGTAAACGTGTGTCACAAACGTAAATCCTTATTAATTGAGGAAAAATTGAAAATTCTCCAGGATATTGAATCGGGAATTCTAAGTAAGAAAACCATCGCAGAAAAATATGAAATTCCAAAATCAACATTGTCAACCATTATAAAAAACAAAGATAAAATAGATTCAACCGCAGCCCAAGGATTAACTTCAGCATCAAATAAACGACTGCGCTCTGCGGCTCATGAATATTTGAAAAAAAAATTGATAAATTGCTTTAAACAAATGAGATCCCAAATACCAATCTCAGACCCTCTTATTAAAGCTAAGGCTAAAGAACTCTCAAGTGAACTTGGCAGGTAAATTAATGAATCTCATTGTTTAATTAATATGTAGTTTAACTAAAAATAAATTAAATACATGCGTTTTAATTTAACTAGTTCTAAGGGATGAATTTTCTTCTAAATATGATCAAATTAGTGCGTTTAGTCCATTGGCTAAAAAAAAGATATAAAAAAAAGAATCCTCGGTTATAACGAATCTCGATATAGCGAACTATGAATATCAAACCCTCTACCAGTTCGCTATATCGAGGGTTTACTGTATTTATATATATATATATATATATACATACATATATATATTACTTAAATACCAAGCCAGAATTCAGAACATCATTGGAGTATCAATTTTTTTTTTTCATATTTAGGGCTTGGCTTTGATTAGTAAGGCTTCATATGAGTAGCAGTTTATGCCAAAACAAGAAAAAAAAAAAATTGTTGGTATATTTGAATCCAATCAGAGAAAACAATTTTTATTCTCTTCCTTCAAATTATTGAGTCTCATTCCTTGTCATTCCTCATTGCTATTAATTAGATTAAAAAAAAAAAAGTAATATGTATTATTCTAACTAGTTTTTATTTTTATGTTTTGAAATGAATATACATGATTCAATTTAAGAACTTCATTATTAACTTTAACTTATTAATCAATTTCTGATATATTGGTTTTTTTTTTTTACATTTTTTTTTAATTTGTGTTCAAGAGAAACCAGTGTTCCAAATAGATTGTGCTTATCTTGGATACTTGCCTTTATAGTAATTTTGCTTAAAAAATAATGACAAGGTTTCTTTCTCAATCTTATTAAATTCTATAAATTAACCCATTATTGTTAATGATTATAACTTTAGTTAATTATTTTTTGTATTAAAAAATGATCAGAATCCTTGTAAAATAGGATATTCTGATTGGGATCCATTTCATAGCCATTCTTATGAAAATAAATTCCTCTTTCTTGTATGAAAGAAACAATATTTAATGTGATTTAAAAAGGAAGACAACTTTCACAAAAACTCTTCCATCCCTGAGAGATTGAGGCTTCACTCTCTTACTGTCACTTTTTTTCTCTTTTTAGTACTGGTCACTAATACATATTTTAGTTTTTAAAAATATTGAATATCTTCATTTAAGTAGTGATTTTGCTTATAAGAAAATATATCAGTATCCAAACAATGCAATTTGATTTTGCTTTATGATTTAATTATTTATTGAATGTCACTTTATACTATTATGGAAAATCAGATATACATTTTTATAAAAGGATGAAGTTATTTTGATTTAATTTTAGTTAATTCCTTCTTCTTACTGCTTACTAAATTACTTACCCTAAACAAGGGTGCTTAACTTATAAAACTGTTTGGAGCCAGGGATTCCTCCATATTGAGGCATGCCATTATTTTACCACATCCTCTCACTCATCTTACTCCTGTAACTTTCCACGTTCCAAATAATTATTTTTACATGATATAGGCACATTAAAATAAGTATTTTTTTTTTTAGTGATATTTTAAGATATACCCATATAATGAACAGTCAAAACTATTATCTACGGAAAAAAAAAAAAAAAAAAAAAAAAAAATATATATATATATATATATATATATATATATATATATATATATATATATATATGCATTGTCAAATCTTTGGAGATTTGATTATTTCCATAATAAGTTAATGATTGTATTTTTGATTGTATTCTATTTTTTTATGTTTTATATTGTAGGCGGCTACTTACCTTTGTCCGGCAATATTTCCGTGGGTGGATACTGGTCCAGCGACTGAGGAATCAGGTCGTCTTGTGATGAAATTAGTTGCACTACTCTATGTCCTAATTCTGCTTTTTGATCTTACCATTGTTTGCGGCATGGGCTCTGACTCGCCATTTGTAACATTTCTTGTATGTGTTCTATTACCAGCAATTATCGGAGTTCTTCTGATAATATCCAGGAAACCCCAAAACCGGTGAGTGAAGAATTTATTTATCTTTAATAATTGTATTTTATTCAAAGTCTAGCATTTATTTTTTAAATATTTAGATTGGGTTAATCAAGGGTTAGAGTAGTCATGGTTAACTGAAATATCTGGCATATTCACACATATATATATTTAATTATAAAAAATTGTAAATATATGAATAAATTAATAGAGAATACTTTGTTGATTAAATGGAGATCAGCAATAAGGGGGCAAAACCATTTTTGGCTGTTTTGAGTTAAAGACAGTTTCCTACTTTAAAAAAATTGCTGTTTGCCATAGTGCAGTAAAGGAACAGCTTAGGGTATTAATTTCATAGTTGTTTTCAAACTCTCAGAGTAGCTCCTACAAAGCGTGTAGTGTACTACCTCTTTATTGCACCATAATAGAGCACCGACAGGCACCTTGTTTATAAAAAAATCCGCAAGTAATTAGTCTCAATGTACTAATATCCACCTCCAAGCAATGGTATTAGAAATGATTTGATGGAAATGTCCCCTCCTGACGGGAAAATTCAGAAGGCTCACTTCTGAGCACACTTCCAGAAGTTAAGAATTGCTCTTCTCTGAGAGTTTTGTTAATTACAAATCATCTGACAAATTTTAAAGGAGACAGCTCAAACTGCAATCGACCCCCAATCTCTCTGGAAAGGAAATATGGTACTCTAAATGACTCAGTACCAAAAGTACATTACTCTACTTTATATAAAACTAGCTAGGGTGCCCAGCTTCGCTCCGGTAGTTGTATTCTAGTTTTAATAACAGAAAAACTTTAAAATTAAAGGAAATAGAAAACAAAATTAGCTACTTCTTGAAACTTCGGTTTTGACTTGGTATCAATATTAAGATTCGAGATCTGCAGAGTCCGCCCAAAAAAGGAACCCTATATACTTTATAGGGGGTTGAAAATGGTAAATGAACAATTAGTTTTGCTGCAACTTTGTCGAGTTATGCATCGTTTTTGATGGTTTCTTTGATTCTGAATCCTATAATCTCATTCCAAGCAGTCAGCAGATAATAAGTTATTAGATTGTAGTTGAAAAATCTGATATCTCAGTTAAAAAAATTATATTTCGTGTAAAACTTAAGCACCTACTACTTTGTTGGTCCTATTAGATCTAGAAGTATAGAAACTACCGAAGATTCATAGAAACTTTTTTTCATAGATCTTTGTTCCATTCCGACCTCCCTTAAGATATCCCCCCGTAATTTGAGAGGTTTCTGCAGATCTCGAATCTTTCCACTATTACAAAGTGAAAATGATGATAAAATCTTATTGAAAAATGCTGTAATTGGAGTTAGTCATTTTGTCAACTGGAATGTTCATCCTACATAATAATCAAACCATTTTCTTTTTCATAACTACAATAAGAACACTTCAACCTTTTTATTTTCGATTTATATTCAGTCAATTTATCTCTTTTTTTTTTTATGTCTGATTTTATTCGCTCACTGTACAACTAAGAAATGTTCACTCATATTGCATTAAACTTACTTAAGTATATATTATATATTCATTAAATGTAATGTGTTGATCAATTAGCCTTCTTATGAGAAAATTACTTTTTTAAGGAATCCAGTTGGTTTTCTAATAGATTGCAGAGATATGAAATCATTATTTTATTTTGAAAGCAAAGGATAAACTAATTATATTCGCTTAATTTTTTAATAATTTAAAAAGAACAGCTGAAAAAATATATAACCTTTACAAACTGAACTGGATGAATGAACAATAAACATTGAGTGAAATACACCCTAGCGCTTCCTGGTAGTCTGGAGCTCGAACTAAATTTTTATTCATAAACTCGTATGTCAATCTCAGATAGGCTAGTTACATGGAGTAAGAGGCTTAAAATTCCAGTCCTTTTCTCTTCAATTTTACACCCTTATGAGAAAAACGGAAACCTTCTTCTCCGTTAGGGGTTATATGGCTACAAGATGACATAACTTTCAAGAACATACGTGGAGTCGTTTTTGAGCCTTATTGGCATGCACATTGTACACTTTGCTTTATAATATATGTTGATTAACAAAAAAGAGTTACATTAAATATCCAATGATTAAAATTTTTTTTTTATTTCCTCAAAATTAAGAATTGCCGCACCATATTGCATCTTAAGTCTGTAAAAATTGATATTTTACTTCCATCACCAGTTCATCTTAAGATGATTAGCTGGATGTTCATTGTAGTATTTAAACCTATATCTTATTTATACATTTATCAATTGATAAATTTCCATAATATTTTAACGTTTATTGAACATGAGTCTTCTATTTAAAATATTTATAATTTTTTATTTCATATTTCTGGATTATTATTTAGTAAGTTTTCTATTTTTTTTATTTAAAGGAAAACACTAAGGTTTATGACTCCTGGCTTACCATTTGTTCCTGCAATCGCTGTTATGGTCAACATCTACCTCATCTTTAAACTCTCAATTCTCACTCTTGTGAGGTTTACTGTATGGATGACAATAGGTAAACCAATTTCAACTATTACATTTTGATACTCATATTTATTGATATGATATGCCCTATGAGTGAATGAAGTGGCCTTTAGATCTGACTCTATTTGAGGTTCCCTGGTAAAATGCTGTGGTTGCTTTATCCATTTGAATTATCAAGCTTGGCTGAAGTGGAAAGCTTGAAGATCATTGTGCATATCATAGGTCTCTATTGCCCTTAAACAGTATGATAGCTTTTCTCTTATTGAGCCTGTACCATCAAAGAACCCATCTCAACATTTTCCTTTAGAACCTTTTCTATAACAGCAACACACTCTAATATGAAAGCTTCTTAACCCATTAAGGACCATCAATGCCAAATGGCAAAAAACAGTTTTTTTAAATGTCATTTAAGTAACTGAAGTGACTGATATCATGAATATGGGGGGGGGGGGGGGGTGTTTAAGTAGAATATGAACATCAGTTTGCTTACCATCTGTTGACTGTTGTTTACTTCTATTAAGCATAATTTTTATCCAAATGGTTGATGACATGGAGATGCTTCAATCTCTCCTCATTTAAACAGATTCAGTATTATTTAGAGCATATTTTACTTCTTCATCTGTACCTAGTATTCATTTCAAGATCCTTCTCTCAACGATTATTTGGGTTTTCTTTTTAATCATTATCTACTATAAAACCTCTGTTGAGTATTTCACAAACATTGCCCCCCGAAAAAAAAAAAAAGAACAATTCAGTAAAAATGATTTTCATAACCCCAAAAAGTTGATTTGAGACATTTATGGAGGATGAGGTATGGGAGCATTTGAAATGGGAAACAGAGAAATATGTTTACATTATATGAACATACCAGGTCGGATATGCCAAAAAAAAAAAAAAAAAAAAATAAGGTTACAATAGAATGAACATTATATCTATGCCACATCCGATAGGAAAAAGAAACATCGTGCAAGACAGAGCCTTCTTTAACAATTATGAAAACTTTCATGAGGAAAGTTTGACCAAAATGGTTATAGTCTATAAAGGGATAAGACCTAATAGTTTTGTCTGCCCATTTATTCTGCTCTGTATCACACTCTTCTTATAGTAGTTCATTGACGATCGAATCTAGATACTTGCAACTGGAAACACAATGGAATGTGTGAAAACTGTCACAAGGTAATACCGTGGCAGGTTTGTAATATTCCCTACTTTAGCATAATTTTCTTTCTTAAAGTATGGCAAATCTCACCAATTCCTATTTTTTCTTCAACCTTACACAAGTTTTTTTTTCAACTTTAATAGTTGTTCGCACTAGCTTGTGTCTTTTCAGCAAACCTCTAAAGCCAATAGTGAATTAAAAGGAAGAGAGGTGATAGCTCTTCCTCATATGGGACTATGATATAAATCGTGGCCCAAAATCCTATTTCTTTTAATCCTTCTAACACTTTCCTTCAACATAATGTTAAATATGTGTTTGATGATATCCCTTGCATCATCTAGTGATGGGCAGGCACGCAAGGGTTAATATTGGCCTTAGGGTCAACCTCTAGGGGGCTGTCAGATGCTACAGGCTGAAGGTCCTCTAGCTGTACCGTACCAGTCTAGATAACTCTTGCATTGCCAGGTTGAGGTTTTTTTTACTACGGAATCTTTTGCACACTTCAAGACAAAGAACTATTTCTTCTAAACTCTGAATTGGTAATCACCCATAAACTTTTCCCTCCATTGAACTCTATCAAAACCCAAACTCACCAAGTATTTATTATAGATACAGTCTCTGTTGTTTTGAATAGCTTTATCTAATAACTTGTTATAAGTTAAAATAAAATAATGACAAATGAAATAGTATTTGAAGCAGTTAAACATTTATGATCCTTCAAAGTTAAAAAATGTTTGCTTAGCTACATTTTATTTTTTTAATTTTAACAATGAAACATATCAAAAGAAACAAGCATTTTTAGTAATTTTTGTTAGAATTTTTAATGTTTTAAATTTAAAAAAGATTGATTGAGATATTTAATTACAGGTTTTCTGGTCTACTTTTACTATGGTATCAAACATAGTACGCTTGAGAGTAAGGAGACCAGTATAGAACTGAGTGGGACGGTGGTGCCTACAACCACTGTCGAAGGAGAGCCTCAGTGGCAAACCAGTTACACCGTTAGCCCTAAGCAACAACAGTGGCAGCCACCTCAACAGCAGTGGGAACCGCCCGCTCAGCAGAATCCACTCTTTGTGGCTCCTACCAACTTTCCCACTTGGGATGACTGAACAGTTGGAGAGTGAAATATCAGACTGCAATCACCCCATCATGACTGACCTTCCCCTGGCTAAGCACCCTCATTGACTCCAATGTACATTTCAGTAGACACAAAGGTGGTCATTTCTAAATGATTATATGATATATTAGAGACATAAAAATGTCGTCTTCCTTTCTCATATTCCTGAGTAGTATAATCCTAAAATCACAGATGGTCGGAATCTCTATTGTCGGCATGAGAACTATTATGTTGACATTTATGTAGACAAATAGATTATTGATGTCTTTTATCTATCTAGGCATGTTCGAATGTTCGACTAGAGTACTTCCATCTTCTCCATTTGCACTTGAGTCAACCAAGTAATATGAATAATATATTGTAGGCAATAATATTCCAAACTATTTACAAAGTATAAAAGCACACTGCTGCTTTTTGTCTATTTGCATATTGTATAATAAACTGTTGCACTTTTGACTCAGGGTGTTTATGTTGTAAGTGCAAAATGTCTACAGCTCTGGTTAAGTTATCTAAGAGTATATTAATGCTGCAAAAAAATATTTACTTTAAAAATTAATTATGCGCAAAACCACAAAATAAATTTTACTTTGGACTAGGAATAGGGTACTTAATAATAAGAAGGGCAAAGAAGGAATGAAAAATATTAAGAAATGATGGTTACTGTAGAAGTGATTTTTGTACGAACATATGTAATTTAACAAAGTTGTTTAGGATTGGCCTCTGTGAGACACAAGGTGTTTCTGTATTTAATTAATATTAATTACTCACAAATTATTTATTTATGCATGAAAATAATTAGTCAAAAATCCACTTTTGTAAATAACTTGTTAGTTCTTTATACTGTTCAATTTATTCTTAATTTAGCTCTTTTATTCTGAAATAAACAAGGAAAAAGTAAAGACAAATAAATGTATTTTTTTTTTTTTTTTCTACTTAGTAAGCAATTCGATTAGACTCTATAATGCAAAACTTGAAAAACCAAAATTATTCTTCATTTAATTGAATATTATTTTTATGACAAAAAAAAATTATTTATCTTCCTATATTATTAAAAATTATTTTTTAAATGTTTCTAGCTAACAGGGTGTGTCTCCTTTCCTTCTTTTCTTCAGGAAACAACTTATTATATAAATATATTATTTTTTGACATCTCTTTCTTTAACTTTTCATTTCTATATTGTAATTTCATCATAGTGATATTTTTCCATATTGAAGATTTATTTTAAAAGCTGTTAGGACTAACGAATTACTTCTTCATAACCATCATTCACCAAACATGGTCCTCAAATAAAATAAAGTCAAAAATGTAGAATTAATTTTCAAATTTTATCTTTCTAATAACATGCCAAGTCTTTATTACGAGACATTGTTAATTATGGATTACTATTTTGTTATACTGGTACAATAAGGTTTTCACAGACCTTAAGTATTGATCATAAACTATAGAAATAATAATTTATAGCAGTTGAGCACTTATTTTATGAACACCTTTTATACATATATATACACTTGTATAGCATATACATATTTATATATTTAATTACATGCACAAAATTCTCTGCCTCTTAAGTTGGATCTCTCTTTTTTTTTTTTTTTTTTTTTTTTGTTTTTTTTTTGTTTTTTGTTCAAAGTATAAATGAGATGCAGAGGGAACTGTATGATACACATTTATTTATTATTAGCTGATAGTATTGTTCCTAAAAAAATTTAAAAAAATAAAAAAATGTATATTTAAAAAATTGAAAGTTGGAGAGATTGTTTATGTTAGATCAAGTTGCCTTTTACACAAAGCTCACCGATGCTGTTTCTGTTTGTTGTTACATTACCCCTTCCTTAGTGTTATGATTAGAGTCACCTTGTTTTGTGAACATGTCGGTGTCTCAGGAAGCAGGCTGGGCCTGCTTCGGTGTTATTTATTTTATTGTTAGTGTTCATTATTTAGAGGGATGTATATTATTTCCCATGAGTGTTTGATATCCATATTTTACCCCCTACCATCACGTTGTGAATGGCATAACAGCACAAAGAGTGCGTCCCTGGATCTATTTTTCTAAGTAAATTAAAGCAAATAACATTTCATGAAAGTTTAGTTACGAGTTAGAGTTTAGTTTGTTTAGCGGGGTCAAAGAGGAATAGCTGCAAAAAAAAAAAAACAGAAAAAAATTACATGTTTTGCAGAACCTCTCACATATCGTTTTTGTGTGATTTTTATGAATAATACCAAGGCCTAGTAGAAGAATGTCTTTATTTAAACAGCACTTCCTACAAAATAAGTGCTTAAGATTGTGACGCCAACATGAATAATTCTTAATTTTTTCAAAGTTTAAATGTATTTATTTATAAAAAATGCGTCAAACATTTTTCAAAATGAAAGTGCACCATAGTAATTGAACATTTGATTAAATAGGGTTCTTGAATTTTGTTTTCCCATAGCAGATTTTGATGTAATTATGTGAAATATTTTTGTATTAATGAAAGAAATTGAATTGATTGAAAAAACAGCTCAGTTTTAAAGGTGCGTTTACACGCTCAGACCAATAGCACAAGCCAGTTTAAATAGTTTGAATGAAATATTTCCGTTTACACGCTCAAACCAATAGCACAAACTGGCTTTCGCAAGCCAGTTTGTGTAAATGGTTGGAATGAAATATTTCCGTAAATTTACTTCTTTCGCCCAGGGATGGTTGACTTTTATTTCCCACTAAATCTCCACTATTTAGTGGGAATAAACCCACGGAATAAATCTCAACCTAACCACCATAGTTAAAATAGGTTGTGTACACCTCTAGAGTATGCCACACATGGCCAGGAAGTGGTACCGAAAAAAAAAAAAAAAAAAAATTTAGGTAAGTGAATGTAAAAATGAAAACTGTCAGTTAATACATACAGCATATTTGTCGCTTTGGCGCTTGATAAAGAGTAATTAGACTTCATGTAAAACTAAAGTTCGAATGTTCAAAACCCTAGTGTATGATGATTTCACCGCTAATAAGGCTGAACACAAAAGGTTTGACCTATTAGATAAGATGAATTATGATGCTGAAGGAAAAGTAAATGATTTGTACGTCGAGAACCTTTGAACACTATCTAACGGTCATTGTTTTCGGCACAATATTCGATCAAAATTTTGGGGTACTACAATAGAATTAGTCTTGAAAAAGATTAAGGCTTTATGTATTTAATCAACTGTACCGCCACTTCTACACCACTAGTGAAAATTGGTACTTTTCAAGAAAGAAAAACCAAGTTTAATATTTAAACAAAATCAGCTGGCCTATTTCCAAATATCCTAAGCCGTCGTCATAAAAAGTATCGAATTTGAAAAACAAAACAGTTTATCACATTTCGAAGGTGGATGTAGTAGCGACGAATCTTGCAAAATCATAAAATCTCTTCACTGGATATATAAGGAAATCATAAAAAACCGAACGTACAGACGAGTGACATTATTATGAATTATTTTATTTTATTATTGCGATGAATTATTGACATAATAACTATAACTGGGAATAACTTTTTTATAATTAACTTTAACATTCATACTCTCTTTAGATCGATAAAAATATTAAAATAAATATGCTTCGGTTAAGCTTAATATACATGTTTAATACTTATAAATAAAATATGCTAACAAACACCAATATATTTATTTATCGCAATAGATGCAGTAAAAATATAACTGCTGCGTGCAGAATATACCTTCCACAAACATGGGAAGGACTTTTATACTTCAATAAATTCTGAAATAAATTGTTTTTCATTCACCATTTTGTTGAAGGCAACAAGTGATAGCGGTCGAAGTAACAGATGTTTACGGGTTTCATTCAATGTGCATGGCTGAAATTGGAACTATGGCTTCAGCATCGTTTACACGCTCAAGCCAATGCACCAACCTCAAACCAATTTTCTGTCCGGACAGATTTAGCACAAGCCAAATTTTTTGGCTTGCACAAACTTCAAACCAGCGTTCACATGCACCAATTTGTCTGCACAAACTGGCTTGCGCAAGCCAGTTTGAGCAAATGGATTGAGCGTGTAAACGCACCTTAATATTGATGCCCCTCACTTCTTGAATATAAAGAAGGGTTTAAAAATGATATCATCTCTACAAAAATGTAATTACTTTATTTTTATTAACAAACAATTGTTTAAATGGTCATATTGATTTATATTCCATTGAGGAAAATATTTACTTAAAATGGTTATGACTTAATCTGCACAATGATTGAAGTAAGGGAAACCCCGCCCATTGAAATACTTGTCATGTGTTAGATTGGTTTAGCTGAAATGGGTTTTTAACCAGACTGCTATTTATATTTCATATTTAGAGTCAATACTGTTAAAGTTTTGATGACGTCACAATCTGTTTTACCCATATTCATTTTTTTTTCACCATTGGGCGGCAAAATTCTGACTGCTTTTTCTCAATTATTTATTTTCTGAAATACATGCAAAATTATTTTTACCAGCTACTAAAATTGTAATTATCAGTGTATCTAAAAGTTTAGAAATAAATAGTATTATATTTTATTGCTAAACATATTATTATGAGATTTTAAATATTTAAAAAAAATATATTTTTTTTAGTTATTTGCTTATGAATTTCAGTATTTCAAAAATTAAATAGTCGCTCCTTGGTTTTCAATAACTAATGCTATATGTCTTGTCTTTGTATCTCTATCTTGTCTTTTAGCTGTCTGTTTTTAAAAATTAAAAAAATAATACGTGATATTTATTGTATGTTATCAAAAACTTATATTGAACTTTCTTCTATTGTTCAGTCAGGTCCTTTTGGGTATAAACAAATATCATTAAAATGAAATGTTTCAAGTTTGCAATCCAGTTTGGTTAGAATCACATAGCAATAAAACAGGTTTATTGAAAGCTAGAATAAAAAATAATGAATCTGCTAATAAACTCTGTGGATTGAAAAAGATTTTAAATAAAATTATAGATAAATAGTTTATTAGGTCATAAATTGCTAAAAATATTCTCAAAAGGACCTTGAGCATGAAAATAATTAAGCTTTAACATATGTTGATATTTGAAACTTCCTGTATTTAAGTGTATTTGTGTATTTGTTATTGTTATATATTGTTGAGAATAATATCAATGAGCAATTTAAAAATAAATTGATAGGTATCTTTAAATTAATCTTAAGGAAATGATCTTTCATACAAAAGGTTGCATAAAGTATATAATGTATTGGGCAAATTTTAATAAATTATGATTAGTTAGCTTCCTTTTGTTTTTCAATATTATTTTATTTGATCCTATATATCTGGACTAAGATGGCAAAATATCATGTGTCACTTTCTTAAATTTTATGAGACAGCTTGTTATCACGTAGGTGGCTTTTGACTTTTTTAAATTTTCTATCGTTTCCTCATAAGAATTTTAACAATAACATAAAAATTACAACAATTTTCCACCTTCTGGACAGTTATAAATTATGAATGAGAATCTGGAATATGGAGAACCTTGCTTTTTTAGTAAAAATAACATAGGTCATTTTGCCGTCCAAGCACAGATATCTTGATATCTCATTTCATTAAATACAGAAAAATCGTAATTGCTTTTTTTTTTTCAGAGCCTATCCAAATTTATATAATCATCAGCCAGGTGTGCATTTATCTTTACATTGCTTTAAAATGTTATATGCATGCCTAATTAAACTATTAAAACAAGGATAAATTTTTTCTCCTAAAAAGAATGCATGAGAAAGCGTTTAGAATTAGGTCTCAAAGATTGTAGAAACAAAATTTGAACCTGTGGTTCCATGTAAACAAGCAGATATTTCTTTACAAACCTAAAATGGTACAACTTTACCAGCTGGGGTAACCTTGCCACTTTTTGAAAAATATTGTTTTGAGCTCCTGAGAAGGTACCCAATGTCACCCCATAGGGTGTCAGTATTATCATATCCTATACAAGAGCAGCCTAATCAATTTTTTACTTTAAAAGTTTGTTTTCTTTAAAATGTCAGTCTTTCTATTTCCGAGTTGAACCTTGTGTTATTACTGTTGTATAAAAAATTTTGTGATGACACACTAATCGAAGAGCTGGAGATGGTTACATTTGTTGTGGTAAAGTTCTTGGTAAAAATAAGTCTGACTCATCTTGGGTAAAATTACCCAGCACCATGGTGATGGGGGAGTTCAAGAATTGTATTTTCACAGAACTGACATAGAGAAGAGCATTCATTTCCCAACTATGCCTAAGAAGATTTGCTCAAGTTGGAAGATATTCTTTACATTAACGACTTCCCTTATCTTCATATGAGGGAAATTCACCTTCCATCATTTTTACTATATAATTTTTTTTAAATAAACGAATGAAAATAGTATTTAGGTACTTTTTATGCATGATAAAAAATTAATAATGGATTGTAATTTTTTTTAAATGGTAATCACCCCTGTTTATTAAATTGTGATTTACACTTGCTTTAAAACAGTTGGAAAAGTGGCAATGTTTCCTGGGTAACGTTGGGAATGAAGCATTTAATTTTATAAAAATATAAAAATTTTTTTGAACTGTATTTTTTCGCATATTTCGAAACTAGAGATCAAGGCAAAGTAAGGGTGGTTAAAAAAAAATTCATACTTATCATAGTAAAAAACCATGGTTAAGTTGACCCAGTTTGCGGAACTTAAATCATTCGTTGACCATTTATCATTACTAAGTTATCACATAAGATGACAAAAAGAAGCTGAAAGCATTAAAGAAAAACTTATAAAATAAAAATTATTTGACTTCATGTAGCAAAATAAAAAGACATCTGAGAATATTGAATTCAGTGCATTGAATCTTTATCCATCAATCCACTCTTAAATTAGCTCCATGTTGTTGAGTGAACAAATAAAACACACTCATAAAATCCTTTCACTTAGCTTGAACTCTGGAGCAAAATATTAAAGAAAAAAAAGAAACAGTGCAAATATTTTAAAGAGAACAATGATGTATGGGGTAAACACCTGGAAATATAAAGTAAAATCAATTTTAGCTACCAGGTTTTTGAATTAATGGTGGTCTGCAGGAGAAATTTAGAGACATAAGAACTCTTACCCTTCCGATCTATTCTTGAGGAATCCTCCATTTCTTTCATACATTTTTAAGACCATAGTACCATCTTTGAATAGCTATTAACCCTAATTTATTGATGAAAAGTTGTATTTCCGACATTTTTATTTAATACAGTACCTAATATATATAGTTATTACAGAATTGTCTAATTCAATGAGGGGTGGTTTGGTTGGATAGGTGCTGAACTTCACAGTGCGAATGGATTAGTATTTTCAAGGGCATCCTTCAAACCAAAGAGAGCTTCTATGGAAGCTGGGTTTCAAGCATTTATTATATCTTTTCACTTTGGAGTAATTCATCCCTTATCAGCAAATATTGTATTTTGATTAGTTCTTTATCCCAAACCATCAGCCTAAAAATTTATGAATTAAGATGTTCAATCAATTATTCAATATTTCAACAATTTAATTTATCTTAAATTACATTAAATATTTAACTGTAATTCAAAAAAACTCATTAATGTATGATTAATATAATTAATTATATATTAAATAAATTCACACTTCATAATGGATTAACTCCAAGGATTAAATATGTTATAGTCATGGTAACAATGGGAATATCTAAGTGTGAAATTCTTAACATGGCAGTTTTTTATTTAATTAATGAACAGGAAAAATAATAAATTAAAGATTAACCAAATAAATTAAAGAAATTAGATTAAACATAATAAACAGGGACAAGAATGAGAAAGAACATAACTGTGATGTACCAAAATGTGTACCTAGCCATGGGCGGATCCAGCCGATCGGAAAGGGGGGGCTGCAGTCCTAAAGGGGGGCTGCAGCCCCACAGCCCCTTATTTGGATCTGCTAATTAGCTTTTTTACCTTTATTTTCCTTTCCCACAACTAAAATTCTACTTGTTATGCACATTATTTGTTCTTTAACTTGCTTCCTTACATTAAGGAAAGTAAAATTCGATCTTAAAATGACGAAAAATTTTCCAAAGGGAGGGGCTGCAGCCCCCACAGCCCCTCCCCTGGATCCGCCAATGTACCTAGCTGAAATTTTTTTAAAATTTCAATCAAAGCACAATTTAAGACGTTAAAGATTCTTTCTGAAATTATTGTGTTCTATTTTGTAGTAAAAAACATATATATATGTATTCAATTAACACAGTTTTATGAGATTAGATTGCCTCTGACCATTTTAGGACAAAATTGAACAAGAGATGAAAATGAAATGAGTGGAATTTTAAAAAATATACACATGTCTAATGTGGATTGCTAGAATTTTTTGTTTAAAAGACAGATTAAAAAAAAAAGAAGGTGTTTTTTAAGAATTTTACAAATATCCTTTAGTGTAACTATTATTTTAATGGGATAATTGTACGGACATTATCCATAATCATGCCTGATGTAGAAAAAAAATAAATGAAAAGAATGTTTGGCATGTAAAAGGCCTGTGGAACGAAAATATTACTCATTAGAGCCAGATGAAGTAGGGAGTTCTCTCCAAACTGAGTCTGAGTTAAAAAAAAAAAATCATAACTCAAGTGCTCAAGTCTTTAGCAATACCACTCCAGGTGAGAGAACGTCTCAAAATTTAGAGAAGCATCTCAAATGGTCATGTAAAGGGTGCGTGTGAGAGATCTTAATTATGGAGAATATTATTATAATTAGAAAACGCATTATTAAATTTAGAATTAAAAGCTGTGATTAGTGTGGTTAGATTATATTAATTAATAATTTTAATGATTGAAATTATTCATACCTACCCACTAGAGTGAGAGCGGATGCAAACAGTTGATCGGGTTTCCAAACTCCCTATTGTAATCAGATAGCAGGATGCAACGGTTTCAAGAAATGCATGACTCACCGAGTAATACATCTTTAGAAGCCGAAGCAGCCTGCTCTCTGTCTGGGAAACCCGGAGAAAAGAACCATCCCTTATTGATCTTATCGATACTGAGTATTTCACTGATAAATATTATCTAAGCAGCATACAGCAGCTAATCATATTCATGATGAAAGACGATCATTAAATTGAGTACTTCAAAAGACCATAGAAAGGGAGAGTATGATAAGCTGGACTATTTTGGGGGAAAAAACAGCTTTGTAGAATTAATAATTGGGAAAATTAGTTTTCAAAATCAACGCTCCATGGAAGGTAGGTATGAACAATTTTCCTTATATCTCCCTACCACCAAGCGTCAACACTAACATTTCTCAGGGTTTCCCAGTCTCTGCTTACCACCATGAACTCTGTAAAATAGTGCCTTTTTTTGTCACTTCATTGATTGGGGGCCAGTTCATGGTTTAATTTGCCTGCAACATCAGTATTTGAAAGAAGTACTGCACAACAAATAAACTTGGATGAGAACTTACAAAAATATATACCTTATATATAATTATGATAAAGCTTTCCCTATATTACTTCTGGGCAAGGACTATTTCAGGAGGTTATGTTACCGTGATTTAAGAGGATTCTCATCGCCTCATTTTTAGTTGAAAAGGGTTTAAGATTTAGTATAAAAATCTATTAGCTTTAATAGATCCCAACTTTCGACTCCCGCTTGCTCTTCTGGGATAAATCAACCCCTAAAAGGGTCCTTTTCAAGGGAGATCGGGGCCACACTAAACGGAACCATGTTGGTTTTCCCCAGAAATAACATAGGGAAACTAGTACTGTAATGATATGTTTTGGAATGAAATTGCGAAAATATTTTTGAACCAATTATTATCTTTTTTTTTCTTTGTGTTGGCTTAATAGACCTGAACCAACCTGCTACACTTCTACTTATCTTGGGCTATTGCTTGCCAGTTTGATGGTTACAGCTCATCTTAGTTCATTCTACATCTCAATGTACTTTTTGGCCCACCACAATATCATATTCTTCCTAACCTAATTCTTGAGGCATTCATTGTTCTGCAGAGGCTTTCTGATAGATTACTTACAGCTATATATCTCACCCATCCTAATCTCCTTGGCTATGATGACATATTGACAGAACAGTTTCTGTCAGCAGTTCTGTTTTGGTCATTACCTTCTATTCTTTAGCACACTCATTTTTTATCACTCTAATGATCTTTTGAAGGAATTCTCTCTCGAATCATTAAATAATTTTTTCTAGAGCGCTATCAATTGCCTGAGTATGAAAACTGATATAATAACTGATTTTATCATTACATTGTACACCTTTGATTTTAAGAAGTTAGTACCATTGAGAGAGAGAACAAAGCTGTGTTTGTACTTGTTTTTTTGCACTTGGTGATTTACTAAGGTTATTAAGTACAGGAGCTATTTATATTATGTTTCTTCTCTCTTAGATGCCCCACATCAATTGTTGTATGTAACCTAAAACCTGCAGATAACACGAAAAGCCATTTGATGTGGCCCAATCTAACCAATGGATCCTTCGTTGTTGTTTATTACCTCTTTTGAGAGAGCGAAGGCAGCTGAAGTCGACATGTATTGTATAATAAGTCCGAAATGTAAATGTATTGTATTAAGTCCCTGAAAAAACTCGGCGGATACAAGTGTTAAGGCGCGGTGCATTCTAAGGGAAAACTATAAGTTATTTTTTATAAATATATTGTTGTAAATATGAATTAATTTTAATCATATAAAAAATACCTAAACTATAGGATAAATAATATTAGTCTCTTCATATTCAAAAGAAAATGTTAAATGAATTGTAAATCAGTGAATATTTGCATAATATACAATTTGTATAACCTATTTATCCTTAGGCTTACAATAATTGATTAGATATAATACTTACCCAACAGTGTTGGGTCAATATTAATTTTTATATCCAACTCTCAGAGCAACTTAAACATCTTCATTTTAGCATGTAAGGAACTAGTTTGTTTAACACTCTTTGAGAAACTGATCTGGATTTTTTTCGACATAAAAATATATGTCGTCGCAGAGCTCTACACTTATAACGTTTCTTAGGGTTCAGTTGAAGCATAAGTTCCAAAAAGTTTCTCCATTCTTTACCAATAGCTAGATTTTCCAGTGGTGGAGCACCTTTGCAAATTAAATTTTTTACCTGCAATTGATAGTATAGCCATTAATCAAATGTTTGTTTATGGTGTTAGAACATTAATACATTGTTCTTAAAAACAGGTTGCTATTTGCTTATCAGAAATAGAAAATAATAACATATAGGTTCTTCTTTTTAATTAATGAATATTTAAAATCTACCAATTATTTAAACATTTATGAAAGTCATTTTATAATAAAAACTGTAAAAAATATGCCAATGCATTAAAATTATTAATGAATACCTACTTCAGAATTTTTTTTTTGGTGCATTTGGCCTACAGAGACTTTTGGCCGCGCAATGTTTTCTTAGGGACATTTGTGTATTGCTTGTGGGAGCACAGACATAGCTGCAAGCCATGGTCTCCATGGTGCAGCCACAGACTGCCCATGGCTCCATAACTAATCTCATAAGGTGCCAAACAGTGTCCTTCCTACCCATAGGGTCAGTCAACTCTCTCAGTTCAAGGACAGTGACAGACTGGTCTAGGTTCAAGGATTATGACTGCTCGAAGTCAGCAGACCCCTAGGACCTATATTTTTCCCTGAAGCATTTCCTCCTTGCACCAAACCTCAGAGCAGTTACTGATATACTGGGAATACCACACCGCAATTCTCGATAAGACGGAATACACGGGAAAGGTTTATCACTCCTAGCCCGTTCGGTGTGAGTCACCTCCAGTCGCCTGACAGGCCTCATATACCCGGGGGGGGGGGGGGGGGGTTGTTTGCTCGCATGTGTTTACTCCAGCTGCATGTGCTCGCATTCGTTTACTCCAGCCGCCACTCTATCGCCGACACCAGCGCTGCTAGCGGCGAACTAAAACCCGCTGACTCGGGATTCGAACTCGTGCCTGTTTTCATCTTCTGGGTTTCGACAAGCTCGTGAGCCACGCTTAAATCCACATGGCCACCGACACCCCATTCAGAAAAAAAACTATTTAATTTTTAAGTACTATATTTCAAATTAAATTATTAAGTACTATATTTAATATTTATAAATTTATAATATTTAAAAAATAAATAGGGCACCCATGTTACCTAAGATTAGTATGTTGCTTCCTTTATTTCTTTATTATTAACTCTCACTTAATAATATATGAAATAAATATTAATGGATCGTATTGCGATCTTGAAAAATTACGACTTCCTGTTTTCAATGGAAATACACGTTTTGGAGTGCCCTGAGTCCAATCACCGAGTCACCCAGAATGGTCTATTTGTGTGTGAACATATCGTTATCACCATGCTGAAGTAACGAATATGCATAGGTTTTTAGTTGCACATTCGTTACTTTAGCATGGTGAAGACGATATTACCTCAGAAAATATTTTTCGTACGAAACTGAAATCAGGTCTTTGAGATGTATATGCCTTTAGTTCGCCTGCTATATGACAGCAAAGATTTCGTTGAAATTGAGTAAACGTAGGGGTCACTTTATCCCAACCTCTATTTTTCTCTTTAAGTTCCTCAAAAAAGGCTCTAGCAATTTCGATTAATCTTGCCATGGTTAATCTCCATGAAGTATTCTTTAATATAAGAAGATTTTGTCGTCACCGAGTAGATCTATTAGGGCTTCAATGGGTAAGGGAAAAACCTTCTAATAAAGAAACTTTTATTTTGTTTATTTGGAGTAAATAGCAGTCCCTTATTTTCTCTAGTATTATATGAAAGGAGCTAATAATAAAATAGAAAAAAATAAATAAATGATTTCAAAACAAAAATTTCAATTCCCGGCAATATGAGAAGTAACAAGTATTTATAATATATCGTCGGAAGGGTATGGAAATACCCTTAAAAATATCTACCGAAAAATTCAAACGAAAGAACTGAGTCTACGAGTAAGTGGCCCAACTTGGTTCTATGAAGTATGAAGTACTTTCAAACAGTCTGAACAAAAACAATTGTCATGAGGAAAAAAGTTTTATGTTCACTTTCACCAGTAGCACTTAAATACACCATTAAAAAAAATGTCTATTTTAGTCATGTATGTCTATGAGTATGTCTATTTTTGATTTTGCAAAATACCTTTATAATATTCACACCAAAGAATTCATAATACTTTCTTTAGCACCATGGAAAAAGTAAAACAGTAAAGATCTTCTTTGAAAAGTAGTTTGCAACTTCTTGGAACATTGAGCTGTTAGTTCAGTCAAAAAGTCAGCATGAAAGTCAAGTAGCAGTTAGTTGAATCAAATCTAATAATTTAAATAATATTTTTTACTAAAATATATGCTTTGAGACAGTGTTTCTTGCTGACATTTCCCTGGCATGAAATGAGCAGTTCGCCTTGACGAACAGCTGTGGTCAAACGCTTTTCGAACGTGGAAAACCAACCGATTAAACTTACAATCAAAAGATTGGGGAAAGGAAATACAATAACATGACAGTTAGTTCAGAGGTTTGTCCCAAAAAGTCGCCCTGGACTCTCTGTCAACCCCACCACTTTTATTAGAAAAAAAAGTAATACTTTTTTATTTTATGCTATTATCAAAGATTTTTCTTTATTAATTGTTAATCAGTATTATGAAGGAATATTGAGTGCGCTACATAGGATAGTGGGATTGGATTGATTACCTGCTGGCTGGGAAGTGAGGATGAGTAGAGCTCCTCCCCGCTGTAGGTGAAATACGCCGTACAACCAATTGCCCAAACGTCGCTAGCCTTGGAGTGACGTTCGATCCTGAAGAGCTCCGGTGCGTAATAGTTGAGAGTACCTCCGAAACTGTCCAGATTATCATACTCCCCCTCTCTGTGGGCCATTCCGAAATCGCCCAGTTTAGCGATGAGTCCTCTCGTCAGGAACACGTTTAGTGGCTTGATGTCAGCGTGGATAATACTTTGTTGGTGCAAGTACTCAGTTCCGCAAATGATCCCATAAAGAATGTGCTTCTTCTCGGGGTTTCCCAGCTTCTTTTTACCATCCGAAAGCAAATTGAAAAGATTTCCATAAACGCATAGCTCAGTGATTAGGACGCAACGCTCTTCACTAGGGTAGATCTATAAGAAGAATCATTAGGAGTAACTATAAGAGTAAGTGTTATGAATAATAAAGATGACTGAGTAAAAAGTATAATGATAATTTCAATTTTTGATTAATTAATCAGGTAACATAATGACATAACAAATAACGTTGGTTTCATATGTTATGTCATGAAGATGTTTCCCTCTTGCACTTTCAGCCTCAGGTAACAGTTATATATTTAACCACTTCAGAAGAAATAATTCTAACAAAGATTGATTAAACTATAATAATCATTTTGATTAGCATTTTATACAATGGTTGGTATACCAAGCCGGTCGAACGGTTCAAAATATTCAGCAATGTCTGAAAAACCTAAATTTTACACTAGTCAACAAGCCAGACTCTTCTAATTTCATAATCTCCCTTGCTGTTCTAAAAAAACTAGGCCTAGATTTTCATTAGCTGCTCTGAAACATAAACTGTCATTGCTGGATCTGCTGTGACAATATTATGCTTTGTCATGACAGTTGAAAGACCTACGCAAGGAACGACTTAAATGTGCTTCGGCAAATGAACTATTTTTAGACTGGGGAATTCAAAAGAGGTGTATGACTTCAATTTAACTAAATATTTATGTTGTAGATGATAGCGATAAGATACATGTTTTCAAATAAGTCTTTACCTTGATGAGCCTGACGATATTTTTATGCTTGAGATTGGCCTGAAGCTGTATCTCGTTTTCTAAATACTTCCACTCAATGTCTTTGAACTTTGCGGTGGGTATTACCTTGGCAGCGTAGTTCCGCCGAGTGGTGTACTCCTGCACGAGGCGGCACTGGCCGAAACCTCCTTCGCCAATCACCTTCTTCATCTCATAGTCGTCGGTCACCTGTTTCACTGTACCCATACCATCCGCTTGCCCTTATCAATTATTCTGAAACATAGTATTTAAAAAATATTTTTTTTATAAACAAGTAACGTTTAGTATAAGTGTTTAAAATTTCAGAGCATAGTAAAGTTTTCATGCTACAAGGTAAATCATTTTTCATCCCTTTATCGCTTTTTTACATCATTAAAATTATACAAAATGGTCTTTTTCCTACCCGGCTTGATCATAATTTGGCAAAGAAGGTTACAAATAAGAATATTCTCCTGATATTTTTATACTCTGATGTAAAGAACTATGTTAAGAATACGAAACAAATGTCTGAAAAAATAATAAGATTTATTAAATCCGCGCTTTTTCACATGATCACCCATCTGCGGCCATAGTGAATGAATAAACAAGTCTTTAGTCAAGTAGCAAGAAGCTTTTGCAAATTATGAAAAGTTGATGGCGTTGAAGACAAACTAAACGTGGATTATTGAACTTTCATGGTGTGTGCTGAATGCTTCTGAAACGATTGAAATAGACATACGCATGTGGATTATTTCCCAACTTGCCTATTTATTCCCAGTATAGATGTTGTGACGAAGGTTTGAACGCCCTACTCACATATTTTTCAGTAAACCCAAACACCACAAACAATCATGGATTCTCCTAAGGTAAAACGCTCATTATCCGGTAAACTAGCCCACCGTTAGTGCCTCTGGATGTTTTGAGTATCATAATATCAAATGCTATCTTTCCATTTTGCCTTTATTATAATTAGCATTCCTTATTTTACAAATACCATTTATAGATTACTTTAAACTTTAGTCCAAAGAAACCAGTTTGGAAAACTAAGGCAATCACGCTAGTCAATGCAATCAAGCCTTCCTTTAAATATCGTTTGCAGTCACTTACATCAAACTTGAAAATCACCTTTCTGTCATGCCGTTTACTTTTAAATTTACGTTTTTTTTTCTAATTTGTCTTTTTTTAGTAATCTGACGAATCGCAAAAAGTTCCGCTAATGATTCGATTAATAATGTGCTTCTTCTCGGTTTCCCATCTTCTTCTTACCATCCGAATGCAAATTGAAAAGATTATCTCAGAGGTTAGGAAAAAAACCTTTCCTTCTTCTTCACTAGAGTAGATATAGTAGATAAAATAATAACTGTTATGAATAGTAAAGGTGACTGAGTATAATAAGGAGGGTGGCGACTACGAAACATCCGAGAGGTAGGCCAAGGCGAAGGTGGGAGGATTGAATTAAGATAGTTGGATGCGGGCGGCGGTCGGTGGATGGAGGTGTGTAGGGATGGCGTAGTGTCAGCAGCGAACCTTGAGGTTACTTGAGCCTTTATTTTTATAATCATTAATTTGTGTTTTTGGTAGAATTCACTGAGTAAAGGTAATTGAAAAAATATATTCGAAATACCTGACTCATAAATTCCATATTGAACTTAAATTCTCAACAACATCTATGGTCTTAAACTTACACTATAACCTTCCTGAAGACACGAATAACAAGACCAAGAAGTGCACAGAAAAAAATTCCTTCTATAATATTTACCATTTTGTATACATAATTGAAGAAATTTTTAATGCACAGTAAGTTTAATTTAAGCACAGTTCAAACGCCTACCTCAATTTTTCGAGGGTTCAACCGTATCCCTATTAAGGTGATTGAAATCTACATCCATCTATTAGTATATACATATATGCCAAATTAAGATTAATGATACGAACAGTGGAATAGATTAGTTTTTGAATCACTAAGATTAACAAAAAAAAAGTAAGGAAATGCACATGTAACAAAAAAAAATGTGAAGTACCTAACTGAATTTATTTATTACCCGATTTTTTTCTCTTTACAAATATTAGGTTATTTATCGTTAGAGACTGCCATTTCATTTACACCCAGATAATAATACAAGTAGTAAAAATGGCAATATTGATTATAAAACTTTATAAATACTTTAGACATTTATGAGGCACCATTTGGATTTGAATCAATTCCAACCTATAGAGCTGATAAAAAATAAGGAGTGTTTTAACTAAATAATAATACAAATTTTCGACTTACCTCTGAATGACTTCACTTCAAATTTTGTTTATAATGTACGAAATATTTAACTTACATTTAAACTCTACACCATATGTTCGAAAAAAAATTCATTCATTTCTTATCATTTGGTGAGAGACCAATTTCCCTTTTGAGTTTACCAGACCATATGATCCAGTTTCGATGAGGATAAAGGAGTATAACGTAATTATTTTTCTTTTCTTAGGAAATAAACAAAAAACCGCGCATGAAGATGGCAGAATTGGTAAGATAATTAAATCAAAATTAATTTATTAATTGCGCTGGAATTCTGTAATTGGATTTAACAAATCGCTAGTAAAGATTCAATCGAAAACTTTATGATACAACAGTGCTACAATTAATTGATGGCCGAACTGAGGAAGAATTGGGGAACATAGAGCTGCAAAACGGAGATGTAAGATGGCCTTTACAGGTAAGGTTCTTAACTTTCTTCTGGTTCCTGACTTTAAGGTAACGAGATATCCGAAGATCTAGGGAAATGGGACCTTATCACTGAAATATTGTTCTGATTTACAAATAAATGTGGTAACTATAAATTAGAGAATCCTAACAATAAAGCTCTAAGTTCATTAACTAAATTCAATAATAAATTCTTGGTCCTGCGGTCCTTTGAAGAGTTGTCTCTCCAGAAACCGGACCAAAAAAAACGTTGATCTGGATGAAACAATATTTGGCGATACATTTTGACCCAATCAACACATATCAGAATAGAATAAAGCCTTTAAGCCGGAATATATAGAACATATATAAGCCGGAATAGAGAGACAAAATCAAAATATTATGCAAATCCTTTGGAGTATGGGCCCAGTGAGAAGTATATCATCATGGGTTTTCGAGGTCGAAGGGCACGAGGCGTCGAATACGACCCTTAATTTGACCAGCAGGACCTTGCTGCCAGACTAGGTGATTTGAGATGACGTGTAAGAGGAAGGTCCACTCGCAGGTGACATGCGGCTCAGTTGGGGATATTCTTCCATGAATCCTCTGTAATGTCGTGACATCTGAGGATCTTCATCTTTGTTCAGTCTTGCTCCAGGGCGAAAAGAACTGCGAATAGAAGCAGTTTCCCGGTTGTTACCAAGAGAGTTAGAATCATCAGTCAAAGGTAGTTGAACACAATAGCGTCCTTCGGCAGTCCGAATGTGATGTTTAGGAAATGGCTCCTCGCATATGCGCTCTGCGGGGAGGACCTTATCATAACCTGTGGTTTCTCGATTTCCCAGGTCCACTGGGTACCACCAATCCAATAGTGCCAGGCAAGGCAGAAAACGGCCTAGAACGTACCGCACGAGAGCTTTGACAGTGCCCAGCAGGATAACTCCGGGCTCTGTAGCACTCCCCCCCCTCTTCGGGGCCCTTCGGGAGAATAGCAAACAAACCCAATGAAGGCATTTGGTCCGTTTTCGCTTAAAGCAGCACCTTGATGGGATCATCTGTCCAACGGCCCATCCTTGTCATGAATCAGGCTGTGGTGCCTTTGTTTACAAAATCGACATTTCTATTTGGAAGGGCATTCCTTTGTGTTTTGGTCTTCCCGCAGGCAATTTACACAACCTTTCCATGCGAGTATAAATAGACTCCTGGCGACGTGCTGGTTGCATAGCAGCAAAATCTTAACATAGGACATTCCCAATTCCCAAGCACTCCCCCCTGTATGCCCTGCGCTGTTAGTTTTTAAGTTTGCAAAATGGGATTTCAGTGATTAAATATAATTAACAATTATGAAAGGGTTATATTTATTAACATAACTCCTGTATCCTGCTTATATTAAAAAAAAAATTAAAATATTGGACTTGCTTAAATTTGGTCCAAGTGTTGCCATTTATGTGCCGCTTTGTTCTCCGCCTACCATCCCGGCCACCCTGGTCCCCTTACTCGTCTTTAGCCGGACATTGCTTCAGTAGGAAAGCTGAAGAATAAGGCTTATGATGGTTGAGGTACCTGGCCCCATTCACCTTGGGGGGTCACACTAAGTAGTGACTTCTTGCCTGATTGACCATTTTAGGGCATTTTGGTTCCCTTTATATACATACCCATTTATACATTCATTCAGACTGCACTGAACATATTTCTTATTTTAGAAAACTTATTAAAAAATTTCAAAGAAAATATGAAGAGGAAGTGATTGAGAACTAAGGGCATATCCAAAGTAAGCATAATTATTCAAATTATCCAGAGATCTAGTTGTGTCTCTTAAGGCAATTGTACATTTTATAGATTGATTGAAAATCTGACAGTTGAATATAATTTTATTTGTTGTTGAATAGTCAGTAACAAGAACAGTCAGGCTCTGTAATGTTGATCACTTAAATTATTTTTTGTTAACTATTTATTTGAATTATTGAACGAAATCACGTCGGGTTCACCAAATCTTAGCGTCTGGCAACCCCTGTTCCCATGCAGGGGGGAGTGTGCCCTAGGCTATTAGCTGTTAATTTTGTGTAAAATTTACCAACACCTCCGCTATTAGTTGTTAAGTTTGTAAAATGGGATTTCATTGAACAAATATAATTAACATAAAATGGTTATATACATATTAAAATAATTATATATGATCACTGAAATACCATTTTGCAAACTTAACAAATAATACACCCCCTTGCTTTGGAATTGGGAATGCCCGACGTTAACAATAATATTTCATATATAGGTAAGTGAAAGTAATACCTACCGACTCTAAATTTATTGAAAGTTTAGATCATACACAGCCTACGATAACTAGATTTACTAACTTCTTTGGCATTCCAAAGACTTTAAGCCATGGGCCACATCAAACCGCACTAAACGCCGCGAAGAGGTTGCAATTACCCGTCTTAGGTTAGGTCACACCCGTATGACGCATGCATATAGGAAGCACCTCCTATATGCCCAAAATGCGATAATTGCCTAAGTGTCAGACACATCTTCGAGGAGTGTGATTACTACAAATCAATACTCAACCGGCTTAGCATACCTTCTGACATCAAAATGGCACTCAGAGATGATGAGTCTATAATCAAAAAGGTTATCATTAGTTATGTTATTTATATGTTGTATATTTATATGTTATGTAGGGTAAAGGCACCAATTGCTGACACTGCCCCTGTTACTGACACTTGCTCCTTCTTCCTTGAAAAATAAGCATTTAAGGCAACCTATCAAATTGAAATTTTGGTCAATCAAAACTATATTAATCTGCCAATGATTTCCACCAAAATCAAGTCAGAATTGACCTATAAGGGGGGCGGGAATGAAGCATTATGCTCACTATACCTTCAGCTGCCAGATCGTTAAGGTTTTTGCTAAGGAGGTGAGTAGCTATTTTGGCTTATATAACCATTTCTTCTTCGGTTTTCCTCTTATATTCTGTTTGTAGCACTCTAATAATGATGTTAGATAATAAAAATACTTTTTTCTAATGTGAATTTCCATTAATAATACATATTTTGGGGATTGGATATGGGTATCCAAAAACGTGCCTTTACCCAATTACTGACACTTGTGTCAGTAATTGGGTATTATGAAGAAATTTAGTTATAATGCCTAATTAGGTAGTTTTTGAACCTTGAAAACAATGGTGCTTTCCGTTTTTTAAAAAAAGGAAGGGATCCAATTCCTGACAGGGGGTGTTAGTAACTGGTTTTGGGGGGTGTCAGTAATTGGAATGCTCACACACCAGATACTGACAGTGAGCATACCCAGTTGCTGACACCTCCTCCAATGTATTTTCACGATCTCTTTATAAGAAGCAATCTTAAATCTGCAGATTTCCTTATCAGATAAGCACACCTCAAAGACATCTAATCATTGCTCCCAAATAGTATCCACCCTATACAACCACTGTACGTCTCTTTCGGTCCCAGAAGTAAACAGGGAAGTTGGTGCACAAGGAACAGACCACTGGAAGACGAAGTTGCAATCCCTAAACCTACCAAATGTGATGCTGAAAAAGGATTGAAGGATTTCTTTTATTGGATTAGATCATAAGAGGAATCTGTCCAGCAATAGTTAAGAATGTCTTCAGAATATGCGGACTTGTATAATGGAACATGAGAACCACGGCGGTGTTCCCTCGAACTCTACCGGATCACCTTCCAGGGGCGCAGTTCTACAATAATTCTCACTCATTAATCGAGGCACTAAATGATAGGAAGTTGCTGCATAGAGCCTGCTAGAATAGAGATTTTGAATGAATCATAAGGCGAGTTCATTGACACTGAAGTAAGAGATGGAGTTCTATGTTCTGCCAACAGAACACTCCAAGCATCATCCATTTGTAGGTGAAAACAAACTTACATTGGACTCAACTGAATCCCCTGAAGAACTAAGTAACTTCCGGACACAAAGCACCACCAATAAATTGATCATAATAAAACCAAAAATCCTGCAAAATCACCTAAAAACTAAGCCCTTTCAAGGACACTGTAGAAGCTGCTGTTCACATTCAGCCTCTTAGACTATAAAACCTAATAATTTATCAGCACCAAAACAATTCAGCCGTATTCTCAGTTTGCCAAAGTTTTTTCCAAAGACCGTGAAATCTCTCAACGGTGAGGTAATGCAAATTATCCTCTTATTCTTCTTTCCAGAAGAAGAATAGATAAAGAACAAAATTATGAAAGACATGGACCTCGTTGAAAACCCTAGAGTAAGAATACATCATCTCATTTATGTCCGCAAAAAAAAAAGATCCGCGTGTGCGGTGTATCGAGGATTGCAGATGGAAATATAGAAGCTAAATGTATGACTGAATGTACTTGCATTAAATATATATAATCACAGTTTTACTAACCGTGATGAACTGTCACAATACTGTCACTGTCACAATACACAATGCACTATAATCAATAAAACTGTGATTATATAAAGATCACCGGTTCTTGCACAAATACAATTTTAGATTTCTGATTACAAAAAGATTAATCTGAGCTTCTATGCTGTGATTGTGACATTAACTTGATGACGATTTTCCTTTTAGTTTTTGAAATAAAAGTGATGCTCAAGTATTTCAAATTAATTTATTTACCCAATAAAGATTAATGACTTTGAAAAACTTTCACTACAATGGGTAGTGATAATGAAGCAGATGATATTGATGTATCCCCAACTGTCTCAAAAAACACATTCCTCCCCATTCTTAACTATGCAAGGGAGTCTTGAACCCAAGCACAGGAGCCAAATCTAAGAAAAATGAAGGCGAAAACCAGACGGGGTCATGTAAGAAATTCAACCATAAAAGCAAACTTGTACCTGAGATCTGCAGAGGAAAATATCGAAAAATATTGAAAATTGATTTGCCAAGGCTACTCACTAGGTGAGAGTGAATAGGAGGCGACCACGGACAAGAAAAAGAAAGAACTGGGAAGAAGGAATTAAAAAAGCTTTCAACAGGAGTGAAATGGATTCGAGGAGGAGAAGGCAGCTGGTTGAGGACAGAGAAACGCTGTTTGCAGATGCCTCAATAGTGCTATATGGTAAAGGATAGATTAAGTAAGGTAAATTATATTAAAATATACCGAGATACTGCATGAGTGTCAGTAATAGGAGAAAAAACATCCATCCGAATTTTAAGTAAAAGAATAGATTAATTCATTATTTTTAATTATTTGATGACCCAAATTAAAACAAGAGATATTGGCCTAACAGAAGAACTTTGAATTTTAAGGATCGGTCTACGAATAAGGGAGAAATTGATGAAAAATCGTGAAATTTTCCTTAAAGTGTCAGTAATTGGTGCATTTACCCTATATCATTAGTTATGTTGAATAAATAAATCCATTTTTCTAATAGATAGAGTAACTTTTCGTAAATTAGATTTTGCTAGAGAATGTAACTTTTATATTTTACATTACATACAAAGTGTATATGACATTTGAAAAATAAATCACCTTAATAACGAACTGTAAATTGATCAACAGCATTTAGTTATGTAATGTCTCTACTCATCTCTAGATATCAAACTGCAATAGATAGATATGCAACAGCTGGAGCACGCTAGGCCACCAGACGCTGTCGAAGGCTGAAGTTATGTCAAACAAGAGTTACATTACATATTTTTCCGCCCTCTCTTCAACGTCTTGGCGCACCCGCAGCAGGGCATCTACGGTTCCCCTACCTTTGGTACACCCGTACATCAGGTTTTCTAAAATTTTGCTCAATACAGGAAGGAGGCAGATAGGTCTGTATGATTTGGCTTGTTGCTTGTCTTTTCCTCTTCCTTTGTAAATGAGCCTGACATCGGCAATTTTCCACTCTCTCGGGAAGTACCCCTTATCAAGGCAATCATTGAAGATTTGCAGTAGCCTATTTTCAATGTAGGGGATACTACACTTCAGAATTGCCGCGTCAATGTTATCGATGCCTGGGGCCCGACCAACTTGTTGCCTATCCACGGCAGCACGTAGGTCCTAAATGACCCATGGTGGGCACAAGTCTGTACCGGGTGGGCATACCGTAGTACGTCGTACAAATCCTTCATCCTCATTGTCCTGGGACGGATCATCCCTAGGGTAGGTTTCTGCAATAAACATTTTTGCAGTCTCTTCCAGAGTGGTTGCCTGGACATTTCCACTTCTTATGTCGGCAATCACTTGTGGCGGGGTCAGTTTGTCTAGGGCCACTCTGTAAGGTATACCCCAGGGGTTCTTAGATGATTCCTGGACTATGAACTCGTCCCAGGATTTCCGTTTCCTTAAATGCAACTCGTTTCGGTATGCCCTGGCCTTGGACTTGTACTCTTCCCGAAGTGCAATGCGCCTATTATCACAAATGCACCTCTGGTACGAACGCCGTGCCTTGTAGAGTTCTCTCTTCATTATTGTCAAGGCAGGCGTCCACCATGGGACAGGTCGAGCTCTCGCCTTCCGTCGCTGGAGAGTTTCCTCTGCGGCGACACAGATAATAGAAGTGATTCGAGATACCTTGTAATCGTCTGTATTATCCGTCTCCGCAACATCCCATTCGTCATTGACTAGTTTTCCCTCCAGCGAAGAGCGGAAGGCATTCCAATTACCTTTGCGAGTACTGTAACCCCTCTCTATGCCGTGGGAACTCATCTCTGCTAAATATTCTATAAGCCTAAAAACAATCGCCTGATGGTCGGAACTCGTCTCAGATCGGAGGGTCCAATCGATAATGCGGCCTGCTAAATTCGGCGATGCTAGTGTCACATCGATCCAACTCTGCCCCCTAGCGCTAGAAAACGTTGGGGTAGCAGAGGGATCGTTCATCACAACTAGCTGGCTTCTTGTTATAAAATCGCCAAGCTTAACTCCCCTTCTGTTACTTCGATTGGATCCCCAGACCGTGTTCCAGGAGTTGGTATCTGAGCATATGATCACGTTTCTAGAAGAAGCTGTGATCGTTTCCAAGGCGGATATGTCTTCGTCAATATCATTGCCATCAGGTAGGTAAGCCGAGCAATTGTAAAAGCAAGGTTTCGCCACCTGATATAGCACGCAACAGTATCCGCCGTGGTATATTGCCTCAGATCCATCACATCGAGGTTCGGGTTATTAACCACTATTGCAGCCCTGGGCCTCCTCTCTCCACTGCCCAGGGCTATAACTCTCGATGTGAGGCCAAACCCCTTGACCATGTTCCCACGGCAGCACGGTTCTTGGACCGCCATTAGTTAATAATAATTAACGTGTGCGAGAGCCAACTTGAGCCAGAGGGAAACGAGTCGGCGACAGTGGTGGTTCCTGGTGGGGTCGGGGAAAACCCGCCCCCCCCCCGCCCTAATCTATAGTCTTACCTAATAAAGATTTTTGGACTAATTACCTATGCGAGAGGTAACTAGTCACGAAAAAAAGGCCGTATTAATTACGGTTTTTAAAATTTTAGTTCGCAAGAAGTAACAATAGATCGCATTGACAGAGTTGGTCGCGGTAGTCGGGGACGTGGGGAAAACCCGACCCCACCAGGAACCACCACCGTCGCCAACTAGTTGTCCCCGCGCTACAGTAAGCTCTCGCACTCGTTAATTTTCATTAACTAATTACTATGGGTTTTTTTCTTTCCTAGCTAATTACCTTTCGCAAAGGTAAATATTCAAAAAGTCCTTATCATGTGGTATAGCGGTGGGGGAGGGGGGGTGGGGCTCCGCCCCACTACCGCGACCAACGTTGTCAACGCGATCAACCGTTGTTACCGGCAAAAAAATGTTATTAATTTTATATTTTATTATTTATAATTTATAATTTTTATATGTTAATATTTTAAATTTTTTTATTTGCATTATTTTTTTTCTGTTAGGATAATTAATATTTCCATTTTTTAATAATACACAGCTATATTCTATATTTATTAACATCTCCCTGTTTTCCTTTTCTCATACATAAAACTTTTTACAATAGTACCAGTATATTATTATGATTCATTTTTTAATAATAAGTTTAATTTGATTAAGATTCCCTTCTATAAACATAGATAAAGGGCATTGATGACCTTAGGGTTTTACGCTTGTAAGCCAAAATAAACAAACATTCTTTGGTATTCCTAGTTCATTCAGAATGTTATACAGCCTATTGCGGTCTATAGAATCATTACGTATATATATATATATATATATATATATATATATATAATTATACCTTTAAGTTAATAATGAAATGTAAAAAATTGTTTTAATGTACTCAAGAATGAGCAGTATGATAAAAAGTATTGTTCATAACACGCACCAACAGTTATGACACTTTTGGTACTAGTGATGAAAATAACTATATGCTAATTAAGGTTCTAGTATTACATAAATGTTTTTTTTTTTCTGTGCTAATCAGTGACCTTTTTTCGCCTAAAACTTAGGCTTTTAACACTTAACAATCTAATGACCAGTATTATTATTTAATCAATATCGAATACCGTGACGTATTGGCTGTCTGAATAGCATACAATAACATAAATATTGACACTTATACTATACTAGCACGAATAATAATATTGCTTCAATAACATTGAGCGTCTAAGGGGTGAGAGGTCAAAGTTGTTGTACAATCCCACAGATTGAAAACTGTATTTAGCCTGATTAATAAAAAGAAAAAAAAGTTACCCTAATTTTAGATATAATAAAACAAGTACAAAAGAGGAAAATTCGTTATATCTTTATGTCAAATATATAAATCCATTTTTCTAATAGATAGAGTAACTTTTCGTAAATTAGATTTTGCTAGAGAATGTAACTTTTATATTTTACATTACTTACAAAGTATATATGACATTTTAAAAATAAATTACCAGTTAAACTAATAGACCAGGTTTTGAATCTAGACTTCACTTCTATAACGTTTTATGCATCAATAAGAGCATCCATCCTTACGCGTCTCATTCTTAGAAAAATAAATCTATAAATTTTTATCCTTCCTTTATTTATAAATTCCTTCACCGGCGGTACTTTCGGGATCGATTGTATATTTTACAAAGCATAATATAATCACAAAAAATTTCGCGTTTGCGGAGGCGCATAGTCATTTTTTTTTTTAATCCTTTAAAATATTTTTTTCTTTTTCGATTCCCACTCGTGGAAATGATTCTGTGGACTGGTGAATAGCCGATACGGGACTATTTTTTATTAGGCACTAATCAGACAAACTCCTATTTTTAAACTTTTATTCTAGATTTTTTTAAATTATTTTATTTTTAGTTATTTATTTTCTTTATCAGTTTCAGTCAGAGTTCGCGGTATCTGTACACTGGAAGGTATTTCTACTTCAAAGGAAAAACACTTACCAGAGTGTAATTAGAACCCGCAATTATCTGTTTTTTTATATTCTCATGCATGCTGAGATCCAAATTCAAAAAGTTTTATGTTTCAGACAACATTTTATTTCAATTTGTGTATTGGGGGGAAAAAAAGGACATTTTTTTTTTTTATATCATTGAAAATTTCAAAGAAATATTATATTATGAATTTGTTTTTGAGGCTATTAAAAATTTGTGAGACCTCAAGCGTTAGGCTTCAAGAATTAGTTTGGACAAAAAAAAAGAATGATGCTTCATATGTTGAAAACACCACATTTTTGGACCCAAAACACAAATTTGACATTCAGTGGTATCTAATAGAGCTTTTTTGCCTTTGTATTCGTTTTAAGCTTACTGAAAACATAAACAAAATTTCTTTTGAAGGGAGGATTTTGATACAAAAACCATGCATAGTTAAACCTTCAAGAAGGTAGAAATGAAACCATGTCAAATTTATTTGTAAAAACTCAGTTTCCCGAAGATCATGTAATGTGAATGTAAGAAAAAAAAAATGTTTTGGAATGTTATGAAACCAATATTTGCAACGACCCTCAATTTCCAAATGCAGAGACTAGAGAAAGAAGGGAGGATGGAGCGGATTACAGTGCGGTATTGAGTGGCGGAGGTTGAGCCAGCTGGATAAGACAATGGGAAATACCTTAGGGAAATATATGGATATTCCCCCCCCCCCCTCCCATCCTTTGGTTGCTACCACCTACAATTATTCCTCAACCAATGGCCACTGAATCTCTTTAGGGTTCGTCTTATTGGAGTGCTGTTGGTAATTTTGTTTAATGGAGTGGAAAGAACTTAATAAGTTCTGTTGTTAATTTTGTTTAATGGAGAGAGAGAAATTAATAAATAAACTCTTTTTTTTATTATCGCGTTCTACATCTTTCAAATAAATTGGTAAAAGTGATAATTGAACGAGAGAGAGAGAGAGAGAGAGAGAGAGAGAGAGAGAGAGAGAGAGAGAGAGAGAGAGAGAGAGAGAGAGAGAGAGAGAGAGAGAGAGAGAGAGCAATAAAAGATTGTTACTTAAAGTTATCCAGAAATGTTCATTGATTAAATGGTACCTAGAGTACCAGCAATCTGGGAAGCCAACTACACAATGACACACATTCTCCGAGAAAATATAGCAGCCATGGCCAGTTCCTTAAGGCGGGATCATGATTTCACTAATATAAATATCAAAGTTGCAGAACATGAAATTTAGCATAAACCATCTCCTTCATTTCATATTATCTCATTTCTGAGTAAAGATACAAATAAAAGCGTGGGAGTTTTCGTTGTGCTAACTTCCTTCTTTTTATGTATAAATCTAAGGGGATATGATAAATTATTCACAAATATAAATAATATTTAGATGAGTAGGCGGTTTGCAAAATCGATCATTAATTTTTAAAAAAGGAAGAAGCTGGATAATTTATAGTTATTTGCATTATTTATATTTATTACTTCACAAAAAAATTTTAACTGGAAGTAAAGTTATTTGTATCTCTACTCAGGAATAACATAATTATAAAATGCAGGAGATGGTTTTATGCTAAATTTCATGTTCTAAACTTTTATGTTTAACATTTTTCATTTGGAATAGATGTCGAGTTATGTTTAGATCGGGGTAGATGTTGGATCAAGTTTCCAACAAAATGGTAAAAATTACCGAAACACAAAAAATGCCAAAATTACGCGGATTTAAGACCAATAGGTGCTTTAACGGTTTAATTAGTTTCCCTCCACAGGAGTGAGTTGATTTACTATTGATCACACACACTTATATATATATATCGTATAGCTGTTAATTCATTAATTTTTGTGAGCAACTAAATTGCTAGGTATATAAGGGTGATTCTCACCAAAGTGAACTTTTTACCGCCTTTTTATTTTAAATTTTATGGTTACAAATAATCATTTTTTTTGGTATAATAGTATTCCTTTGGCTATAAGAAGCAAGGAGTCGACGTGGTAGAACACCAATTCACTTTAAACGTGATATAAAGATGACTAAAAAAATTATGGAATGAATTACCAGACCTTTGGGATTAAAAGGATCGCAACAGTGTTTGCAAGATAGCATTGATGTCCTCGGCTTCTTGACTTATCTCTACAGGTTATATACCCGAGAAATTGAACTCTCATTTCTTCTTTTTCAATTAAAAATGGTCTTGATTAGCTTCATTTAACCTCTAATTTTGACATCCGCTCAAAAGGGATAGTTACGACCCACACTGCCCCTCTTAAGGGTCCTTTTCACTTGAAATCATGGAAACAATAAATTACGAGATATAGGCCACAACCAGAATCTGCATTTCAAATGTTTTAGTACCATAGTACATACCATAGTAACAACAACTGAATATGAAGCAAAGTAACATTAAGAAAAGTAACAAAATTTAGAACAATAAATAAACAAAAAAAAACTACAGAAGAAAATAACCAATCAAAAAAACGAGATGAGGGCTAACAGGGAATGGCGTGGGTATCTTGCAATCTGGTAAGAAAACAGACAAGTTCTATATATATATATATATGTAAATATTCACTGCTATGATATATAGGTATTAAACAGCTTTAATGCCCACCTTCTTGTAACTCTTCTGACCATCACTCGTTGCTGGAGTGCGACTGTCTCATTAACCTGACTTAATGCAGATTTTAAGGGATCAGTTTTTAACTGATTACCATAACTGATCTGTAAAATTAAGTAATAGTAGTAATAATAATAATAATAATAATAAAGGCTTAACGAACCCGAGGTTCGATGCCGACACCACCAATCGCTCCCTGCACACCTCCATCCATCGAACGTCTTCCAGACCTAACTTCGATAGATCCGCCCTAACGCAATCCTCCCACCTCCGTCTCGGCCTGCCCCTCGGACGTTTCCCATTCGGCACCGCGCTTATTAATCTTTTCGGAATACGTTCACAGCCAAGTTTTGCAATTTTACACGCCCATTTTATTCGTCTTGCTGCAATCACGTCAATTATATTTACTGGGTAAAGTTCACTCAGTTCGGCGTTGTGTAAGCGTCTAAATTCTCCGGTTATTTCATCCCTCTTCGGTCCAAATATTTTACGCAGTACTTTATTTTCAAAAACTCTAAGCCGTTGCTGATCCCTCAATGTTAGCGGCCAAGTTTCGCATCCGTAAACGACCGTTGGAAGAATAATAGTTTTGTAAATCCTAATTTTTAGGTTTTGGGACAGAAGGCGGGAGCTAAGCAATTTCGCGACTGAAAAGTAGCAAGCATTACCGGCTTTTAATCTAGCCTTAATTTCCTCATCGATTTCGTTTTTTCTAGTTACCATCGCCCCTAAATATCTAAATTTCTCTACCTGTTCAAACGTATACCCCCCTACATTGATATCAGCGAAATCCTCACCACTTTTACGACTAACCATATATTTTGTCTTATCCGTATTCATTTCCAGTCCAAGTTCTTGTCCGGCTTTCATCAACGTTTTTGTGTTTATTTCTATGGTTTCCACGTCCTCCCCAAGCAATACTAAATCATCGGCATATCCGAGCACGGGTATATTCCCTCCCAAATTCAAACCCTTTCCGGTACGTGTCACCTCACTAATGGCATATTCCAGTGCTAAATTAAATAAAACAGGTGAGAGAGAATCTCCTTGTTTCAAACCAGAGCGGACCTCGAACTTCTCAGGAAAATAATTACCGATTCTAACTTTATTGAACGTTTCAGTCATACACATTTTTACTAAGTTTACTAATTTTTTTGGTATTCCCTGCTCGACCAGAATGTTATACAACTTTTGGCGGTTAATAGAGTCATATGCCTTTTTGAAATCGAAGTAATAGTAGTAACATAAATAAAATATATGTAAGTATAAATATACATGAGTGAATTTTTTCATATAGTTTAATGGGGAATTAAAAATCTCTAGTAATGGTAGTGATAAAAAAAAAAAAAAAAAAAAATGATATTTAACAAGTGACCTGTTGAAATACAAGATATTCGTTAGGTAGGGGTATTCCATATCAAATCAAAAAGAGATCTGAACCTGTAACTAAGTCAGATCATGATTTTGGAAGTAGTATGGTAGTGGAAGTAACCTTTTTGTTAAAAAAAAAAAATGTTATTCTATCACAGCCTGACTAAATTTCAAAGGTGAAAAACTATTTTATCACATAATAAAAAAAGCTGACATGCTGCCAGTCGGAAAAAAAAAAAATAATAAAATAGATTTTTCGATTAATATGCCAATATAAGTGAACTATCCTAAATTTTAAACAAGGGTGTGTCAGAATTATATTAGCAATACTTTTCACTACCTATTTAAAGTTTATTATCTATAAAAAATATTGCAGCAATGAAAATTTAAAGCCTTCCCAGTAAAAATTTTAATATTGAGGCGCTACTGATATGAGTATACTTGCTGAACGGCAATACATAACGACCTAAAATAAAAGACGAGTTATATGTTATCATATCACTGGTGTTTGGGCAAAAGAACTTAAGCCATCAAATGTGAAGCTTAAAAAACAATTTACCAAGCTGTTAAAAAATCTTTATAAAGTCTTTCTGATTGTATTTCTTTTTTCCTAAATAACAAATGAAACTATATTATTTCAACAGAGTTTTGTAATAAATTATGAATTTTAAGAAGATGAGCCAAAAGAAATTTTTATGCTTAAGCCCTTTTGCCCAAATACAAATTATATACTATCTTTTAACCCAATTTTTATCCACTTTGCTACTTAGCATCCCTTTAGCCATTGTATGCTAGAATTACATTTATTGAAAAAAAAAAAAAAAAAGAGAAAGTACTTTTACAAAATTAAAAAAAAAAGTTTTAGTTTTTTTTTTTTTAAAGATATTGTATTTTTAGAATATGGTCATGTGGTATTTGAAAAGAGAGAGCACAGAATGAACACTCCGGGGTGAAGCTCTGGATGTCCTCCAGGCCCTAAACGCCGACTACCACTATGATTTCAACACGTTAATAAGCCGACTGGAGATGCCTTTTGGTCACGCCCACTTTGAACAAGTGTACCAGTCCCAGCTGAAGAACAGAAGGCAGCAGAGACTATCCAGGAGTTCGAGGTGGACGTTGCGAGGATGGCAAGACTGGCTTATCCAGCAGGCCCAGAAAGTTTGTTGGAGTGCTTAGCAGTCCAAGCTTTCGTTGACGGATTAAGGGACTTGGAGCTTCAGAGAGAGGTATGTCTCACTCGCCCTAAATTACTAGTAGACGTTCTATCATCAGCGTTGGAATATGAAGGGACTATGGAGGCTTCTCGCAGCCATGCAAGAGCCCGGGGCATGAACAGTACCGACTGCAGCGCGGGGAAACAGGAACCGGCGTACCCAAACAACCTGGAAGTGGTGCTTTTAAAAGTTGTGAAGGCGCTTGATTCTCGGAGAAGGAGACCAGTACGGTGTTGGGGGATGCGGAGAACTCGGACACGTCAGGAGAGCCTGCAAGAAGCAGGCCGCTACTGACGCACCAAAATCCCTGGGAAACTTAGATACGACCTATCTCCTATAAGTAGGAGTCGACCACTCCTGGAGGGCGACATCGACCCAACGACGTCTTCAAGACCCTCCCCTTGTGGTGTTAGCCTCTTTGGGGCGCAGATCCGGTAGTCTATATGTGGACGGCATCGTCAATGGCACGAGATACGCCATGTTGATAGACACCGGTGCTACGAAAAATATAGTGTGCCCGAAGGTGGTTGGCGAGAATAGGCTGTCGCCCTCCAGGTGGCGACTGAGGACCGCTACAGGAGATGCAGCATAAGTATTCGGGGAAGCAGAAGTAAAGATACAGTTGCGTTCAAACTGTGTCTCGCATTCAGCACTGGTGGCTGATATAGAAGAAGAAGTTATTATCGGCATTGACCTAATGAACTTATGCGGTTTTCAAATAGACCTAAAACGGCAAGTCGTCAATGTAGGTATGGACGAACTGTTCCGAGAATCGGCCAGCTTAGAAGTCACCTTAGGTGAAGACATGGAATTTCCTGTATGGTGTGAGACCATTGTAGTAGCTCGGCTTATATTTCAATCCACACAAATCAGCCGAATCGTTTTAAATTTTAAGATCAAATAAATCTGTCTTACTGGATTAGTTATTCTTACTGGGAAAGTTATTCATATGTTTACAGTCTTGAACCAATATTCTCAAAACGATCAAAAGCCACATTTTTCATTTTACCTATTCCATTTCATTTTCATTAGGACAGCGTCTATCGTGTCAGCTAGAAATGAAATAAGAATTAGAGAGTTTTTTCTTTTACCAAACTTAATTGAAGTACTGTCAGTTAAATTCACCATGTACAGTGATCACTAGTCAGGTAATTTACTGTTATGTTGTCCGTTTATAACGGATTTATGAACTTAACCAGGGCTGACATACTAACATCTGACCAGTGATTTCTCCATTTCAGTTGCATTTACCGCTTTTGTTTATATTGTTAAGCAAACATGGGGCCAGTGAATGGGAAATTAAGGGCGAAGGGGTCCTAGCGACGGCTTAGTGTGCGGCCTCCCAGGAATTCACTGCCTTACTCACCTCTCCTATTACAAACCGAAGAGAAATACCAGGACAATCCACGTACCAGTGGTGCTGCTTAGTTCAGGAATAAACGAGGCATGTTCGATTAGTATAAAATATTCGAACACTAACACAGATCTGGATTCACAGTAGTAGTGAATTAAAAAAGAGAAAATAAAAATTCTCCCATGGAATAGAAGAACACAAATTAAAATTAGAAATAGAAGGTTAAATGATATACTGCGCGTTAATAGTGTGTGTTTAACTGTGTAATAGTGTCTTTAATCTTTAGTTCGTTGTTCATTAGTTTGTGTTATTATTTACTGTTTCCAATGTTTTCTTGAGTTTTATTGTTGTTTCAGTTTATTGCTTTTTCTTATTTTATTTTTTAGATTTTTAGTGAAACATTAGGTTAGGTTAAACCAAGTGGTTATCTACGAGGTTCATACTTCCTCAACTGTTCACTAATAAAGACATTTGAATTGAGGAAAGGTAAGAGACTAGTCAAGTTTTTGATTTAAGTTGAGTTCTTTGAGACTTTTTTTTCCTAAATAGTTAATCTTAAAGAACTTATTACTAGTTAGGTTAGTAGTTAACTTGGTTTCTTATACTGATTATTTTTATAAATAATCGGTCAAAAGTCCTCCTAAAGTTTGTAATAAGCGTGTAAAGATGGAGGAAGACTGTGTTGAAGATGAAGGCACTCAATCACAACAGCCTTCTGCCAAAAGGCCTAGAAGCAGAGCTTCTGATTTGGCGGAGGAACCCGAAGGAACTGCTTGTCTTTTGCAGGAAGCTAAATCTATTCAAGGCAACTTAACAGTTTTCCTACAAAATCTTGATAAAAAAATTAGTAATAAAGCGAGGAATCATATAAACACCAAGATTAATCGATTGGTCGATATCATTAATACGGTATTCACTAAAAATAAAGAATGTGGGCAGAAATTCACGTAGCTTCCGGTCTCGGACCTGGTTCAGAAGGTAGTAAAGGAAACCCTGATGTCTTCTTGAGTCCTAAACTTTATAAAAGATAAAATTAGGGATAATACGTTGCCCATGGTAACTGAAGTGCTACCGCGAGAGGAGGTTTCAACTCAAAGCCCTAAGCAGCCCATTGCTGGACCATCTTATAGCAATGTACCACCAGAGGGTAATGAAAGTTTTCACGTTGTGGCGAGTAAACGAAGCCGAAGGAAGGCAAAGTCGCGCCGAAACGGCCATACAGAAGAAAAGACCAAAACTGATGGAGCATTATCTGAGACGTCTCCTCGTGATGGTTCATCTACTAAGGTGAAGGTTAAGACACTGGTAGACATAGTAAAGTCACTGCCTACAAAACCAACTCCGACATCCAAACCGACCTATCTCACAATCGGTGGATCTGGTAAGAGCCCAGTGGACATTATAAATGGGTTGCCATCCCCTACTGAAATTGGGGTCAATGCATCCATAGTGCGAGCAACAAAGGGAGGCTCGATCTTGGTCCGCATAGAAGACAGCTCCCACGCCACAAAGGTCATTGGGTGGAAGGGGCTCCGCGATAACGGCTTACATGCCAGACTTGCCTTAAAGAAAAAGCCAAAACTGGAAGTTAATGGTGTACCTCATGCATGGGAACCAGCGGAATTATCGAGGTTTTTGTGGGAACGAATACCTGATAAGTCAGTCCCCACTCCACTGGTCCATGACGACCTTCGCCCACTATTTTCCACTGTATCTAGGAATGGTCTCACAAAGACGTGGGTGCTAGAGGTACACCCCATAGTTCGTTTCAAATTGTTGGAACTGGGTACATTGAATGGAGGATGGTGCTCTTTATCATTAAAGGACTACCTTGATGCCCCTCGTTGCACTAAGTGCCAGGGCTACGAGCATACTAAGGCTGCATGCACGGCGGATAACGTAGTTTGTATTTGGTGTGCAGCAAATGGGCATATCATGAAGACTGTCCAAAGAAAAAAGCAATGGCTGACCCTACTTGTATAAATTGCAAGGCAAATGCTCGACCCAGCGAAACAAAACACAAGTCTGGGAGCCGGGAGTGCCCTGTGCACTTGACGTGGTGCAAAGAAATGGCGAAAAGGACTTTCTATGAATAAACTAACTATCCTCCAGCTTAACATGGGCCGAAGGCGAGTTGTAGCAGAAGAGCTTCGCGCTCTTTCTCATCGCTACGACATTATGGCGGTCCAGGAACCCACTTGCTGTGGAAACATGGTCACGGGGTTTGGCCTCACGTCGAAGGTTTACTCGGTGAGTTTATCACAAGGAACCAGCTGGTGGAAATAAACGATATCACTGCCTCCCCTACGTTCTCTGGTGGAATGGGGGAGAGTTGGATTGATGTCACGCAGGCTTCACCAACACTCGCAGGGCGCATAGTCGATTGGACCCTCAGACCTGAAACGAGTTCTGACCACAAAGTCCTGGCTTTTAGCTTGCAACAGGATATAGATTATTCCCACGGCACTCAAAAGGGTTTTGTGACCCGCATTAGCTACTGGAGTACCTTTCGGTGCATGCTCGGGGGTAAAATTGTCGATGAAGATTGGGAGGAGGGGCATTATGATTATCCTGATGACCTGGAGTACAGAGTGACCGATATTATCTTAGATGCCTCAGAGAATTCCCTTCAGCACCGAAAGGTGAGGGTCAAACCTGTTCCATGGTGGACGCCGGTCCTAACAACGATGAAGAGAGAGCTCTACAAGGCCCGGCGTTCGTACCAGAAGTGCAGATGTGACGAGAGGCGCACTGCACTTCGGAGCGAGTATAAGTCCAAGGCTAAGGTGTACCGCAACGAGGTGCGTTCACGGAAGCGAAGATCCTGGGACGAGTCCCATACAAGGTCGCGTTGGGTAAATTAGTTCCTCCGCAGCCGCTAGCAGCCATCAAACATGCTGGTGCTGAAGCTACTACTCTTGAGGAATCGGCTGCCCTATTTATACAAGCGACAATCCCAGCGATGATTCGTCCCAGGACAGTGAAGAGGAGGCCTTTCTACGGCGCACGACGGTATACCCTCCAGGCACGGACTTTTGCCCGCCATGGGACATATTCTACCTTCGTATTGCCGTGGATAGGCAGAAAGTTGGTCGCGCTCCAGGACTGGATGCTATTGATGCGGCGATTTTGAAGAATAGTATCCCCTTAATAGAAGATCGACTATTAACGATCTTCAATGATTGCCTGGACAGGGGATACTTTCCGAAGAAATGGAAAATCGCCGATCTAAGACTCCTCTACAAGGGAGGGGGAAGGGATAAGCAGCTTCCTAAGTCATATCGACCTATATGTCTCTTCCCTGTGATAAGCAAAGTTCTGGAGCATCTTATTTTAGCCAGTTTACAGCCGGTTCTAAGAAAAGCAAGCCATCCACGTCAATACGGATCAACAAAAGGTAAAGGAACCGCTGATGCGCTGCTTCGAGTTCGCTCAGACGTTGAACAGAGGGCGGAGCGGTATGTCATGTTACTGCTTTTCGATATAGCCTCCGCTTTTGACAGCGTCTGGTGGCCTCTGATACTCCAGCAGCTGCAGAAGTATGATGCCCCTAGCAACTTATATGCCCTCGTCAAAAGCTACCTCCAGGACAGGTTCGTGAGGATTCGAGATAGCTCCTTTGAAGTAGAAGCTCCGATAGAGAGGGGATGCCCTCAAGGATCGGTTCTTGGGCCAGCTCTATGGAAGCTGGTATTTGACGAGTTGCTAGGGGTGCTTGAGGAAGAGTGGTTCCTTGCAACAGCCTACTTCGATGACCTGGCGGCTGTAGTGGCATCCAACAGCAGAGCCGGTTTAAAAGCTGAAGCAGAACGATGCGCCAACCTGGTAGGAAGATGGTGTGAGGCGAAGAAGTTGAAAATGGCAGCTGAGAAAACTGAGGCCATTCTTCTAAGAGGGAAAACTGATAGGGCACACCCTATAACCTCGTGATTGAGGTTTCAAGAATACGTCCAAGTGAGGTAGTCAACTACCTTGGTGTGAGATTCGGTAGGGGATTTAACCCCTCACTTGGAATACCTCAGAAATAGGGTGGCCCTAGTCTTAAACGGGCTGAGTCGTCTAGGGGGCGCCTTCTGGGGTCTCAGATATCCAGCGACGATGACCAGTTACAACGGATTAATACAGGGTATTCTGAGATACGCGTCCCCCGGATGGTTCAAGAATCCCTCACAGCGGCAGATACGCAGGTGGGCGTCGCTTCAGCGTACTGCTCTGCTACGAGTCACAAAATCATACCGAAGTGTTTCTCATGAGGCGGTGCAGGTCCTAGCAGGAGGGGTACCTCTCAACCTTCTCCTGCGTGAAGATTCCTTAAAGGATGTCCTTAAAAGGGAAGGCTCAGCAGCTCTACCGGAAAATATCCGCAAGAGAATTGCTGAAAACCCAAGAAAATGGAAAAGAACAATGCGAGAAGTCACAATTGATGAATGGAACCGGAGGTGGGTGACTACAACGAAAGGAGCTACGTTGAGGAAATATTTCCCCACCGTCCGATCACGGTTATTGGCGACTTGGGTTATTCCGGATTATTGGGTTTCGCAATTTCTCACGGGGCATGGGGGTTTCCGCGCCAAACTGCATAGTCTTGGAAAGGACATAGATCCCCCATGCTCTAGATGCAGGGTTCCGGAGACGGCTGAGCACATCATTGTGGACTGCACACTCTTTGAGGCACTTAGGGCCAAACTGTTGAGAGAAACTGGACTCTACGTAGTGGCAGAAAACGATTTACCTCAGCTGGTAACTGAGGAAAACTACCCGTACTACAAGTCCTTTGTGTACGGGTGGAAAACTGCTGTTGGCTTTGCCCATTTCAATTTGACAATTAAGGGACCTTTGACTGGAAGACCGCCTGAAGGAGGAGATGAAGAAGAAGGCCAGGAAGAAGGTGGTTTGGGGAGCTGAAAAACTGAAGTAGGAAGAAGAAGAAGAAGAACAGAAAAAACATAACAACATTAACTGACGTATACCTCCAACGATTTCCAATAGCAACATTTGAAATGTTGCCAACACCCGTGTTGCCGAAAGGCAAGGAAGGGCGAAACAAATAAATAAATAAATAAATTAAGATTACACAAGTAAAATCATATGTTTCTCAAGGAAGAATAATTATAATAAATCGTAGATAGTAGTAAACATTTAACGTGAAACAAAAACAAAACATATGATATAAAAGAGTTCTAGAATTGTTGGAACAAACTGTTAAACTATATGTTTGTGATTGTTCTAGTGCACGTTCGTGGCTGTTCGAAAATCTACGCTCGTCGAGAACCTTTTGCTCTGTTCTGATTCAGACTAAATGTAAGGAGCGATGGACGAGAATTAGTCCAGCTATTAAGCTATTTATTGTAACCTTGTTAATTTTAGTTTGTCTATTGTGTTTATATAGACAATGTTCATATATAAGCAATTCCATGCTTATGTATTTATAGGGATATTCATATTAGTATTCATAAGGACTTGTCCCTTGACTCATGATAGATGTTATAATTTATATTTTGGCAATGTCGATTCTGTTAAATTACAATTACATTTATCGATACTTAACTAGTATCGTCAAGTCCATAACTATACATTGTACCTATGTATATCTCTTAACGCCCTACCTTGGTCAACGGACCTCTTGCAACTCTACTTAACATAAACTGTACCTGCAACCTCATTCACAACGGAATTTGACCCACTAGCTTCATTCAAACTACTTTTGTCCCAACAAATGTCCAAACAACTGAATCTCTAATTTATAACTTGCGCAATGATTAACCTGAAGCACATCCCACACGAAGACCCAAACGGTGGACTAGTTTATCTCCGAATGATTAGCGTTCTACCATAGGAGGATCCATGACTATTTTTGGCGTTGGGTGAGATTCAATAATTTTACTTTTGATACTCGCTTCCTTCTGACTGTAATGCCTTGACATTGATTGATTTATCTATTTTGTTTCCTGATTGACACTAATGGAATGATAAAAAAAAAAATGATAAAAATGTTAGCAAATAAAAGGCTAGTTTGATATCCATCTTATTATTTATTAATGTTTCCAACGGAAAATTTTTGACAGCGCTGAAGACCCCGAAGAATGGGCAGGCGCAGTGTCAGGCAGTCGGACCTTCAGTCTCCGGCAGAACTCCGGCCGACTTACACCGCAGGGCTCTGCCAGGTAAAACCGATAACACACGTAACATTCTACATGTCTTATATGATCACCTCAAATTGAAATAATTTTCCTTAAAATTCACTTTCTAAATTTTGGCTTATCTATTTCAGCTATTTCAAAAGCTTTTAATTCTTTGACATATTAAATATTAGTGAACCACGTTTTTTTTTTTTTTTTTTTTTTTTCCATAACAAATTTACTTGATAAACATACCAATTTAATACATATATTAGAGCGTTATGTTTTTTTTATTTTTTTATTGTAATGAATTATTAAATTGATTTTTAAATTATAGTTTTCAAACTGTATTTAATTTTCTCAACTATTTTTCAAGAGCAATTGTAATTTTAAAGTCGTCTTGAAGTAATAAATTTTTCAAAAGTTATTTTTAATTTTAAAAGATTCGAATGGTGGTAATGAATGTTTTTATTTATAAGGAAAATTAATTTATTGCATTAAATAAATAAAATATATAAATTGAAACATTTACGTCATGTTAATTTAGGTGGTCTTCGTGTCCTCAATGTCACGAAGGCTTATTGTAATTAATTAGAATGGTGTCAAAAGCAGCCATTTCAATTAAGTGATTGGTAACGTTGAGGCTTTTAAAAGTTTAGTGTTATGTAAATATTTGGGCAAAGAATGTCTGTGGAAATCGATGACACCAAATTATAGGAATCATTAAATATAAATGAAATATTCTGGCATTGGTAGCTAAAGAATAATAAGCACTGCAAACTTGTAAACATCCAACGGGTAGACCAAGACATAGGTGGGAGGATGTTATAGGAGGTTTGGGAGAAATATGTTAAAAAATGTGTTGGGATTAACATCCAATATTTGGGTTCCCTTAGCCATTAAAATATTATTATATCTATTATTTTCAACAATTCATGATGATTAAAGATTTTCACTCATTGGTGAATGGAATGAAAGAGAGATTTTTATTGGTCTTTATCAACTACAACAATTTTATAGTCACAGGACGTAAGGAAGAGCTGTAAGCATAGTAAGTTCAGACAGAGAAACAGTTAACCAGTGAGAGAGAGAGAGTGAGAGAGGGGGGGGGAAGAGGATACACATGTGACAATGAAATAAGTCTGTAACAACACAAATGTTTTTAAATTTTAATTGACATAACGTAAAGTTATATTTAATTGCTCCGCTCAGAAGGAGAAGGGGTGGGTCTTTCATGCTATTTCTTGGGAAATGGAATATCTACTTTTGGAGTAATCCTGTAAAAATATTTTAACAAACGAAAAAAAAATTATTTGTAAAGGGCGCCATGTTATTTTCTTTTTTCCGGGAATAACGAAACCCTGGGTGAGGAAACGAAGAGGTGATGACAATAAAAATCAGGTCTGGGCTCAATATGGCGTTTCTGCCTCCTGTATCTAATTATTTGAAATGGCGTCACCTTTACAGAGTATTATTCAACCAGAACAAAAAAAAAAAAAACTATAGAGTAATGAGATAACATATTATATTTTAATAATTTCATATTATTGTTTTAAAATTATCATATTATATGTTAAAAAAAGAAATGAAGAAAATAAATACAAATCCAATAAATCTTCTAATATGAAGAAATTAAAAAAACTAATATTATCCTCTAACAAAAAAGAATAACTAATCTAATCTTAGTTTGTGGCTGACCACCATTTTAAATTATTTTTAAATAATTTATTTTTTGAAGAGAAAAGATTTGGCTCCGCCGGGAGTCGAACCCGGGTCTCCTGCGTTACATGCGAGGATGCTAACCACTATACCACAGAGCTCGGCTCAAGGCAGAGCAAATCCTTCCTTATAGGATCGGTATCAGTGAAGAGGAAGGATTTGCTCTGCCTTGAGCCGAGCTCTGTGGTGTAGTGGTTAGCATCCTCGCATGTAACGCAGGAGACCCGGGTTCGACTCCCGGCGGAGCCAAATCTTTACTCTTCAAAAAATAAATTATTTAAAAAAGAATAACATTCAATAGAAAAAAATATACCTAAACAACACTGAACTCAAACAAAAAAAAAAAAAAAATGAATACTTGTGATATGACATAAAATAAAATAGCAACCAATTTACAATAAAATTGTTTTTCACACACACACACACACACACAAAAAAAAAAACATAGCTCCGTTTTACCCGACCATAAAAGTCTATAATTGGGTACCTACAGTTGCTTCGTTACATTCACACCTTCGAGAGTCTCCACAGCCGTTTTCGCGTCCGCCGCGGCACCTGCTCTAAATTCCCTTCCGGGTGTCTCCAGTTTTCCTTTTTCTGGTATCCTGGAGTTGCCAGAACAATCGCCGGTTCCTCCAGATTACTGTTTTTTGGCGGACATCTTACCACAGTCTCTCGTGGCTTTTACTCTGACTCTCTGACTCCGACCGACCCCTGGCCAGTACCCAGCTATCCACTCCTTAATTCTTCCTAACCATTACCTATCAACGAACATCTATTTATATTTTTAAATATCTATTTACAACTATTTATAGCATTTATTCACATCTATTTCCAACATCTATAATTACTATAAGTGAAGCCATTCACAATTTAGTTTTGTGGTCTATTTTATTTCCCTAATAAAATAAAATTGCAAAAATTTCCGACTGTTACATTGTATAAAATGGAATATATTACAATTTGATTTAATATTGTCTCAACATAAAAAAAAATTGACTACGTTGATGATTGTAGAAAAATTAAGTATGAAACTTCAGATATGCTCTCTTGAATTTGAGTGGAAGCCCCGAAACGCCTGAAAAAATTAATTTTAAAAAAAGAAAGAGCCTTCAGCAATAAAAACCTGATTAATGGTCTTTTTAATTTTACATATAATAAATAATTTAATAATTATCTTCTCTAGGAAGCATCAGAATATTTTACCGATATTATTTAAAAGTTTAAGAGTTTATTTAAAAGATTGTTTTTGGATAATGATTATTCCGCTATATCCTCCGTTTCATTTTAAAGAACCTATATCATGCTCTGATGATCAGATATCATAAAAAGAAGATTCTCTCTGAGGCTATAAAAAAAACAAAAAAAAAAACTTTTGAATAATGGGAGAGATAATGATTCAAAAGGCGCAGGACCTCCCTATCATTCCATTTTTCACTGATTGGAAAAAGAAAAGAAAAAAGAAAGTATGTTATATAGAAATGTAAGTAAAATGAATGTTTCAAGGACTTAATACTAATAAAGATTTATTGGCACGGTTTTAACAACAATCACCTTTCGGATGAGGTAGAATGGAGTTCAGTTTTATAAGTATTATTTATTTTTAAAAATTAAATTTAATGAATGTAAAATATTTGCGAAAATTACAGATAATCATTAAAATTTATAAGTTGAATGTATTCAAATGTCAAGTGTTTTCTATTTTCAAACATTTGGTTCGAGGAAAAAGTTTGAAATGCCCAATTGAAAATATCAAGAGCAGTGGTAGGAATACAGGCGTCAATAATACTGATGGTTAATAAAATTCGAGTTATAATACTTAGTATAGAACTTGGTAATGCAAGGTATTAGCGAAATATAAGTAACTAGCTGTACATACTGGTTTCACCCGGAGAATTTAATTTTTTAAATCTATAAAATCTATAAAGTGAGACTTTTTTTGACTCAAACGGTCGATTTCGTAAAAACCAATGTAAAGCGAGATCAAAATGATTTTTATAACAATAAAGAATATACCCAGAGATTGGCTGAAGTTATGCAATTTTAATAAGGGCAGGTGTTCGGAACTGGTAGCAAAGAACCGCTGAGTGAAATTTGGAGAATTTAGGACAAACGGTATGGATTTCTATAAAGAATAAAGAGAATTTCATCTGTATTTACATAGATAATAGCTGTTTATCCCGCTTTCACCTGGGGAATTTCATTTTTCTAATGAAGCGGTCGATTTCGTTAAAAAAACATAGTAAAGCAAGATCATTACGATTTTTATAACATAAAGAATATCAGCTGAAGATCGGCTGAAGTTATACAATTGTAATATGGACAAGTGTTCGCACCTCGTATCAAAGAACCACTGAGCGAACTTTGGAGAATTTACGACAAACGGTATGGATTTCTATACAGACCAAACATACAAACAAATTAACAGAATTTCATCTTTATTTATATAGGTAGAAAGGAAAAAAAAAAAGTGGGAAATTTCAGTGTAAAAATGGTAAGGAAAATAATTTAGGATATGTGTGACTGAGAATTAGAATATTGGGGGGGAGGGGTTATCTGTGAAAAATATTGTCATTGGCAATATTAATTTTCTTCATAGAAGCTAATTTACACGATCTATCGTACGGTTACGGTCACTTACACAGTGATATCCTAATATGTTCAGTGACATTCTTTATGCTGAACATAAGGTAGGTATATTATCCTTAATTTGAGCGTAAAGAATTTTTTTTTTTTTTATGTATAATATATTTTCATTTTAAAATAAGAAAACGAAAATACCATATACGAATAAAATCTCAAAATAATTAAATTTGAAGAGTCATTTGAGAAACTCTAAATTTCCACAGATTTAAATAGAAAGAAAAGTGAACTAAAGTTTCTACTTTTGAACTACGAAATTCGCAGAACTTAAACCATTTTCTCCGACATAAACCGTTTCTGAACTTAAAATTAGAAATGAAATTCTCTCGAATTATACGTGCCGGCATGCTAAATAAGTCAAGGCTTGTTATAAATTTAAATATAAATTTATATTTATAAAATATAAATATAAATTTTTTTTTCTGTTTCCGATCTGCATCTGGTGGTCGGCATTACCAGTCTTTTGTTTAAATCTAAGAAAAAGTTTGGTCCTAATCGCTATAAGAATACGTAGGTACTTTCCGAAGATTTGAATTACTTCAGTTTGTTATTATAATATGTTATTATATAATATTCATCTGATGCTGAAAGGCATTAAAAAATAAGCGGTTTCACTAGTAAAATTATTTATCGAATTTCGGTCTTTTTGTTGAATACATTCAATAAATAAACTTATTGATTGCATTTATGAGGTTACTTAATTAATATTTAAAAAATGTATAATAAATGTGTTTATTATTTAATTTATTCCACATATAAATAGAAAGGCAATTTAATAAATTACATAAGCAGTTAAAACAATAATTAACTGAACTTAACATTAATTAAGTTCAATTGTACTTAATATTCATTAAGTTTAATCGTATTTAATATTAATTAAATCGTAATGGTATAGATATCTATTAGTAACACGAACTGATGAATATTTACAATGGTCTATAACAGTTTCGATTAGTGAAAATTGTTGTTAACCAAACGAACTATAGTTTCTCTAAAATAATGTGTAAATGTGTCAACTCAAGGAAAATAATCAAAAATTGTGAGGGATTAGGATTTGATATATTTTCTCTTCTCTTTCGTTCACCTTTCCAAGTATTATTTTATTCATCCCTTTAAATTTATTCTTCAGGTTTGCCTGAATTCGATAAATTTATAATAGCTATCGGGACCCGCTCAGAATACGAAGTGGTTCACTAGTTACAGAGATTTATTTTAAAATTTTTAAAGGATTGAAAAAAGAGAAAAAAAGTCCTGATTGCCTCTAGTCTTGATAAAATTTGAGCTGAGTTCGATATTTTTAAGTGGGCGCCTTGGGACCAATGTCAGCTTGTTAACTTTCTGAATTTCAAAAGTTTTCTCTCATAGACTGCTGAAGTAGGGATATTTCCCAAACTTCTTATAAAGTGATTTGGTCGCGATGTGAATCATTTTCGAAATGATATTAAAGTGATAAAAAAAAAGTGGTAGTCCTACTACCTACAAGATAATTCCGAAATAATATTGATATCTGAATAAAAATATTTGAATACATTGAAATAATTAAAATTATCTTATGAAATGTTTCAAAAAATCCAAATCTGGAGTGGAGCGCGCATCAAACAATGGGCTAAAACTTCCACTTACTATCCTCGTTTTTTTTTTACTGAAAATATACATCAAACCGAAAACGGAGCACAAAAATGTTTAGTTCGACAATTTCCGTTTCGTACGACATTTCGTATCTAAGATGATGTAATTCTAAGACCCTGTTCATGCACAGACACACACACACGGAGACCATTTCGCTGGACTTGGTTATTTTGACTCAAGAGACTCCAAAACGTTTGTTTGTTTGTTTGTTTGGTTTGGGAGGGCGTAAAACATCTAGGTCATCAACGCCCGTAATTTAATTATTCTAGTGCTAGTTCTGATGGGCCCACTGACCCGAGACAGGCAGGGAGTCCAGCGAGCGGCAGCCCCGGGCACCCAGGGGCAGGCCAAGGTCCAGGGGGCGTCCAAGTCCCACATGTCAGGCGGTGGCTTCATGCTATTCAGGACACGAGGACTGATCAGAGGATGTGGATAAAAACCATATTGGCCACCTCCTTATACACTAGTACATTCCACTAATGTTTACAATATATTATTTTATGGAAAAGTCCAAATCCTCTCAGGTCCTCGGAGCTAACGTGCTCTGTGGGACGAATGGCGTCCCCGCAGACCCCAGCGTCCGCCCCAGGGCGCCCAAGGCAGCAACACCCACCCGGCGCCCCGCCGTCCCACGCCAGAGGGCTTTTTTTATCCTTATTGTCATGGAATATTTAAATTACTTTACGAATATAACTAGATAGCCTAAGGCAATGAAAGATATATGGTAAATAAATGCTTGACACAAAAGAAAATTTAGCTAATTATTAGATGAAATTATGAATACTGAATACTATAGAAGACTGGCAGTTAGATATCGTTTATCAGTTTACTATTTGTAAGGAAGTTTACAACACTTTCTATGATAAATTGGTCATTTTTTAGCGCCAGAGAAATATCGGGTGGTATTTTGAATTTATGTAATAATGGTTTGTAGTGGTAACACTCCTCAAAAATGTGTTTAATTGTTAGATCGGCAGAACACTTTTGGCATTTCGGCGGTGGTTCCTTAGTTATGAGGTGAATATGTGTTAGCCGTGTGTGACCAATTCTAAGGCGGGCAACAGCGACCTCCTCGCGACGTTTGCTGTTGTTAGATGTGGCCCATGCTCTTACATCTCTCTTAATTGATTTTAACTTAGAGGGTGGACTTTCATCCCACATTGCTTGCCATCTTCTACTAATGCATTCTTTAAGGGGACGAGCTAGCTCTGGGGGAGTTAGGATGGCTGTTCCCCTACCTGGGAGTGTTAGCGCATCTTTTGCAGCTTTATCGGCCATTTCGTTCCCGATAATTCCTATGTGTCCAGGAGCCCAGATGAAGTAAACGGTTTTATTTATCTGTTCGAGCATTGTTAAGTAATTATGAATCCGCTGAACGATGGGGTGGTTTGAATACATGTCATTTAATCCTTGGAGGGCGCTGATTGAATCGGAAATTATAGCAATGTTGTCTGTATTTATGTTTGTCATTGAAAAATATAGGGCTGAGGCTATAGCGGTTAATTCAGCTGAGTAGATGTTACAGAGATGATGCAGTTTTTTCTTGTGGGTTGAGTGCGGTGTAATGAAAGCGGATCCTGTTGACTCGTCTGATTTCGAGCCATCTGTGTATATTGCTGTATGAACGGGTAATGTACTAATCAGTTTTTGGAATGCTTCTTGGTATTTTGAGGGATTTGTATTCTGTTTTCGGAGTTTAGACAGCTGGAGGTATATTTTAGGAGGGGTGTAGGTCCACGGAGGTATGGATGTCTCAGGGATATTTACGGTAATATGTTTTAGTTTGGCTGTTGCAAATGAAATTCTTTCGGCTAAGGGTAAAGTTGCATTTGTCTTCTGGAGGAATTGTCTAGAGAATTTGGGTTTGAAAATGTACCTGTATGTTGGGTGTTTAGGTTGTAGGAATATTCGGGATATATAATTTACTGCTAATTTCTGTCTCCGGAATAACAAGGGTGGATTTCCCGACTCTGCGCAGAGACTTAGGATAGGGCTTGTTCTAAAGGCACCGGTAGCTAAGCGGATTCCGGCATTATGAACCGTATCCAGTTTGGCTAGGTTCTGAAGGCGGGCTGAGCCGTATACGAAACATCCGTAGTCGAGCTTCGAGCAGATTAACGCATTATATATTTTTAACATCGTTGACCTATCTGCTCCCCAGGTTGTTTTGCCAAGGACCTTTAAAATATTTGTTTTAGCTAGGCATTTTTCCCTAAGGGATTTAATGTGGAGGCTCCATGATAACCGTCTATCGAATGTTAAACCTAAAAATCTACACGAATCAACATACGGTAAGGGTGTTTCTCCGAGAGAGAGTTCGGGTGAGGGCGAAGGGTGTCTTCTTCGGCTAAAGAGAACGCATTTTGTTTTTTCCGTGGAGAAGGCGAGACCTGAAGTGTTCGACCAGGATTGTAGTCGATTGAGGGCTTCTTGCAGATTTCGTTGTATTGTGTCTACATCGTTTGCGCGGAACATTATGGCCAAATCATCGACGTAGAGCATCGTCTTTATTCCTCTTGGTAAGTTCCGTCCTAGGTCGCTTATGGCCAGAGCAAACAGTGTTGTGCTTAGAACACATCCCTGTGGCACTCCAATATGTTGCTCGAAATATTCAGAGGTATTGTTACCTATTCGGACTAAAGATTTTCTATATGACAGAAATTGTTTTATAAACGTAAAGAGATTGCCAGTAATTTTTAGGGAGACCAGTTTTTTAATGAGATGGCTTCTATTTATTCGGTCAAATGCTTTTGTCATATCGAAAAATACAGCCACCGCTTCTTGCTTTTCAATGAAGGCATATTGTAGTTCGGCTTCTAGTTGTACTAAGTGGTCAATAGTCGATCTCCCTTTTCGGAAGCCACATTGAAAGTTTTGGAGGAGATCATTCATTTCAAGGAACCACATTAGGCGTTTGTTAACCATACGTTCTATGACCTTGCATAAGCAGCTTGTTAAGAATATTGGGCGGTAGCTGCTTGCTTGGCGTTTGTCTTTGCCTTTTTTCAGAATTGGCACTATTTCAGATATTCGCCAGATATCGGGGAATTCGCCGGTTTGCCATAAATGGTTGTAAAAATTCAGGAGCCAGTTTAGACAGTTCTGCGGGAGATGCTGTATCATTGCATAGTGGATCTCGTCCGGGCCGGGTGATGATCCTTTGAGATTTCGAAGGGTAGTTTTGAGTTCCCACATAGAAAATGGACGGTTGTATGCGTTGTTGGAGTTTTCGGATTGATCGTATCTAGTATTAATTTCGGAATTTATCTGTTTTGTAAAATTTGATTGTGTGGGGGGTGATTTAAAGATTTCTGTATAGTATTCAGCGAATATTTTAGCTACTATTTCTTGGTCGTCTGTTAATTTGCCGTCACAAATTAAGGTGTATCTAGTCGAAGAATAATTTTTATGAATTTTCCTTATTTTATTCCATACAATGTTAGTTGGGGTAGATGAGTTAATAGTTCCGACAAATTGTTTCCAGGTATCAGATTTATTATTATTTATAATCCGTCTGCAAAGGGCTCTTTGTTTTTTATATTCGATTAAATTTTTTAAAGTGCTATTTTTTTGGAAATTTCTATAGGCTCTCCTACGGTTTTTTATGGCTGCTTTGCATTGTTCGTTAAACCAGGGTACAGGGGTTCTTTTCATATTGCTTTTTGTTTTAGGTATGGCTGATTCCGCGGCTTGATTTATGATATTGGTGATTAGATTACAACCTGCGTCGACACTTAGGTCGGAGGGGTGAGTTTCAGGTGGCTTAGCGAGTGATGAGAATAGTTCCCAATCTGACTTTTCAATGATCCACTTTGGCTTCCTTGTTATGTTGTTGTTCAGATTTTCGAATTTAATACGGATCGGGAAATGGTCGCTGGCATAAGGTTCGGGTAAGACAGTCCATTCGATAGTATTGTATAGTGAGGGGCTACATATGGAGATATCTATAGATGAATAAGTGCCATACGTTGAACTTAAAAAAGTTTTTTCACCTGTATTGAGAAGCAAGGTATTTGATAGATCGATGAATTCTTCTATGACCCTACCTCTTGCATTTAGATTTGTAGAGCCCCACATTGGACTATGGCCGTTCAGGTCCCCGAGGAATAAGACTGGTTGGGGTAGTTTATTGTAGATATGTAAAAGGTTTTCAGTTTGTATAAGTCGGTCCTGTGGTAGATAAATATTGCAAATCGAAAATGTAAATCCGAGGTGTACTGTAACGGCGACGATTTGGAGGTTTGAGTCTATGTCTATTCTTTGTGAAAATACGGATTTGTTGACGGCTATCAATACCCCTCGATATCCATGGCTATCGCTAGGGCTATCGGTACGATAGATTTCAAAATCTTTTAACGATACGTGGTCCTTGGTCTTAAGATGGGTTTCCTGTAGGCACAAACAAAATGGATTTTCCTCTTTTATTAATAATTTTAGTTCATTAAAATGTGTTTTCCAACCATTACAATTCCACTGTATGAGCGTCATGGGTGGCAGTAGGGGTTATGTATTTTATTGATATTGGTTGTTGAGGTTTAATTTTTTCATTTTGAAAAATAAAAGAGAAAATGATACCAGAGTAAGATGAGTGATTAGAGGTATATTTGTATTCATGTTTCCGCATAAATGTATAGGAGCATAAGCACACACACACGCTCATGCTTACACCCACGCATACCATTACAACTACACTTTCACACATATACGTCCATATACAATTATGTATACAGGGAGATATATCTGCATCATCATATCTGATAGTAGAAAATTGATCTATGAGGCAGTGAAGTCGGACCAGATTTAAAACTGTTTTATTTTTAAATAATTTGGTGCTAGGCCATGCACAGCTCCTCAAAATAAAAAGTTTTTGGGTTTTGAATGATCTGGAGTTTAAAAAACCAACAATGAATGTCGGAGATACGATCAGGATTAAATATTCTAGGTGACGAATGTAGTTGTTTATGGAGATACATAGATGCATAAGGTAGTGCTCTGAAAGGTTGCATTTGAATACAGAGAAATATCTAATCATTTTCACTTGGTAAAAATCTATATAACTATCGGCACAAAAAAATATACACATACATTCATTTATATACAAACTAGCATATACTATCGTACATATACGTATATATGCATATTTAATAAATAATAAATAAAGAATATCAGGAATTTTATTTTTAGGTAGTCCGTTGTTAGAACAACACCACTGTGATTCGTAATTATATTCAGAATTAAGCAGATCTAGAGATATATAAAGCAATTTGTTGGCAGAATATAGACAGCTAAGGTAATGGTCTGCGAAAGTTTGTGTATATATAAAAAAATAATTAGAAACTCGTATAGTGTTAGCAATGTTTAAGCCCATAAAAATGTAATTGCAAATAGTTATAAAAAAATAGAGTATAACAGATGAAGAGAATAAATTATAAAAAATAAAGTAATGATTGTAAATAAACAGAGGTAGTAGGAAAGAGTAATTGTTTATAACAGCGATTAGAAGTGGCTTGTATACGTTTATCGCTAGGACTAGTATTGAGATATTATTATTGTTGACAGTGTGTTCGTTATAACGGTGTCTGTTTGTTGTTAGCTGATTATGGACATTTAAATAAGTATATGTAAATGAGTTTGGGCAACGATTGATATTAATAAAAATTATTATGCAATTGAAATTGTTCTCATAGGCATCGGGTATATCGTAATATGTTTTTGTGATCATCATGTTTTTTTAGTTTTTCGGTTGCCCGATTTTTTATTACTGACGAGAGTAAACTCTCCTTCTGAGTCTATATCTGGCTCTTGGGTGTCCATAGAGTCAGATACGATTAACTTATTGTCAACCGAGGGAGCGGTGCCTTCGGCTGACGGAGGTGGTGGGGGGTGAGGAGAGGCCAGCCTGGCCGCCGATCTCGACCGCGAGGCTCGAGCTGGCTTAGGAGTAGGAGTAGGTGGAGGTGGGAGGGGGGGAGTTTGGGATGTAGAGGGGAGTGGGTCGGAGGGGGTAAGGGGGGCAAGCGGGGGGGAGGGGGCTAGGAAAGGGAGGCCAGTGTTGTTGTTAGTTAAAATTTTTTTATCATTAGTGTTTTCTCCAAAATTAAATATTGTATTCGTCTGGATACCTATATCTTTTTTTTCAGTTATTTTTGTTTTTTGTTTTACGATTTCTGAGAAAGATTTATTAAACTGTGACGGGTTTTGTTCTTTATATATTCTCTTTGCTTCGTTTAACGGTATTTTATTTATTATTTGAATTGTTTTAATTTCTTTATGGATAACGAAAACAGGGCAAGAACGATCTAAAGCGTTGTGTGGCCCCTCACAATTTGCACATTTAGCTGGCAGGTTGCATCTTGTGTTTTCACCATGTTTTTCCCCACCGCATTGAATGCATTTGGCTTTTTGTTTACACACATTAGTGGGGTGCGCAAATCCTAAACAGTTGAAGCAGCGCATGGGATTTGGGATGTATTGCTGGACTTTAACTGTTAAGAATCCTATCTTTATTTTTTCTGGTATTTTTGGTGTGGGAAATGTAATTATATATGTATTTGTCAGTATTTCGTTGCCATTTCTTTTTATTTTAATGCGAGTTACATCGTGAATGATGCCGGAGAGTTCGTTTTTGATTTCATCTATTTCAAGGAACTGTAGGTCCTGGCATCTAATTACACCTTTACTATAATTTAATGTATTGTGTGGGGTTACTTCTACACCAAATTGACCCGCGAAATTTTGGCATTTTAGCAGTTTTTCTGATTGTTTTCCATGTTTAGCTTCGATTAGTAAACAACCGTTTTTTAATTTTTTAACATTATTTAATTCTCCTACAAGGCCAGTTAGGAATTTATTAATTAGAAAAGGAGATACTTTTTGAAAGTTCTCATCGTCGGTTCTTTGGACAACTAAAAAAGTGGGGGCAGTGTGTTTTTGGGTCACATTTTCGGAATCGTCTGGCAATGGCTTTAGACGAACCCGAAGACTTTCGGGCTACTTAGATCTATGGGATCTCCCATATTTAAAATCAAGAAAAGTAAAGTAGAACGATATTAAGAGAAGAAAAAAAAAAAAAAAAAATAAAGAAATTATAAAAGGTGCTTCTTCACAAAGAGAAAAATAAAATAATATAATTACAATTATTAAAAGATAAAAAGAAAATAATAATTATAGATATAGTTATTTCAGTCTTATCTGAACAGCAAGGAGAGCTGAGTAGGGACACGTCTTCTCTCTTCGGATCCTGAACACTGACTGACTCCAAAACGTGTATTTCCGTCAAAAATGTTTCGCAATACTTTCCCATTTTAAATATTTCATATACAGAGAAATGAAAGTAAAAATTATTTGAAATGAATAATAAATTTACAATCTAAAACTTTTTTATACTATAAAAAAAAGCCTAATATCGATTAAATTCTGTTTATAGAATATATAGAATAGAATAGATCCCTGTATATATTCTGCTAAACTAACCAATAAATTAAAAATTTCTTTATATATTCGTTGTATTATTTTACACGACGCTCACACACTTTTATTCATAAGACAACGTGGAATAGTATTGAGTGTGAATGGTTCATTCTATCTAGATTTTATCTTTAACATTGAAAGGTCAAATGTGACAATGTAAAGCCGTATGTATATACAACCAGTGATATATAAAATATGTTTTTCAGACGAATCCGAAAATATTGAGAGGTTTTTGTTATATCACATGGATTTAATAAATAATTATAAATTATAATTAGGTTTATTAGAACTTTATTTTTAGTGTTTATAAATGATATTGATAAGTAAGCGATCATCAAATATGAGGTCATTAATTTCTCCATATAAATATTGTTCTAAAAAATAGATTAATGAATAAAAGCATTTTCAATTAAACTTGTGATAGATATTTCAACCGCTAATATCCTAATATATAACTATATAAAGAAATAGTATATTCGTAACACATTAGATAAATTTATTTTTCAGAATCGATTGACATTTTATGACCATAAATATGATAAATCAATAAAACACGTGTTCATATAACATAAAATTTGTCTTTTGTCTTTAAAAAAAACTGTAAAATAGTTTTGTTAATAATGGATGATTGAGGAAAAAGTTCCTTTTTTATTTTATTTAGACATAAAGGATAAAGTAACTTAATTTCTTGCTCATTATTTAAAATACGGGATTCAATCCTTAATGAGCCTCATGAACTTTGTTGCGTTTTCAACTTTTTTTGAAACGTTAACTCTGAAATATTAAGAAGTCTGCAGCCAAAAAGACGATAAGGTAAAGACCCTGACGTATTTCAAAACGTTTAACACTTCTTTTGTTCAATTTCAGATGCAGCATTATTCCTGACTATTTTTGGCACAGCCTTTCACAGAATTATTTAAGGAAAAGGAGATATTTCCAGTCCGAAATATATAAATAGGTATAAGTATTTTAAAAATACTTTTGAAACAAATTCAATTACAAATATTATTGTAGAAAATATGCAGTTACAATTATATTCTACTATTATCTTTTGTATAGTAAACAATTTTTTAGAAAGAAATAATTGTATGGAGAGATTTTAAGATGCTATTTGAAACGAAAAATAAAAAAAAATTCTGAATATATAAAATATCTACAGTAGTGCGTTAATAACCAGTGTCGAACCATTAATTAAAAAATAACTAATTAATTGAATTAAATTGAAAGTATTTTGAATAAATAATTTTATTATTTGTTATTTACAAGTAGATACTTTAGGTAAAAAAAAGAATCCTTAAGTAAGGTCTAGAATCATATTAAAGTTGATGAATAATTCAAAGTAAAAGGGTGGAAATGGATCCCTGTAAATGACACTTTGGCCTGCAAGTTTAATCACTTTTAAAGGTTGATGTAAGGTTTAAAAGTTCATAGGCTCCATAAATCTCGCTCTAATGACTTCAGGCTGACCGAAGTTTGAATATATTTTAGGAATGGTCGAGGGGAAACTTGTGGAAAGTTTGAGATATCAAGTTTTATTATTAATTTGTTGAATAGAAGGGTTATCGAAGATCAAAAGGTCTCAATTGAAATCGTTTTCAACCTCATTGGTTTTGAACCAATGAGATTGGGTTTTGAACCAAAGAAATAAGAAATTTAAGGATCAAATTGATTTATCCCTTATGATATTATATTGGAATAGAAATATAACATTTCCAAGAAATTCTACGTTTTATTTTATTTTATAAATATGTGTATTCTATTATCATTATCAGTCAATCCCATTAATTTTTTCTGATACCCTTTTAATTTTTATTGTTTTATTTGAATTTCGCATAAGTTCAGAACGATTTTCAGGTTTGAAAAAAAAAAAAAAAATTATCCAGCAAGTTAATATTTATCTGCACTTCAATATTAATCATACATGAACAAATTACCTTAATTTATATATACATTCAGAATTACAAGTAAATTGATTCAGCATTTAGTGTTTTTTTTTATTATTTTTTTTTTTTATTTTTTTTTTTTTTGGCAAAAGGCCTCCATTGAAGCCCTATACTGCCCATTTGGTGTTTTTAGTCGTTCCGGATACCCGTTTTGGGACTTCAGATATCCACTAACCATAAAACAGCGTCCTCAGCCTAGAACAGAGATCTCTCGCACCGAAAGAAGAGCAGGTTGGCAACAATCTAATGTATATCTACGCTTCCAATAACCAGGTCGTTTATTTACCTCCTCATTAGTCATAGAACCGTGACTCATGAGGAGGTACAGGTTTCCGGATTAGCTAGTCCTCTCGACCTCCTCCTCCTAAAATAAGACTTGTTTCGGCACCAAATTAAACGGGGTGGTTTAGCAGATATACAGACAAACCTAGGGGAGAGAATCTGTGAAGACCCCAGCAAATGAAAAACAAGCCTTCATGTGGACACATTATACATTCCGGGAAGAAAAAATAGATCCCCTATGTCGAAACTGCTAAGAATTCGTTGTTGCCTCCACTCTTTATGAGACACTAAAAGAGATCTTCCTCAGCAAATGAAAAAACAATATTTCCCGCACTTTAAAAATTGTCTGCGCGGGTGGAAGACTCAAACCTTTTCTCCTTGGTTAGAAGAGAAGCAACTTCAGTGGGGCCGCCGGATAGAAGAGGTGAAGAAGAGGATGGTTGCTAGCGAATAAGAATTAGGAAGCTGTGTGACCAGAGAGTAAAAAATGTAAAGTCATTTATAATTGATTAAGTATCGATAATTGTACTGAATGTTACAATAATACCAAGATTTAATTACCAATTAAAATTATGTAATATTTGAGGGTACACTGTATTGTAATAAAAAAGAAAATATATCTGTCCTATGATCACTGCGATATCGTTAGTTGGAATCATTGAAAATCGATAATGCTGTCGAAGATTGGTGTCCGACCTCGTTATCGGCTAGTTAAATTTACGGGTAACCGCAGTATATAAGATACTCAGTGGATAGCCAGCTCAACCACCAGTCTCGTCTCACTGAACCAAATTTCATTCGTTGCTAAATTTTTACCTAGCTGTAATATGGAGTCTTGTATTTTAGACATGAAAACGGTTATACAAGGGTTTCAGTTAATATATTTTTTAATTTTATATTAATAAAAACATTTGTACGCGCATTATTGCTTTTTTAAAATACCACATCGTGACCGACAAAACAAACATTCCGGTATAACTCTTATTATCTTCAAATAAAAGAGCATATTTCGTATGGCAAATGGTAGTATTGGTACTATAACTTATAGTGGTCAGGAAATAGGTTTATGACATAAAATAAATAATAATATGAATATAATCTTCCGCTTTTTTTTATTATTTTGGAAAATCGTCAATGTTTCTCCTTCCTAGATTATCCTCGTTGATTCTAATTATTGTGGAAAATTAGATGGATAGGAAGATTTGATTATTTAATTACGTACTAGAATGAGTGGCTTGTTTGTATGTTTGGTTTAACGTCACTTTATGCCACTAAGGCTAATCGGAAGATGCTACAGTGGGAATCCTAAATTTTGCCTATCCTGGATTAATTAGGATAGGGATTCTTAACGAGTACCTGACATACCTGACAAGGCTCGGGACCTCCATTTAACGTCCTATCAAAGGGATGGCATAGCCAAGGATATTTACTCCATTTAAAAAATCCTAGCGTGGTGGTGCGCAAAACCGTGACCTTTAAAATTGAAGGCTGGTAAGCCAGCCACTACACCAACAGGACACCCCGTGTAGAAAGAGCATACCCTTACAAATATTATCAGTAAAGTTGATTGATTAAAAACAGGTCAACTTACTCTAGGGATAGTTAACTATGCCGGATGTGGTTCAGTAAAAGTTTAGTTAACATGTTGCTCTTCAAATTAACCGTTGTAATTGTATTTGGTATGGTTACTTACTTATTATTTATTATCGTTTCTAATTTAATTTTAACTGTTTTAATTGAAATTGTAACTCCAAACTTTATTTATTTACTTTTATAATTACAAATAAAAATTGTAGCCGTTTTCGAAAATTAGAACCATTTAGTATGGCCCTGATTTCAACTGAAAACGACTCGTTAAGGGTTTGTTTAGCTCTTTTGAGCGAGTGTAGCGAGCGGAAGTTAAAAACTGTGATCTAATAAAGCTAATTATTCCCCTTTCCAATTAAATAGGATGAGAGAGGATTTCGCTATAGTTGTAAGCTGTAAAATCACGATTTGACGTGAAGTGAAGTGAATTTCAGAGGTCCGTACTCATAGAGAATGTAACAAAAAGTAAACTAATCTTTGAGAAAAAACAGCATTAATAACCATTGTTTATCATCCATTAACTAGACTTTGTATTATCGTTGTTTACTAAGCAATCACTTGCCTAAACAAAATGAATATTCAAAACATGCATCATTTTTGCAGCAACCCAATGTAATGAAATTGTGGAATATCTAAATTAGCAATATAATGACTATAATTAGACTTAATACAAGAGTGATAAAGAGAGGTGTACTACCAAAGTTATGGTCGAATCCCGGCCCCTTCTTCCCAGCATGGTCCCCACTGAAAGGTAGACCATGCCCCCTTAACTAGTAGAGGCCTGAAAGTTAAAATATATTTGCAATAATAGGCTTATAATAATAATAATTCAAAGAATAAAGAAAATACAAAGGTAATATATCCGATTCGGGCCCAAATGTTCCAGACACGCCACTAAATAGTCGAAACCTAACACAACCTTGGTACTAATTATCATTGTATAATTAATTACCATATAATGTGGATATCATGTTAATTACCTTGGCGAGGAGGCAAAGCCGTCTGACCCGCCGTCATGACAGGGCTCCTACTCAGGGGTCAAGTTATTGCAGGATCTCACGTGTCGGGCTCTCTGATCCTTAGGAGGTTGTTGGTATCTACGTTATTTTTTGTTTTCATACAGTTCGTATCAGTTTTTGGATTTGCAAGGATATAATAGGCATGATCTTGTTCTATTAGATCAACATGCGGATGCTATAAGAACTAAATGCAATAAATGAAACAGTGACGAAAACGGGTTTTTAGATGCAGGAAGAGAATACTTCTAAATACGTGGAGAAACTGAAATCACCTGAAAAAAAAACAAAACAAAAAAAAAAACTTTCAGATATTATTATGGAATAAGTTTTACTATGAAATGAATTCTCAGGAAAAAACGTGGAACAGACAATGTAAGAGTAACTATGTACTATATTCATAAATCAAAATTCACCTATATATAGAAGAAAAGATAAATCAATTTCTTCGGAAAGGGTGAATACGACTAGCTGAATATCTAAAAAAAAAACTAATTTAGTTTATTTCAAAATTTAGTTTGCGCTTTCCTGCTAGAAACTTACTAAAAACTAAAACTAACATATTTTGTAAAAGTTTATTTCAAATGCAGCAAATTGAAAAGCAATGTGTCAGAGTATTTGAATAAAGATGTAAATTACATAGCTATTGAATCATTCGATGTCATGAAACTTGATTCATTGGAGGAAGTAATTCAATATACTCCATTTATTAAAAATGATTCTTTTTTTTCTCACGATTATGTCTTCTATTTCTACAGCATTGTATTTTTCGTAGATATATCTTCTTGATATTCGATGTTCATAATTATTTAAGAATAATCTTAAGCTCGATTATTTCAGTTCAGTCATAATTAAATATAACAAATAACTAAATGATGTATAAATATTTTAGATGTTGAGTGATCAGGTGATTGGCGGGGTCCACATGTATATTTTTGAATAAGAGTCATTCTATGTCACATCAACACACTTCTTTCCCTCACCATCTCAGAATTTAATAAAATTTGGTAGAATGGATACCTTCGTAAAGACTAAAAAATAACAAATTTCAGCTTAATATCTCAATCGGTTTTCAAAAAATAGCTACGTACAAGGTACAATTTTGAACTGTCCCATCATCTTTAAATTAAAATTACAGCTCTTCTAAGCAAGATAGAGAGTTGGAATTGATGTCTTTTTAAAGCTGGATATATGACCTTCCTTTTAAGGTGCAACTCATTAGGGGTTAAGGGGATATTTAATTTTCAAATTTGAATTTCTCAACAAGTGTACTTTTTAAAAAATTGAAAAAATTCAGTAGAGTTGATAAGGTAGTCATTAATAAGTGTTGTAAAAGTTATGATGGCACAGCAATGGGTTCATGCTTGAAATTATTATTGGAAAACGTGAGTTTTGCTTGTGGATGGAAAAAAACCATTAGCTATTAAGCTTCTCAAACTTTAGCCTATTTTAACAAACTAATTTCTTTCCAACACTTGACACAAATCTTTGAAACATTGTCTAGTTCCGGATATTGTGATTTGACACATCCATTTTGTCACATTTCTAAGTATTTTTATATTTTACAGAATGCTTGTCTTTTTTTCAAAGGATTTATGTCCGTTAAGAGATTGTCAGTGGTTTGACTGTATTGCACCCACGTCAGTAAAAAACAGATATTTTTATTTTTTATTTTTTTTTTACGAGATCAAATTTTTTAAGAGATTAAATTTTTTAAACGAGAAAAATATTGTTTAAGATGTTCTTTCTTTTGATAAGAATACATAGCTGCACTTGTGAGTGTCAAGGACAGTCACAATAAATGTCATTATTTATTGAGTAAGGACACCTCAAGTGACTATATGATGATTGCATGCATCTGACGAGGGTGAAGGAGAGTACAAGAACAAAAATAACTTGCCTGTTTTTATTCCATTAAGCACATAATAAACTCGTAAAATATTTGATCTCGTAAAAAAAAAAAAAAAAATCTGTTATTGTACTGACGTTGGTGCAAGAGAGTACTACGCACATAAATCCTTTGGAAATAATATAAATATTCTGTAAAAGATAAGAAATACTAGGAAATGTGACATAATGGACGTGTCAAATCAAAATATCCAGAACTAGACAATGTTTCAAAGATTTTTTCAGACTTTTAAAAAATGCGCTTTTTGAGAAATTGAAATTTGAAATTTTGAAAAATAAATTTCCTCTTAACCCCTATTGAGTTGCATGTTATAAAGAAGTTCATATATTTAGCTTTAAAAAGACATCTATATAAACTCTCTATCTTGCCTAGAAGAGCCAATTAATGACTCATATATAGTTCAGTACTTTTTTGATAAAAAAAAATTTCTGCGCTTTCTCTAAAATGAATTATTAATTTAATAAAGTGATTAAACATTTCATTTTAGTGATATAGGTATTAAATAATAAATAAATTATTGTACGTTTTAAATGCAAAGAATACTAAGTCACCTTTAGCTTCCTTTAAAGCAAACAAGAAAAGATGAAAGTGGCTTTCCTAGAAGCCTTTGAAAATTTAATTTGAAGAGACTTTATCGGTAGATGTGCTGTGGCATTGTACTTAAGTCGAAAGGCGTATTGCTGGGAGGCAAGGCAGGATGAAAATGAAAACAAAATAGGTCGGAAACAAAAGTTGTGGAAACAGGAAGAGGGTATATTTCGTTTTCGTTTCTTCTAGCTTTTCTCGTAGCATTGAAAACCTGCTTATATTTTTTTCTAGGGTAATAGAGCCATAGTTTATTCTGCAGCTCCGTGTAAACTGTAAAATAAATAGAATATCACAAATTAAAAATACAAGAAAATTGCCAATCCCAATTAACAGACATATTAATGAAACCAATTGTACTTTGGTTAATTAGATGAATACTTGAAATACTTTCCATATTAATTATTATTATTTAAAATTTTAACATTGTTAAAAAAAACACGTCTAAAGCTGTAACTCATTAGGAGACCAATGGAAACTGAAATTTAAATTGGATCTGGACCGGTATATAGTATTTCTTCAATCTTCTAGGAGAATGCAGCATAAATTTCTTATCATTTAATAACCTTATATCAAATACAACCTTATATCACACAGGTTATATACAAATATAACCTTATATCACTGAATAACCTTATATCAAATACAAATCCTAAAATTTATGATGTAAAATTTGTAAAATGTATCACCTGGCATTGGAAAATATGCCATTAAGTGGAGGGGCCTTTTTAGGGGGCCTTTTTTTTTTAGGGGTTATTTTTAAATAAATCATTATATCTCTTTAAATTCTCACTCAGTGGGAGGTATAAGAATTCAATAGAATATTAAATACAAACAGTATTATCCATACCACCTGAATTATGCAATTCTTGTCATCCTGTGAGGGTCCAAATTTAGGGCATATTAATATAAATTCTACGGGGAAAAAGGTATAATATTCCAATTAAAATTGGCTAGAACCCTAGGTGACTGCATCTATTTTTCAACGGTGGTCACGCGGATGCCATAATCTCTGTGGACTTAATTTTGTACATAATGGGAGAATAAATATGTTGGTCTATATTATTCAATGAAGTAGGGTTACAAAACATTCCTTCAACTCAATTAACTGTTTCGTAACAAAGTTTCTTACTTAAAGAGGCAGTTAAGCAGATAAGGAGAAAATAACCCGGCGGATTAAGTAACCTTTTCAATACTTGCTCTGAATGGTTTCATTAACATTTTAAATAATGAATAACTGGTAATGACAGTTATAAATAACAATTTATTATTTAGAACTCTGGTAATTAATGCAAAAATATATATTTTCAATACGAAACATCATTTAAATGATCATTTTATGTTTTGGATTTTTCAACTTTTCTTAGGAAGAGTTAACAATGCCTGCCATGGGCGGATCCAGGGGAGGTCACGGGGTCGTGACACCCCTAAAATATTTTGGCTTTTCAATTGTTTTGGATTTTTTAACGAATTTTGCAATTAGGTAGTTACTCTGCCCTCAGCATAACACTTTAGATTGTTGATATCTGGGACCTTTTTGACACAAGGTAATATTTTCATACAAAAATGCTGCTTTCTCCCGATCCAAATTTCGTGCTAAATCTGCTCCTGATGCCTGCTTCGGTTTGTAGAACTTAATTCAAATTTGTTGCTCTCCAAACGTAACTTTCTTTCGAATTTGTATAAATGAAGCTTTTTTTTTTTTCCATAAAATTGAGGTGTCCAAGGATACAATTATAGCCGTAAGGACTGGAAGTAGACAAGTGTTTTAAGACTAAATTTAAATCTAACAAGTGCATGAGTCTGGGCGTGAACGTTTAGAGTTGCCTCCATCTCAGCAAAATATAAACATATGAGAAATCGGGAATAAAAAAAAGTTATGTGCATAAATTTGAGTTTTGTAGTTTAACGAACAACATGGTCGATCTCGTTGGGGCGAGTAGGTACCGCTAAGTATCTGGTTGATCCCAGGTCGTTAGGAGTTGGAAGGACCACAATACCCTCTTAGCGGACTTGTTCCCTCTATACCATCTATACTGACTCTCGTGGAAAAAGCACACATTCAAACGAATCCTGACGATATGAGTGAATTAAAATTATTAATATTAATCTAATCTTAATCTGTTGGTGACCACCTTTTTTACATTATTATTAAATAATTTATTTTTTTGAAGAGAAAAGATTTGGCTCCGCCGGGAGTCGAACCCGGTTAGCATCCGCGCATGTCACGCGCACGCCAAATCTTTTCTCTTCAAAAAATAAATTATTTAAAAATAATTTAAAAAAGGTGGTCACCCACAGATTAAGATTAGATTAACCCATTAACGCCCGGTGTTAAATTTATGTAACGCCAAAGTGAAGTTCGTTTTTGTCATAGAACGGAAATAATTCTTAGAACTTTTTGTTTTTTGTTGTGTTTATAATATACTAGGAAGGCGGAAGAAGGGATAGAGTCGATGTTTACTGTTTTATTATTGTTTCGACTACCGATTTGAACAAATTGAAAATGTCCTTCCCTGTTGACGTCGAAAGTCTGCAAAGTCTCCTGCAGTAAGTACCTTTAGATACGTTTAATATTTTTTATTTTATTACTCAAAACAGAGAAAGACTTTCTCAGCATATCTGTTGAGTTTCATGCGTATTGGTTGATCTTTAAGAGTATTATAGCCTTTCATTTACCACTGTTACCGAAATGTAACACCAGGCGTTTGGACCCCATGTATTTTTTATTTTTATTTTATTATGTTAGACCAGGGTTTTCTCTTCAAGATGCTCTCGATTTAATACTCGGTGATGACATCCAGGCAACGGCCGTTTATGCAGAGCCACCGGACCCTTCTGCGGAGGAGTGACGAGGAGTCTGGGAATGAAGAAGACCTAGGAGATCCTCTTCACCTTTCAGGTGGGCAGCTTCTAGCTCCTGCTGAAATTGTTTTGTGCGACAATGAACGTCTTCGTGGCATTTATGATGTGCTTGAACCACCAGTTAGTCATCCTTCTACGCCCGCTCCACCTGGAGCTTCAGATTCGACCTCCACGATGTCAGCGCTATATCCAGTTCCAGCTCCTACTTGTAACAATCAAGGGTTCCAATGGATAATAAATCGTGTAAGAAAAGGTAAACCAACACCATTATTTATTCCAGGTGACTTTTACGCCAATCCTGTACGTTGGTACGAAGAGGTTGTTATAAATGAAGCCGAAAACAGCTATGTCGAATGTTTTGAAAAGTTACTTGACAGCAACGTTTACCATCTTCTCTTGACTGAAACGGAAAAGTACGTCCAATTCAAAAATGAAAAGCCTCAGAACTTTTCTTTAGGGGAAATAAAATGCTTGATCCGGTTTTTAATTTTGACAGGGTACAATAATCTTCCAAATAAACGGATGTATTGGGAAGAAGTAAAGGATGTGCAAAACTTGTTGGTTTCGCAAGCCATGCGGGGAAGTCCCTATAAAATGTTGTCACTAATAAAGTTTATTCACTTGTTCTTTTATATATTAAAAGTTTTAATTTATAGTTTTGTTTATTGGCAACCTTTAACCAGTTATACTATTCAAATTCAGAATTATTTAAAAAAAAAGCTCATTAAAAAACACGGGGGCACAGGCGCCCGGTGTTACATTTTTGTAACGCCTCATTATGACCTTGTATTGAGATTTTTTTTTTTTTTTTTTATTTGCTCATCTTAGCAAGTGGTGGTAGCAAAGATTTAAAAAAATGCAACAAAAATAGTTCTGGGCGTTAATGGGTTAATATAAAATAATTTAAAATTGACGTACGTCAATAAATACCATAAAGTGGGCAAACTTTGTCCACCTCCCGTTACTCGCAAAATTTGCGTGATCGGGTAGTAGGTATTGAAGAGGAAGGATTGGCTCTACTTGGAGCCGAGCTGTGTGGTGTAGTGGTTAGCATCCGCGCATGTCACGCGGGAGACCAGGGTTCGACTCCCGGCGGAGCCAAATCTTTTCTCTTCAAAAAATAAATTACTTTTAAATTATTAATTATTTCAGAATAAATTTCGTTAAGTCCTAATGCGAAATCTTGTAGGTTCTCCTGATCACCCGTTTGATAATAGGATTATCGGATTCTCATCGCATCCCTCTGTTGTTTCAGAATAATTCAACGATAATAATCGTTGACAGTGCTGGTCAGAATCTGTTTGTTTTTGCTTCCAGCCTATAAACGTTTGTGAAGGATTGTTTGTAAAGCAAAATAACTTAGTTTTGAGTAAACAAAAAAAACTTTCAGCATGACGACACCAGTTAATGGTTAAGATATATTTAATTTATATAAAAAAAAAGGAATTTCTATGTTGAATTGATGAAGGCATTGTTTAAAGCTGGATAAATCACATCCTTGTTCAGATTGAGACTTGAAAATGGCGACATAGCCGATGCGTTGAAAATAAGCAATAAATGGTAAAGTTGAGATTGTCCTGGTGATTGTTCCAATAAGGTTAACAGCCACTATACCCATAATTAGTTTTGGGTGTTTTGTATTTAAATATTGTTCAATTGTATATTAACATTTATATTGTTTCTCATAACAAGAGCGTTAGAATTTTAAAGATTTTACTTTATTTGAGTAGATTGTTTGTTTGCTGTTGTTTTTTGGTTATTAATACTCGCACCTATATGTATTTATTATATATATTTCGATTAAACCTTTTTCCAATTTTAATAAAAGAAACCTTTCGACGCTTTGGTCTTTTATCAACTACATTTTCCACTTTTGAAAAAATAACAATAACTAAATAAAATAAAATAAAAATGTACCACTCCAAAGTGAAAAGGAAAAGAGCTTGTACTTCAAAACATGCTTGTTTTTCTTTCCTTATAAATATCTTAGAACAAAGTATGCCTTTGTGCGGCGAATTTCGTATTTTATTTCCTATGATTGACTATTATTTTTCAAAAAAGAAAAACATATTAGGAAATGGCTTGACAGTCGAGGCGTTATAATATCGAAAAAGGCGTAGTTGATGCAATGGATATAAAATAAAAATGGATGTATTAATATCAAATATGTGATAAATATTAACAGTTTCAAAATAAAAACCTTAATTTATTTTCATTGAAAATTTAATCTATTAACAAATTCATTTTTGTCATTAAAAATTATGTTTACTTTGGTCTTAATCCAACGCTATGGTAAAAGAAATGTAGTTTAAATTGCAAAAATTAAAGTAATGTAGAAGTGATAATACACTGCCGAACAAAATTAAAGGATCACTTCAGTATTTTGAAATTAATGACTTATGAAGGGTATTTTTAAAAATATCTTTTTTCTTAGGAAGCCACACTTAATTATAAGGGCAATTAAAAATAAAAAATTCTTTTCTGGAAATTTTTTATAGGAAAACAAATCAAAAAATAAAAATGTGCCACTGCGTAATAACATAAAAAGGAAGAATTTGAGGGATAAAATCGATAATTGGTATTCCCACCTCTAGCTCTGATAACAGCTTCCAATCTCCTGCCCATTCCAGCGACCAGGGTTCTAACGTGTTCTTCTGGGTTGTTGTTCCACCCTTCCACTAAGATTTCCCTTAAATCCGCCAAATTTTGTGGGTCTCGAGCGCAGACACGTCTACCAAGCATGTCCCATACATGCTCTATGGGATTCATATCTGGACTTCTGGGTGGCCAAACCATAACTTCAATTTCTTCTTGTCTGGCGAAAGTTTGCGCTGATTGAGCAACATGAGGTCGAGCATTATCGTGAATAAAAATAAAGTCAGATTCGATATTTCTGGCAAAAGGTATAATATGTGGATCAAGCACCTCCGTAATGTATCTGTCAGCAGTTATCGAGTCACAGTTCACAAGAACCAACTCTGTGCGGGAGTTTTAATTTATGCCCTCCCACACCATCACTGACCCACCACCAAACGCAACTCTTGGAGAAAAAGCAGATTCTGTCTCCAATCTCGAGATGGACGGGAAGAGGCATGGAGAAGGTGAGGAGAGAGGTATGCACCTTGCACTTTTCTCCAAGAATGGAAGCAGTTATCAGAGCTGGAGGTGGGAATACCAATTATTGATTTTATCCCTCAAATTCTTCCTTCTTATGTTATGAGGCAGTGGCAAATTTCCAGAAAAGAATTTTTTATTTTTAATTGCACTTATAATTAAGTGCGGCTTCCTAAGAAAAAAGAATATTTTCAAAAATACCCTTCACAAGTGAGTAATTTCAAAATACTGAAGTGATCTTTTAATTTTGTCCGGCAGTGTAGATGAACTCACAACATCGATATAAAATAAGGAGAAAAAATATGTACTTCAATATAAACAAATATATAATTATTAATCCGATCCGTACCTAGTTACAATTTGTAACTAGTTATTGTTATTGTAACTAGTTACTTATTGTAACTTACAATATTATAAGCATATATTAATATATTATAAGCAAAAAAACTATAAAATCTTTGTATCAAATCACGATGGCCTTGACGTTAAAATAGATGGAATGTTTGTTTTAACATATTTATTAATATTATGTAATTCATTAATTGTTTTCTAATCATTTGGGAGAATTTAATTCTGAGAATAAAATTAATAACATTTGAAAGCTTATTATCCTATCGACGTATTAAAATTGTTTTATTATACCATTTAAAATTTTAATGACGACTATTTTTGTTTTAAATGTATCGTGCAATTAAATCATAATCCAAATTTACTATATTTAGTCTTTTTTCATTATAATTATAAATAGCCGTAATTTAATCTACATAAAAGAAAGATAATTTTATAAATAAAAAAAAGGAATCAAATTAAATCTCCCTGAAAAATATACTGGTTTTGCGTACAGTCCAGTAATCTTTGAATTTTTCCCGCAACGGTGTGAAAAGAATCTAGAGGTAGAATCGTCTTGGGAACCTTCCAAGAAATAAAGAACTTGATAACCCCCTTAAAAAAACATTTCCTTCTGGGCAATAAGTCTAGTATATCAATACTATGCTATGTTTGATACATTTTTGAGATAGGAACACCTGTTTGATAAACAAAATCATATTTTTACTTGTAATTCTTCAGAGATGTTTAATTGTTCATCCCTCATATTACCGTCCATCCTTATTAATCTAATGATTATTTTTTCCTTCACAGTTTTTAACCTTAAGTTACTTCTCCTTCTAGCACCTTCAGTCTTATCTCAGTTACATGAAAATTTTTAATACCATACTGAACAAAGGGGAATATTTTTTTCCTTTTTTCATTTGACAGTTTATTTCTTAGTTCAAATTCAAACATTAAGAATTTAAAAATATCTTTCACATCAATTGCTCACTTTAAAATAGCTGTAGAAATTTTTGTTTACTATTTTCAAACAAAAAATAAACCTTTCAATGGATTTGTTGTTTTTGTCAAGTGTATATGGATTTAAAAAAAGGCAGCATGAGTTTAAAGTTAATAATTTCAATTTTCATTGAAGATTATTTGATTGAAAGTCTTGTTAAACAGAAAATGTTCAGGAAAGAGACAGATTTTGATATAAAATAAATACAAAGAAATGTGCTCGTGATTTTTAAAACATTTATAAAAAAAACAAGAAAAGGGTTGTTATTCTTAACTGAATTTTTTACTCTTTTATTAATAATGGAAAGTTTATTAAACTTTATTTTCTTGAAAACTTGAATGTATTTACCGATTATTGTCTCAGGAGAAAATATTTTAGTAAATAGAGGATTTTTTACGTTAATTTCGCTTCTTGAGTTTTCGTTTAGATATTATGTAAGAATTATTAAAAAAATAAAATAAAAAAGCGATTACTTAATACATTTTTTGTGGTTCTTATGATTTATTTAGTTGCATGGAAAAGAGAAATATTTCTTTGTAGTACTTGGCTGCATAGTGCTGGGACTAGCCACTGTTATTGAAAAAGAAGAAGAAAGTAATTTTTACTCTGGGGCATCTAGTCCCCTAAGAATAAAATTACATGGAAAAATCCAGAGTCATTAGTCTGGCTAGTTTTGAAAAGAAAATTTGTGATAAAAATTAAAGAAATAAAATGAAACTAAGCCTCATAAAACCAAACAACAGCATAAAATAAAATAGAATTAAGTTTACTGGACAACCTTTTGATATACATATATACACTGATTTTACAAATGAAAGCAGATTTCACTATTTTACACAGTTACGGTATTTGAATGACTAAGGAGGTGGAGAAATAATTGGATTTTAAAGGAAATTAGGGATAACTTTTTGCGGACGGAAACAGGTAAGGAATTCCAAAAGGAGGTGGTACCATGGATGATAAATGATTCTGTAAAGGAGGCAGTTGGGTAAGAAGGGATAGGTTTAAGGTTTGGGATCTGGTATTTAGAGAATGTATTGAGAAACAGGGTGTAAACAAATTCAGAATATACGGAGGCCTTATTCTTTTTTTTATTTTATTTTTTTTTATTTTTATTGGTCCTCTCCTTCCTCGCCTGTTAGGCTATACGGGGTTTTCCGGACCAGGGGAGAGGGTGGGGGATTGAGGCCGAGTATTATTAAATGTCCCCTGGCTCCGGGTTTCGAACTTGCTATCTTTCGGTTCTCAATCATACGTTGCCATGGTCAACGCGTATTTTCTGACGCGTTTGCCCACTCGGCCATCCCGCCACCCCAGGGAGGCCTTATTCGTCATTCTTTGAACCAATAAGTAGATCAGTTTTCTGAATTCAAGATGTTAGACGTAAACTTCTCGTTGTCTGAAAAATGGAGCAATCGTATTTAGTAAAAAAAAAAAAAAAAATCCTGGACAACGGCAACAAGGGCCGTTCCATTATTTCCGATAGATATATCGATACTTTCCTTCCGATATTCGTATTGATACTTTTTCACTGATATATCAGAAATAATTGCTACTTTTTTTAGCGATATTACACGACATTTGGTCGACTGGTTATTTGGCGTAGTTAATCTTATCGCCGAGAACCCGTTATCGTCGCCGTCGAACCGTTGCTGTTTATAAACTAATCCTGTCCCGTTTACACTTTTTTCAAAGCCATTCGAATGCAATTTTCATTTTGTTTTGACTTCTAAAATTTGTATTCAGAGTTGTTACCTCTCCTTATTTTAAAATAACCTGAAGTTAGTTTGTAGTATTAGATTTTACTAAATGTATAAAATTATTGTGTGATTTATTTGTGCTCTATTTTATTGTAATATTTTACTGGAAACTGTATCTTTTTATAACTTCTATGAATTGATCAGAATGAACTTTTTTTTCACGTTTTATTGCACTAATACATCTTTGTTAGCTAAATCGTCCCATTTTTCAATTACATACATTCAATCAGAGTTGGGCATATTTATATTTATAAATACGAATATGAATTTATTTTTATCTTAATTTTAATGTGAATATAAATATAAATTTATTTATATCACAATATTTGTGAATATGAATATAAATAAATTCGTATTTACAAGTGTGAATATAAATAAATTCATATTCACAGGTGTGAATACGAATTTATTCATATATATAAATTTTTCTGTAAATAAAAAAAAATTCACAGGAAAAATTGTGAATATTCACAAAAAAATGTGAATATTTATATCTCAGCTGTGAATTCGGCCGTATTTACAAATAGAGATGTGAATATGGAAAAATTCACAAATTGAGATGTGAATTTCTACTAAATTCATAATTTCCCAATAAATATATAAAATTATTTTCAGATTTCTCCATATTGGTACACATTATTGAGTTACCCCTTTTTATGGAAATCACATCAGATATTACCTGATATCGATTACTAGGTTTTTTGGGATGCTGATTATGAAAAAAATGTCGATTTTGAGATTCCGCCGTCAGGTATCGATTTATTACAACCTACGCGATATAATCGATCTTGGTGTCGGCTATAGGGTTATCTGAGGTGCCGATTATGAAAAAAATATCGATTTTGAGATTCCGCCGTCAGGTATCGATTTATTACAACCTACGCGATATAATCGATCTTGGTGTCGGCTATAGGGTTATCAGAGGTGCTGATTATGAAAATGATATCGATTTTGAGATTCCGCCGTCAGGTATCGATTTATTACAACCTACGCGATATAATCGATCTTGGTGTCGGCTATAGGGTTATCTGAGGTGCCGATTATGAAAAAAATATCGATTTTGAGATTCCGCCGTCAGGTATCGATTTATTACAACCTACGCGATATAATCGATCTTGGTGTCGGCTATAGGGTTATCTGAGGTGCTGATTATGAAAATGATATCGATTTTGAGATTCCGCCGTCAGGTATCGATTTATTACAACTTGCGCGATATAATCGATCTTGGTGTCGGCTATAGGGTTACCGGAGATGGTGAATATGAAAATGATATCGATTTTGAGATTCCGCCGTCAGGTATCGATTTATTACAACTTGCGCGATATAATCGATCTTGGTGTCGGCTATAGGGTTACCCGAAGTGCTGATTATGAAAATGATATCGATTTTGAGATTTCACCGCAAGGTATCGATTTTTTGATTCCGATGTCAAGTCAACATAAGCGATATAATCCATATTCGATCGGCTTCTAGGTTATTGTAGGTGCGATTATGAAAATCGTAACAATTTCTTACAACCTTCATTCATTCATTAAAACCATATAAAGTATACTGGGATTCGCTGTTAGGTTTTCGATTTATTACAAGTAACGTAATATCAGGTTATGTTGTAAGGTAGGTATATTTTTATTTAATTTTAAATACGAATATGAATTTAATCATACTCTGATTTTTATGTCGATAAAACAAATTTATTTATAAGTTATAACTTATTTTAATTAAAAATACAAATCTTTTCACCAATTCTCCTATATTATTATATAATATAGGAATATCATTATTAATGTTTTTATAATTCAAATCAATCAGCAGAAAAACAAAATATAGAGAACTTGAAATAAATAATAAAATAATTTACACAACAAATAATATAAGAATTTTTGTCTTCTTTAGTTTGCATTAATAATAAAGATATTTGATAATACAGAGATTGAAATACTAGGATACAATTGCGCTAAAGCGCGATATGAAAAGAATTCAGCATGCTGAAAAAATGTGTTGAAGACTAATGATATTTGAGAACAGAGAGAAGTTTATATATGTATGTATATACACATCTTTATATGTTGTATATTATCTGCGTACACTTTTGAAGAATTTCGACTCTTGCCCGTCTGCAAAATATAGCTGCATAGTTTCATTTGCTTTCAAATTAAAATTGCTTGGGGGTGTGATTATCAAAAATAAATGTGAATTTTGGCATATTTAAGATCAAATTTAAGAATATTTACACTTAAAGTACAATACAACTCTTTCCGGAGGTACCGATTTAACGAGTTGTCCAAAAAATAAAGTTTTTTTACTTTCACTTACCTATATATGAAATATATAGTAAGTGGAAGTATTGCGATCGTGAAAATTTTCGACTTCCGGTTTTCAACGGAAATACACGTTTTGGGACCCCCTGAGTCGAAATAACCAAGTCCCGCGAAATGGTCTGTGTGTGTGTGTGTGTGTGTGTGAACAGACTAGCTCAAAAACTATAAACCGTGCGAACCTGAAATTGGGTATTTAGAGTATGTATAAGCCCGCGATGTGACAGCAAAAATTTCATCAAATATTCTCAAAGGGAGGGGGTACTTTATTTAATAACTTTTTAAGTTTTTTTCGATTTTCTCAAAAACGGCTCTAACGATTTTGATTAAACTGAGTATTTGATCTATTTATATGCCTGAAATATGACTGTAAAAATTTCATCAAAATTGATCAACCGGAGGGGGGACTTTACTTAATAAATTTTGTATCATTTTCACATGTTTTTTTTATTTACTTAAAAACGGTTTTAACGATTTTGATCAAACTTGGTATTTGATGTATTTATATGCCAAAGATGTGATAACCAACATTTCATCACAATTGATCAACCGGAGGGGGGACTTTACTTAATAAATTTTGTATCATTTTCACGTGTTTTTTTTATTTACTCAAAAACGGTTTTAACGATTTTGATCAAACTTGGTATTTAATGTATTTATATGCCCGAGATATGACTGTAAAAATTTCATCAAAATTGATCTACGGGAGGGGGGACTTTACTTAATAAATTTTGTATCATTTTCACGGGTTTTTTTTATTTACTCAAAAACGGCTTTAACGATTAACAAAAATAAGATATGGATGTAGAAAAATGTGTGACTTTGGGAAATGATATTTAGCAAAACACGTCAATTTCTAATCTAAGTAAGTTGGTAAGTGAAAGTTGTGTGTTGCGCGCAAGCACCAGATTTTTTAATTATCCATCTGTAAATGTATTGTTCTTTTTTATTTTTTTTATTTTTTATTTATTTTTTTTTTTTTTGTTTAGAGAGAGATAGAATAGTCTGTAACTCTCTTACAATGCTTTTTTTATTATTTTTTACACCACATTTGCGTTTTGGAGTAAACTAAACTTATTTACTTACATATATGTCCGCAGTGAGAGAGGCAGGCGGCGGCAGCTGTCTCTCTCTAGATAATATGAGGAACGAAATCTATAAATTAAACAAATTCTTATTCATTTACTATATTTATTATTATAACAAAACACTTTTTAATTTTCAAATATCAATAATTTTTATATAAGCTTATATAAAATTAAAACTACTTTTTAATTATATGTAAATATTTTCATATGAAATTAATTTACCATCCTGCCCCCCAGACAAAACTTTTATCAGTCTGAACCACTCTAGATGAATTTATGCTGACACTGTTGTTATAAATGAAATCTAACCTTTAATTAGTTCAGGTTTGTGACAATGAAATGAAGCAATATAATACATTTTAGATATAAGATTACTATTTTATCTCAATAATATTTTTTTATCAGTTTTTCAAATTTTTTTCAAATGATGATGTACCTGATGTATAAAAAATGTATTAAATTTTTTTTTTGATCACTAGATTTTCATTCATCTTAAAATGCAAAAAACTCATTTTCTAAAATTGTACAGACTTACAATTAGAAGTATTCACTGATAATTTTAATCCTGATCTAATTCCCAGATTATGGTGTGAATCGTAACATTGTGATTGATATTGTGTCAGTACTTGCAATAATGTAGTATATTCAATTTATAAATATGAATTCATAAATACATATTTACCTACACACCAAAATTAACAAAATACTACCTACATTACTACAATTATATCAACAATAATACGATGCCTATGCCAGAAGCTTAAATTCTATATAACATTCATATTTCAACAGAATTTAATAAATCAATAACCTCATTCATAATCAGCTCCTTAGATAACCCTATAGCCGACGCTTGCAATAAATCGATACCCGACGGCGGAATCTTAAAATCGATATCATTTCCGTAATCAGCACCTCGGGTAACCCTATAGCCGACACCAAGATCGATTATATCGCGCAAGTTGTAATAAATCGATACCTGACGGCGGAATCTTAAAATCGATATCATTTTCATAATAGCCACCTCCGGTAACCCTATAGCCGACACCAAGATCGATTATATCGCGCAAGTTGTAATAAATCGATACCTGACGGCGGAATCTTAAAATCTATATCATTTTCATAATCAGCACCTCAGATAACCCTATAGCCGACACCAAGATCGATTATATCGCGTAGGTTGTAATAAATCGATACCTGACGGCGGAATCTCAAAATCGATATTTTTTTCATAATCGGCACCTCAGATAACCCTATAGCCGACACCAAGATCGATTATATCGCGTAGGTTGTAATAAATCGATACCTGACGGCGGAATCTCAAAATCGATATTTTTTTCATAATCAGCACCCCAAAAAACCTAGTAATCGATATCAGGTAATATCTGATGTGATTTCCATAAAAAGGGGTAACTCAATAATGTGTACCAATATGGAGAAATCTGAAAATAATTTTATATATTTATTGGGAAATTATGAATTTAGTAGAAATTCACATCTCAATTTGTGAATTTTTCCATATTCACATCTCTATTTGTAAATACGGCCGAATTCACAGCTGAGATATAAATATTCACATTTTTTTGTGAATATTCACAATTTTTCCTGTGAATTTTTTTTTATTTACAGAAAAATTTATATATATGAATAAATTCGTATTCACACCTGTGAATATGAATTTATTTATATTCACACTTGTAAATACGAATTTATTTATATTCATATTCACAAATATTGTGATATAAATAAATTTACATTCATATTCACATTAAAATTAAGATAAAAATAAATTCATATTCGTATTTATAAATATAAATATGCCCAACTCTGCATTCAATACATTTTGTCCGATGTTAATGGAGTATCGATATCTTTGTACCACAAAATCGAGCATCGATACTTAACTGTTACTGTAACGCCCATCAATACTGGGATATAGTACATAACAATAAGGGAGTACAATTTCTATTCCTTGGTCAATCGTTGCTAAAATAGGTGATCTGAAGGATACTACTTGCCCACATTTGGAGCTCAAATCAGGTTATACAACATAAAAACACAGCTGTGCTAAATAATAACTGACATACCGCACCGATGCTTATGTTGTTTAGAATAACTTCAATTCTCAGTTTAAAATGTAAAGTTTTTGTGAATCAAAATATATTGAATTAAAGGTAGAAGAAGTGTTATCGCTGCCTAAAAATTATAAAATACCATAAAAATCAAATTTCAACTATTTCAGTAGAAAGTATATAAAAATAGTGATCGCGGATTTCCACATGACCAATGACTTAGTCATCCCATCAATCATGGAAACTGCGTAAGTTTACTACAAAATACGACGTACTTAGTTGTGCTTTATAACATAAGTCCTTTGGCAGAGAAACTGAAAACCTGACGAATCCATATGTTCCGCTCCGACTATTTTCAAGGCGTTTTTCGATACACTTGTTAACCAGTATTTATTGAAAAAAAGATTTGTTCATTTCAAATTTACGAAGATGGCAAATTACTTAATACCCAGCCAACACAAATAGGTAAATATTAGTAATATGATAATAGTAGTCTTTGCAGCACTTATTGGTGTAGTGCCTATATTTTTTTAATTCCTTATAAAATTTTAAATATTTTTCATCCTAAAGAGTGAAAAAATATTTTTGTAATAGTAGGGTTTGAAAAATTGAGGCGTATAACAGGCTATTAGAGCAAAATTAGTGATTAAAAAAATAGAATATGAACTGAAATGGGCTCTTAAAATAATTTCAATACAATAAATACAATACAATTCAAAATAACTTCAATCCCATCTCTTCTGGCTAACTTATCTCATCGGTATATACAAGCGTTGATATTGTATGCCCAATAATATCGAGTATCGATTAAATAGAAATTGTCTAATGCCCCTAGCTGCTGTCACAGCGTTTTATATAGAAAACCTTAAAAGATATAGCTCTATTTGCTATTCATTTTCGTCTAGATACCAAATTCTTAAAGAGGAGTACCTACTTAATACTTGGTTCATTAAATTGGAGATGGAATTTACTTAATCTATATAAATAAAGTTGAAATTCTGTTTGTTTGTTTGTTCTTTATAGAAATCCATACCGTTTGTCCTAAATTCTCCAAATTTCGCTTAGTGGTTCTTTGATACCAGGTGCGAACACCTGTCCATATTAAAATTTCATAGCTTCAGCCAATCTCTGGGTATATTCATTATTGTTATACAATTCGTCATGATCTCGCTTTACAATGGTTTTTTTACGAAATCGACCGTTTGAGTCGAAAAAACGGCCTAAAAAGAATTTTATAGATTTTGAAGAGGCCAACAAGGCCCGGTAAGACCATTCCTTGGCAGGCGTCGCGTTCTGGGATTTTTAAACCATATTTTTTTTTTTTAACATTACAATACGTTTATTTACATGTATGGTGAATTTATTTTTCCAGCCTCCTAAGAAGCGAGCTTCAATAGGAGTAGTGAGCTCAAAAGCTAAAAAAACAACGTCAAATACGAGCAGCTGAAAATCTCGACGAACATCAAAATAGGAGTGAACAACAGAGGCTTAGACAGGCAGAATCGCGGGAAACTGAGTCTGCCCAGGAATACGAGGCCCGCCTTGCGCCACAGAGGCTTAGGCAATCCGATTTGCGAGAAGCTGAAACTGCAGGGCAATATTTCTGTTTGTTTGTTTGTTATTTATAGAATTCCATACCGTTTATCCTAAATTCTCCAAATTTCGCTCAGTGGTTCTTTCATACCAGGTGCGAACACCTGTCCATATTAAAATTGCATAACTTCAACCGATCTTCAGCTGATATTCTTTATCCTTATAAAAATCGTAATGATCTCGCTTTACAATGGTTTTTTTTACGAAATCGAACGTTTCAAAATTAGATTATTAGACGTTAGAAAATTAGATTACATAAATGAAATTCCCCGGGTGAAACCGGGACATACAGCTAGTTCCCCTATATTACTTTTCTTATTTTTTCGATTTTTGGAACTTAAAGCCTTTTAAACGTTCGTGCCTCAATTAACATTAGTTGAAAATGAGGAAAACATAATGCATGAATCGATTTAGAAATCATTTATTCTGAGTTATAAATAATGAACCTAATTAGTAATTAAAGATGGCACTACCAATAAAATACTCTTTATTATAATTATCTGTTATTTCACAATATTTAAGGATCTTTTAATTTGTAAACAATTTAAAGGATGCTACTGTGGTACAGCCCGGCAAACGGATTTAGAATCAATCATCATTAATAGATTAACTAGCCAAGGACTAATTACTAATCCATCAACCACAAATCTGGATATCTGCCCCCAAGACCCCTCCACGATGATCTATTTTAAATCCGGTTCCGGTACGCTGCAGGGCCCAAAGCTCCTCTTCCATCTTACTTAAGGTGTCAGCTCGGCGAAATATTGAGTTACTAATCCGATAATCTCCATCTCCATACAGGAAGATATTTATTCGGAAGTAAAGCGCCCCACAGTGGTCAATAATTGCTTTTTGGTGGACATAAATCTGCCATTTCCACAATTTTACAGATAAATTGATAGGATCTTTTTATTACCTTCTTAATAAAATTCAAAAACCAAGGAAACAATTCCCGTTAAGATTGCTTCGGAACAAGTGTCCTTTTTGCTTACCCAAATCCAGGTTTCTGGTGTGTTAATAGATAGTTATCGTTAGTATGCAAAAGAACATGGAAGAACACAATATTTTTTAGAATTTTCTGTTTTATTTTTTTAGTCTGAGGGTGGGCTTTCATACCACCGAGTATCCAAAAGAAAATTCAAATTCCATAGAAGTTATGGGTATTTTAAAAACAACTAAAAATTCAACATTAAACTCGATTTTCTCCTTTTAGAAATAAGATATCAATATACCGATTTCACTGAAAGTTTACATTCAACGGCTAGTATATTACGTATGAGCAACATGAATTTGGTTCGCTTTTTATGGTACAAAAACAATTTATATACTACTTTTTTTTTCAATAAAAACCGTTTTTCTCGGTTTCAAAGGGGTGCTCCCTGGAGTTATCACTGGGGTAATTTCTAGTCTTACTTGTACACCTCTACCTCTACAAAGATTTTATAGATAATGATATGATTTTATATCTCGCTTACCATAATACTAAACTGAATTCTATGTTTGTGCAGTCATTCGATCCATAATTGAACCTTCTTTTAGAAACAACAGCACCATTTTTTCAAAGCGGTGCATAGATTTGAGTTGAAAGGAAAGCACTAAAAAATTTGCCCACACTTCCTGATTTTATTACCTCTAGGAAATTTCGGTAAACATCATATCTGTGTTTACCAACCTCGAAAACATAAAAGTTGAGAGAGGAAAAAAAACATCTACAAGACTTTATTCCTCAAAAGTAATTTTTTTTTTCCAATCCACTTTATACTTATACCTTTTTTCAAAATAAGAGCCAATTTTTTAAGCAAGCTTTGCACATTATACATAGGAACGCATGAAGCGTGTTACAGATCCATATTTTTGTAAAAATATAAATGTGGATCTTTAGGTGAAATACAGTGCGGTGGAAGGGGGAGTTAACAATCGACAAAGGCTGAGAACTATCGATAGTATAAAATCGATGGGGAGTGGCTAAGTACTTCTTGGCTCCTATTTAGGAAGAATTCCTCATTATGTCGCCGTCCTAGATTGTCTTCGGCCTCGCTTTCTCTTTGCCTTTGATTAGATCCTGTCCATTTCATTCTTCTCTTTTTTCGATGGCTCCTGGATAGATGGTGTCTAGATTTCATTCCCGACATCGGATCCTTTTCTCCTTTAAAAAAACCCTCTGAGTTATTTTTTATGTTCAGTTTCATGTTCAATCTATCAATATAAATGTGAATTGGGAATGAAACTGTTAATTAAATTAATTGTTTAACTGAACGAAGAACTGACCTATTTAAAACATATTGATTAGAACGACTAGACACACCAAATACCCCATTATTTAATTGGTGATGAAATGGGGTATTTGTAATTTTTAATGTTGAGTTGCTCTGGAGTGTACAACGCATTTTATCGCTAGTTGTTAGGTAATCATAGTTGGTTTATCTAGTAAATTAAAGCATTCATGAAATATTAATTGCTATCTCTTAAATATATTTAAATATTTTGATTCATTTTTGATAAATAAACTAATAAAGGTGAATGTATATTAAATTATATATATAGTATAATAAAATTTCGGTTTTGGAATTGAAACAGATCGAATCGATTGAAATTTGTTAAATCGGAAACGGCTTCGAAGATTAAAATGCAGAGAAAGATGGAATGGATAAAAATAGAAGACTACATGGTAATCATAGTCATTTAACTTCTCTAAAATTGAAATGGACGTGGAATATTGATAGAGATTACCGAAGGATATGTCGAGACGTAAATGTGGAGATTAATAGCGCTCAATTTTCTCCCTAAATCCCCATGCCCTGTAATATGTAATCCCTCCTCTTTAATAGCCTGCCATCTATACAGTCTTAATCTCTTAGCTCGTCTAGTCGTTTCATTTTTAATCCAACACATTCACCTCTTAACAACTTTTATAATATTTAAATTGATTTGATTTTGATTATGTTATTGATTATATGAGTTATATTCATTATCTGTATCACATTCTATAAAGTCTTCATACTATATATTACACCATCCAAATCGGAAAAATATTTCTGTAACAAACCCCCAAACAGTGAAAAATACAGAAGTAAATATGCTATAATTAAATACATATCGAGGACAAAACCTCTCTCTACTTCGACAAACACACACTTTACTGTATACTGTTTATTTAATTTAAAAAAAAAAATCATGTATTTATCCTAGCATATTGATTTGTACATTTTTCATAAAATGCGAAATGAAATTTTAATATATTACACTAATACCTTTTTTAAATAATCGAAAGAAATTTAACCATGGATCATTTTTTGTAGTGAGTACTTCCATCGTATTGGGATCCTTATGCTTTAAATACGGAAGAAAGGAAAAGATTCCAGATTTTCTTTATATGACATCCAAAGAATCATCTTATTTTTGAAGTAGTAAAGACACCTCTCAATGCTTTAATAGTTCTTTGGAATTCTTCCATAAGCTTCCATCGTCCGTCGAAAGGTCTATTGCCCTATTGACTTTTAAGATTTCTCTTTGAGTTGATTATGTAGACGGTACGGTATAATAATCTAGAGGAAAGTCCGGTTTTAAATATATAAAACCGGACTTTCCTCTAGATTATTGTTATAATTTAGCCCGACATCAAAGAATTATTAGAACATCCTCCTGTATTATATTCCACTTTATTGACTATAGCGTAGTCGAAAAAAATTGACAGAAAATTCGTTTTAAAATGGCTAGTATTTATATATATATATATATATATATATATATATATAAGAAGGTAAGATTATATTTCAAAGTAATGAAAATTAAAATTAAAAATTATGGTTTTTTTTTAATTCTATAACAACTCATGAGTACATACATAATACGAAGTACACAGATTTAGGTTGAATTCACAATAAAATTTAACGACATAAAAATTCTGATTATGTATTTTAAAATAATGCTAACCGCAACCTTAAGAAATTATTGAAAAACAGAAATGATTGCTAACTTTTCCACTTTTCAAACTGGAACGATTTAGTCCGTAGCCCTTTTAACTCTTCGTAATTTCTTCGACGGAGTTCCTTCCATAATTGCCAAAGAACTTATAAGAGCCACTGGATTCGGAGCTGGAATTCCAAAAGCGATCGGGTTAGAATCGTCGATAAAAAAAAAAAAAAAAGACAAAGGAATCTAAAGGGCTTTGGGAAATCCTCTTGCCATCCCACCGTTCGTTAGTGGACTTCCCTTCAAAAGCATTGTTATTACAGGTATTGGTCCTACTAAAATTTTTATTGAAAATAACTTTTCAAGGCTTATTTATACACAAATATTTTCTAAAAATAATAATTTACGTTACATTGTCTTCAAACAACCTTTTTATTTATTTGTGAGCTCGCCGGAAAAGGTTATTATTTTTTTAAAAATATTCCTTATCTATGCAACTGTAAAAATACCATTCGCATCATTATATTGATATTAGGGACTCAACGTTAGTTTCTTAAATAAAACATGGATATTTATTAATATTCTCTCTTAATTAACTGACTTGACCACCACATTTTTTTTAATTAATTAAATATCAGATCAATGAAAGAAGAAATACTAATATCGATCAGAATATCGTTTATGCAGGAAATTAATAACTTAAAAATAACTACCTACATTGTAGAGGTTGTTCAATAATAATAATTTTTTCATTTAGGCATGTTTTGTGCATACTCATTTTCACAAAATCACACTAAAGAGGGATAGATCATTAACTTCTATAGCAAAGGCATTCATAAAATATTGTGACGTGAAACTGGAAATGATGATTATTTCAGTTAAATTAAAAGAGTTACAGACTTTTGTTGGAACCCTTACATTAAGTTATTAGTCCGTAACCACATGTTGTGGATTTGACGGGAATGATCAAGACCTTTCTGGTTGTTCTATATCGTACTAAATTTAAGAAGCGAGTAACCTTCTGTGTCACTATTAGTTACTGTTTTGTTACTTTGCTACTAGTTTGTGTTGTTAGTGGTTTTATGACTTTTTTTTTTACGATTTTACGTAAATAAAATTATTTGAATCCCAGTTTTGAGTTACAATACATATGTCAAAATATCGGGGGGAATATTTTTATTTTTACAAACCGTACAATATAACCAAGAACATCACAACTACATTAGGACCTCCATTATCCGGGCCTCGATTAACCAGGGATCGAATTAACCGGGGTGCCGGGGAGCCAATTTTTTTTTTTAACAAGCTTTTTTTAATTTGTATGCCATTTATTTTGTATGTATAATATTTAAAAAAATGTATACGTAAATATTTAACGAATAAACAATGGTTAACTATCTATTATGAAATAAAACAATAAATGGAAAAACACAGAAAGCGAGTATTATATTATGAGATGTTTCCAGTATCTAATACTCCAATTCATAATCTAGGAACGGTATTGTTTTCAAGTCTTTCCAGGAAACTCCTACTCTGGCCTGTTTGGCTGCAAAATAAAATATTGTCAGTTGTGATTTAGTCTCGATTTAAATACATACGAAGTAGCAAAATGTCGGAAAAAAGAAAACGTGTCGTTTTAACGCTTGAAGAGAAATTAACTATTATAAAAAGATTTGAAAAGGGCGGCAGTGTTAAAAAATTGCCCCCTGAACTAGGAATCGGCGAACAAACTGTACGGGATATTTTAAAGAAGAGAAAGACATTTTCGACTTCGTATCGTAGTCGGCCCATTATATATAAAAACATACATTTACTTTTTTTGTTATTTTTTTATATTATAATTTAATGTATGTAAAACGTTCGTTTGATAATAAAAGTGATTATACATTAAAAGTAATTTTTTAACCTTTTTTTCTATCACATTAAGTCAATAAAATGTTTTAATTTGATTATCCGGGGTTTTCGATTATCCGTGGACCCCCATACCCATCATTACCCCGGTAATGGAGGTTCCACTGTAAATGTAAATAACATAACTAAATGTTTAATTGATGTTTTTGTTTTTTATGTACTAACGGGACAGTAGTAAAACGGCAAAATCACCTTGAAGGTTCAAAGGACTCACATTAACAAAAAATTGGTCTGCAATAAAATTCTTTTTGAAATCTTTTATTACAATTTTGAACTATTGACTTTTATGAACAATGCCCAACTGAACGTAGTAAGAGATAACATAATTATTAATCATTAGATTGAATTCATAATAAAATCGAGAAAAAAAAAAATGATAACAGCGTTTCATTATTACTGGTAGGAAACCTCAAAATGCCATGTGTAAATATCCATAACGATATTAATCCCATGGCCAGTTTTAATAAAAAGTGTTGATTTTCGGTGCTTAAAAATGCCATAAGAATACAGTTCCGGTGAAACTATACTACATTGAAAACTTAACAGAAATTAATGTTCGTCTCCTCAGTTTTGAATCCTCATTCTTTAAAAATCCCTCGCTCCTTGGAGACGCAATAGGAACTATACTACCCCATAAGATGCAGTTTAACGATTTTATGAATATAAAAGAATAATCTGGTACACAAATTCGTTATTCCATTCATTAAAACCAAAAATCCCTCTTGGTGAAAGGAACCCCTTAGGAAGTTTAGTGTTAACCCCTTGTCAATATACTTAAGACCAGCTACTGTTGGGTGGGTCAAGACTTAAGCTTAATTCTAAACTTAGATAAGCCAAGATTAGTTGTTTCTAGAGCTAAGCAGGGCCTCGTGATAAGTTAAGGCCTAGGATAACTAGAAGAGAAATCCTCTCCGAGGCTAACAATAGAACTGGCCTTACCTTCTATTTGTTATCTATTCTATCCTAGGGCTATTTGGCTGGCAAGGGGAGACTGCGGATGTGAAAACGCTGATTTTGATGATGCTAGATCGAAAAATATTTGACCCATGCTCCCTAGGAGCGGAGAAATTAAAAAAAATGTAATTTCATCGATTTTTAATCAATTTTTCAACCTTTTCTCCAAGGATATTTTACGTGAATATATTAGTCCATTTGCTTAAAACGATATTAAAAAGGTGCTATCGAGAATATTAAGTGAATAAATGTGCAAAAAAGGATATAAAAATAAAAGTAAATAAAAGGCGAAACTTTAAGTAAAGTTAGTGAATTTTTTTTTTGTGTGGGTTTCTGACCCCATTTTTCCGGAGAATCGTTTTCCCCGGTTCGCACAATCTTTAACAAATTTTTTTTTTTCGAATTTTCTTCAAATCAAGAATTTTTTACATTCTTCTAAAGCAGATCAACTATTCTTAAAAAAGTATTGATTTTTTTTTTTTTTTTTTTTTGTGTGATTTTATGTTACCACAAGGAATAAATGAGGATAAAATCCAGTAACGGTTTTATTTTATATGTTAAGTTCTTATTAGTCTTCAGAACCTAAGTTTGTGCCTTTCGTTTAGTTTAAAAAAGCATAAATGTATTTTTACGAACGTGTGGATCGGTAGTGCTGTTAGGTGAAAAATTTGAGCAAAATATTTTATATACTTCGAGAGGGAATTCTTATTTAGATCTTTTATGTAGTTCAAAAATATCCACTTCAATCCAACGATTGGTACAAATCGTTTCAGTATTCTATTGATAATATGCCATTTGCCTACAAACCTAAGGAAGGTTAGTAAAATCAGATTTGAAACTAAAAATAAGATATATTGATCCATATGGGTTTAAAAGTAAGACAGGTGCTTTTTTCTATGTCTTATAACTAGAGCTCGGATTCCCGTGCAATTGCATCTTTTTTTTTGGAAAATAGAGCGAACTCAAGTTACTTATCCGAATCCTAATGGGATGTTTTAATGAAGTTTTATACTGCACGAAATTGCACGTTTTGGGGTTTACTGCATGAAATTGCACGTTTTGAATTTTTATTGCACGAAATAGCATCATTTGATATTTTGAAGAAAAAAAATATTACAAATTGTAATTTTCTCTAATACACATCAAAACAATAGTGGAAAAATAAATGTGACTATCATAGAAAAAAAGTAAAGGGAACTTGGGAGATGTAAACCAACACAAACCACTGAGGGTTCAGTGGTTCCTGGATGTTTACATTTTGTTCCTCAATTTCCATAGTTCTGTCAGTAACAAACTAGCTTCTGACGAGTATATTGTTACTAAAAATGACTAAAATGGGAGCAAGTGTGTCTTCGATAACTGCGGGATGGATTGAAAAATATCCTGAACTCAATAGGGATGGTTGTGTAGTGTTCTGTAAATCTTGTGATAAAAAATTGGATGTGAGAGGGAATCACAAATTGATACCCGCTATAGCACAAGTCAGTAGCTAATTTTTTTTAACCCTAGAACGGTAACAGGGGTAGCGCGTGTCACCAGAGTGATTTAAAAATAAGCCTACGCACCGAATATTACACCTAGCGATTCCATAATTTAAGAGTAGTATCTTTCCTTCGTTAAGGTCTTCCTATTTCCTATATATGTAATTAAAGCTCACATGCGAGTATTTTACTCTGTATTTCACATCTTGCTGTTACTATTTTAAGTAAATATTCTATGTTCCGATTTTTTTTCCGGAATTTGTTTCAAAAATATATCAATAGTATTATACAAAAGATCCAAAATTCAGTGATTATACCAAAATCTATACCAAAACCAATATTATAAAAATAATCTGAGAAAATAAAAGAGTTTCTATTTCAATTTACTCTCCGTTACTTATTTTTTTTCCAAAGTAGCTATTTTTTGTTTACAAAAATAATTTAATGCCTTATTTTCAAGCAATACATTTTTATTGCATGTTTTGAAGTTTTTAATGAACGTTTTGAAGTTTTGATTTCACGTTTTCAAATTTTTACTGCACGGAATTCCGAGCTTTATTTATAACATATAAAAATGAAAATATTTATTTTAGGAAAAATTAATTATTGATAAATTTAGGAAAGCAGAAAGGTGACGTTTGTTTCGAGCACATCGAAAAACCACTACATAAAATTTTGATCAGAATCAAATTATAAGGCTAAAATAGAATAAAGGCTTAACGAACTCGAAGGCCCGTTGCCGACACCACTAATCCGTTAGATCCATCCGTAAAGATTCGTCGGAAGGATTATAGTTTCGTAAATTGTAATTTTTAAATGTCGGGACAGAAGGCGAGTAAAATTAAATTACAAACTATAGGTATGTTAATTGATGAAGCTCTTTATTTGGAAAGTATTACGTTTTGTGTCTGTCATGATTAATAATGATCACTTCAAATATTTGTTGTTGTTGTTTATTTAACGCCACTTTATGCCACAAAGGCTAATTGGCCTAGCTACAGTGGGAGTCATAAATTTTGCCTATCCAGAAATAATTAGGATAGGAATCTTTAACGAGTACCTGACATCGTAAAGGCTCGGGACCTCCATTTTACGTCCTATCCGAGGGACGGCATAGCCAAGGATTTATTACTCCCATAAAAAAATCCTAGGGCCTCCTCGAGTTGCGAACCCGTGATCTTTAGTATTGTATGTTGCCATGCTAACCACTACACCACAGGTGACCCTACTTCAAATATTTAAAAATATCTATTTCTCAAACTATTTATAAGTGAGTTTTTTCTCTTTCTTTTCTTGAGTAACAAAATATTCAGTTGATTTTTCTTATGAATATTAAATATTACATTATTTTGCATTTTGTGCATATTAAATATTGCGTGTGATTGATTGAAGGAATCATTTCGTCGCTAATGAACTGTAATGACTTGACTCTGCTTGTGATCGGTTGATGACCTGCTTTTGATAAATTGAATGGATCGTTCCGATTCTGATTTACTCCTCGACCTTCTGCTATCGCAATTAATATAAACATTTTTATTTTTTTTTAAAACATCTTTTTGTTTTTCTTTTATAAACATTTCATATTCTTTTTCTTTATTAGTATGAAAAAATAGAAAATTACAAGTTATAAACAGTTTGTGATGACGTATTGGTTAAATATATACGAATAAGTCAATGTAGCTTGAAATTTGTGAGCATCAATGAACTCATAGAATAATTTTACGGATGTGGGGTTAAGGATATCCCCTCCTTACTGACATAAACGCTAAAAATGAGTTTAATATTACACATTACAGGTCAGCAAGGTTCCAAAAGCAGTAAGTCAGCGGTCTATTGATTTTTTTTAGCCGTCATTGGAAAACAGATGTATTCTTTTATGCTTATTTACAGCCACAAACTGGTTTTTGAAATTATTGAAATCTCCTACCTCTTGGTACCAAGTCGTATTTATTTACAACTGCAATACTTTTAGTTATTATGCATTTAATAAATAGGTGAGTGGAAGAAAATAACGAGTACCGGCTTTCTATACAACACACATAAGCAAAGCTATACCTTTTTGACCGAAATTATATTCAACTGCCAGACTTTATCCCTTGATTAATCATCGCTCCATTTTAGCGAAATAATCATGATCATCGGAATGCCTACAATGCGTTAGAACCATACAGTATAAAGTTTGTAAAATTAAGGATTACATAATGAAGTTATGTACCTGGAACATGATTGCACTTAGTTGTGGCAAGACCAAGTCTAACATAGCATTAGTATACTTAAATAAATGGAATTAGCACTGCTAGCACATTCGCAGTGCATCATATCAGCATCATAAAAACGTATTTTCCTTACAATCGCTGGTCATTTTTTCTTGTCACACCTACTATGAGGATCTGTTTCATTTGAGGTCAGATTATTTGAGAGGTCCCTATATTCTCTAGTATGTTCTTGATTTTCGAATTTAATTTGTTTCAAATCCTGCATGTGTTTTTTTTTATTATATTCGCTGGTATCGTATTTCAGTTCTTGCAGGTAATTAAGTTTTTATTGTGCTGGGCTGCTTTCAATTGTCATTTTGACGTTCAACTTGATGCTCACTTGCTTTCAATTGTAGAAACCTTTAGTGGAGAAAAAATGACGTCACTGGATTTCACAGGTTTATGTACTTACAATTTTCAATTTTTAGTATCACTTTTGAATTTCAAAGAGATGGTTTAGAAGAGACTTGATGGTAAAATTGTTGTCTCAAGTAAGAATAGACATTTCGTAAGCGAAGCTGTAGATAATAGTGCTAGGATTATCCGCTGCGTTAATAGCCTTTTAGCATAAATAAAGGTTTGCCTTAATACTGCGTCTGTTTATTTAGAAGGTCTGGATTATGCCTGCTTGTCATCGCTCTATAGTTCCGTTAAGGTAATGACCTCCATGATGCCCTTGGCTTAATAAGAGGTACAGGCCTACAAAAGATGGCTCAAAGCGTTTTCGGGAGTCCCAGGATGAGGCAACAGCAAACACAAAAGTAGAATAGAGCGATAAAAGCCATTAGAAGGGGCCTGATGGAGGTTTCCCTCGCTCCCTGAAGATGGCACCACAGCTAACGAGCCCCCTACCCCAATGTTATTTACCTGCCCTTCCTCGTTTGTTACGCTCCCTGCTTCTCTTTGAGCACAGTTATCTCGAGGGCTCCTCGCCCCGAAGGCTGTAGCTTCCTTAAGCGCGACTCAATCCAATGTTAACGATGTAAACTATTTATACACGAACGTTTCTTCAACATTTGAGATAGTCTTTGAAATCGAGTTGGCATGTCAAGCAGTCGATTCAATCAAGGCAATTTCGAAAGGGATTTATAATAGGAACATACGTTTTTATGGTGCATATTTTCTGTTTTTATATATGCAATAGTAGGTAGCTCGTATACCTTGAAATTATAGTATAATAGTATTTATTAATGAAATAATTTTAAAGCCTACGTTCCTTATCAGGAATAATTAAAAAAAAAGATGTAAGAGTGGTTTATGGGGTACCTCAAGTATCTGTTACTTGGGTATTTTATTCTACAGTAATAGACAACTTAACGTTTCGAAATTTTATTATAAAAAGGGTATATTCATTTGATCATTCTTTCATATAGTGAGAATAACAACATACTATCTGTAATTATTATCTATTGATAATTATCACATATTATGTAATAATAACCGATAATTATGACATATCACTCTTCAAATGCTGAAGTTGCTCAATTCGAGATCATATTTTTATAGATTTTTTACGAAGCATACTCCAATTTTCCTCTGTTGTCTCAGCACAAGACCCCTTATAGACCGCGGTAGTGACGATTCCTAAAACATTTTAACAATCAGGTTAAAGTAGGCTACGATATTAAAGAAAGAGAGAAAAAGAAAAAAATCGTTTGTTTGAGATAGTTCAGTCTAGCATTAGACAATGTAATAATAATAAAAAAATATATATATCTTTTTATGGTATATTTTGATCGGCAATAAGTTTGCTCACTACGTAGGTCCGAACTGATGACAGTCCTGGTACAATAGTTCGAATACTGCGCTTGTACTCTACCAACTCTTTTGATTGGTTTGATTAGTTGTTTTTATCGTCCTAAAACTGTTTTGGCTCTTGATGGAAAACTAGACTGTTAGTCAAGGAGTACTGCGCATTCGAGATAGTCGTGAACGTGGTTGTACTTCTTCTTGGAACAACATATTATGAACTCTAAACTACAATTAATTACACTAAACAGGTAAGAGAATTCTGAAAAGGCACAAGATCCGCAAACACATTGAGTGTGTTTTTTTTTTGTTTTTTTTTTTTGGAAGGGACTAAAACTTCGGATTTTTGCATGGAGATATACTGTAAGTGATTTATTTTGAACTTTCCTTATTCAAGCAATTTTAACGATGAGTTTGCATAAGTGTTTATTTATTGCACTATGACACAACACTACGGGGTAAGGAACAACTGTGTCTGGTTTAATTTGGAAGAGTGAGTACCTAGAACAAGACAAATCAGCGAAACTTAACGTTCTATATAAATGTTTATATTTGAGACAACATTAAGGATGGGACAAGATAGAGATTTAAAGGTTTAATGGAACCTCAAAGCCTAATTAATTAGGAGCTTTGACCATTTATTTAAAAATTGCTGAAGTATTCGGTATATTTAGAACTACCATGTTGATTAGATTTCGGATGAGAGTTATAAGAGATTTGATTATTTCTTTTGAACGGTTAATAATTAATTATTCTGCACAAATGGCAATAAGCTAACATCTTATCTTTAAGTGCATAAAGGCCATAAATTTTCCAAAAGTTTTTTGTGAATATTAAAGAGAAATATTTTTTAATTACTTACAGACATATATTTTTTAATGGGTTTAAATAGGATATTATGGATATAAAAAAAACCCTTATGAATAACTAGGTAAGGGCTTTAATATGGCTTAAATAAAGGTTAAAATGTTTCCTTAGAATAGAAGATGACAAGAAATAACTGTTAAGGTCAAAACGTCAAAATTTATTGGACGTAGAGAACGCCATAAAAGTTCAGAGGTGGGCGGTAGTAATGCCCCTGCAAACTGAACCTCGCGTTCCACAGGCTATAAATGCAATTTACTTCACTACAGCTGAGAAATAGCTTTATCGCGCTGTTCATAAGAAAAAAAATCACACTTAAATTTCCGTACATCTTCCTGTTCTTGGTTTATATATTTTAGAAAAGTTCGTCTCTGATCCAGCTCCTTTTTATTAACCTCACAATCGGTATTTGGCCTTGGCATAGACTTCCATAATTGTTTTGGTACTAGTTTACCAGGAATCTAGGAAAAGTGATGGTATGTGTTAGTCGATATTTCGTTGTTTTAAGTCAGTATGACAATTCGTTTGACGTTAGATTTATAGATAAGGAGGAACAAAGTTGTGATTAGTGATTAGGAACAAAGTTATTGGGGTTTTTATCAGAAAACAACAACAATAATTTATTGTATAATGCAATTATTTAATCTATTATGCATTATCCTTTATTATAAAAAAATTCTTAATATTGGGTTTAAAAAATATTTCGTTTTTTAACATCAATTTTAAAATTCTAATTACAACATGGTTGTTCATATATTGGTCAAATATTTCTATAAACTATTTGGACTATAAGAATGATTCAACAGTATTTGTAAATATTTCTAACATGAGTGCTCGAAATGGTAAAATATTTTAAAAGGTTCATAATAATTTTTTTATATAAAAAAAAATTAACTGACACATTCATTTCATTCTTGTTTTCGCATCTAACTATATTTTAATAGTAATTGTAAATGTTAATGGAAAATATTGCTCAAGTAGCAAATATTTAAGTTGATTACAAGACTGTTGATGTCGTTCCTCATGCAATAAATTCTTTATTTATTTATTATGACTATTTTTATTTTGTCTTATATTGTTCAATTCGTATAATAAAATTACTGATTTTACTTAAATATTGTGTTTATCCATGCTAATTCAATATTTTGTCAAATATAATTAAACACCCAACACTTTCTTCCATCTTCACGGACTATTTCTGACCATTGTACTTTAATTTAACTCTGATGAATTTATAATTTTGATTTTAGTTATAAAAAATAGTATTAATAATAATAGGAACAAGTGCGTACACTGAAATGTAAATAAAGCAAAGGTCCTTGGGAATGTACTTATGTAGAAAATGTTAGCTGTCACAATAAACTTAAAGCTTAATTAGTAAGTCATTCTAGTTTTTTTTTTTTTTTTTTTTTTTTTTTTAAATGTTCTCTTACCAAATATTAGATTTACTTCTATATATATATATATATATATATATATATATATATATATATATATATAGGTAGCTATTTTACATTTTTAAGACGGTATTTTGTTTTAGCAAAAACTCGCAACTTGTTTTTTTAAGCATTTATAAGTATTTTTCAGACAGATTTATCGACATGAAAAAACAAATATATTAGTCGTAAGTCAGCATTATGTATATATTAAGAACTATAGAGTTCATACCTTAAGTTGAAAGTATGTAAAACCAATATTAAAAGATATCCCAGGATGTGGCTGCAATACTTGAATTAAAAACAACAATAGTCACTCTTAATATTGTATTTACTATTAAACCGTTTAGCGTCTGAGCAGTGCGAGTATATTGCGGGCCCTGTGGTCTGAGACCTTAAACCGGCTGCCGTGTCCGGTGGCCTCAATACTTTTTGCCAGAAAAAAGACTAAATAATTCGCCCCAATTGACTAAGGAATAAGGTGCAGGTAAAATTAATTTGTAAAAACCCTAAAAAAAACCCATGACAATTACTTTAAAACCCTCGGAAATTTTTGAGGAAACCATAAACCTCGTCACTGGGAAATACCGGACGGGCTGGAAACAGGGTTGGAGAAACAGGAATGCCAATTATTTAAAAATAATTTTCATGTGTCCTTCACTCGTCCTAAATATGAATAAGAAAATGATGATTATTTTGTCTGCTCGCCATGTTCCTCTAATATCAATGAAATTAAAAAAATACGTGTTGGAACGTACCTAAGTAAACATACATATTTTTAGAACTGTTATATTAACTGTTTTATATATCTGTTTATTTTATAACATTCTAAAATTATATACTATATTTTTTTACGAGTTGTTACCTACGATTTATGAATGTTGCATTCCTAAATAATGATACGACAAATCCGAAAGCGAAGAGTAAAAATTCAATTTTTGTTTTAAAAGAAGCCACAAAAACATCTCTTAAGGTTCTGACTACTATCCTAGTGCAATAGTAAAATGAAAATAGTTAAGAAATCAATTAAAATAAGATCCGCAGTTTTCAGTCTTCTAAAGCTAAACCGGGCGGAACTGATATATCAGTCTACAGGCCCAATGGGACTGCAGTGCTGGAACCGATATATCAGTCTTCAGGCGTTAAAGGGTTAATTAACACAAGAAGAATGTAATCGCCGTATTTTATTCTCTATTGAAATCCCATTTTTTCTACTTGAATGGATCAGAAATGCATCATAATGTACTAGTGTAAAAACCGTGTTGGTCGTTATGTAAACCAGGCGTGAAAGAAAACAAAAGAATTTATCTTTACTTTAAAAGGTGTTCTCAGATTTCGTTATCATTTTTGTAAAATATTGTTTTAACGATATTATTTTTACTTTAAATTACCACATCTTATAAAAAAATAGTCCCATATTGCTTTCATTTATCTGAATGTCAAAGTAATGTGCCAGGTTCAGAATGGCACTAATATTTAATAATTATCATTGTTGTATAACCTCTTTTCATTATACTAAATATCACATCATATTTTGTTATCTACACATATAATACTATTAATTATTCTAAATTATATTATAATACATTTATATATTGTAAGAACATCGTTGAACAGAGTTATATATTAATAGCCCGATTGGATAAAGATGCGTGATGGTGGGAGGGCTTATATGGGGACCTTCGGGAAGCCAACAATCGAAGTGATTAATCGAATCATCTGCCTCTGAGAGTATCGATCATGTTGAAGGCACTTTGCCTACCCCTACATCCGATTTTATCCTCTCATTATTCTCCTCCAAATTATCAAGGCATTTTCATAACAAAACAAAATGTTTACAATTTTTTCTTTTTTTTTTTTACTGTCACGAGCCAATTACAAATAAGCCATATATGTATATATTTATATAATAATTTCTATATCCTTTAATACGTTCAAAGATTCTTCCACCAATATTATATCTAAAGGTGTATTTTTTTTAATCGGAATGCCATATAATTCTTGATACGTAATCATAATTGATTATTGAGGTATCATTTTGAAGGTTTTCTTTTCTTCCGACCGGTAAAATAGTCAGTTCCCCCGAAAAACCCTAGGAGAAGAGTAACATATTCTGGTAATAATACGTTATTTGCTCATATCTTAAAAATATTTGTAAAGTGTGTAAATTCGAGAAGATCTTCCTCTTCATTCCCTACAAAAAAAAAATATTCACGAAAATCGAACAAGTAGTTACGAAATTACAGCTTCTGAATCCTGTTCATGTTTTAGTTTACACACCGAAAAAAAAATTCTCTTCTGCATGCTGTGGTGTGCTTACTTAACCTACATTTAGGGATAAAATGTCGTTAACTACCATAGTATGCGAATAATTCCCCACGAGACAAATAGTATATATACCGCTGCAATAAAAAACAACGGCTACTGATGCCTGTATTTAAAAATAGTGTTAAAATCGCATCTTTCTGACGTATGAGTAAAAATAAATACCTCTAGGGCGGTGTTTACTTTTTTAATCGGTCAATTATTGGTGAATATCAACAAACGCTGCTGAAAAATAAACATAATTTAGGCAACTAACTGAATGACGAGTACTAAATGATGGAGGTCCCAAACCAACAATTACACGCCATAGAGAGAAAAGTTTTAACGCTATATGTCCCTTAGAAGGATATTGCCCTCAAAGGGATAATTCACTTGAATATTTTATGGAGGTTATTCAACTATTTGCGGAATAAGGGAGATTCTTGAAAGCTTAATTTACAGTGCTGTGGATTCTATTGCGATCCCATGAGATTTTTGAGTTTTAGAATCTTACCCTCTAGTTTATAAGTTTTATAACGGAAATAGAATTAGGTATTGATAATATAATAATTATATAAACTAGGTCGGAATTCCTAGGAAATTCCTACAGTATCAGTAAAATTTTAATTTTTTACCCAATGTCCAACGGGAGAGTGGGCCCACCCACGACATTGATATATTACTTTCACGCCCCGGTTGAGTAAGGAATCCATTCGGTCCTCCCCGACTACCGTCTCTTGCAATTTCTCACTGGGTACGTGAGATTTCATCGACATTGACACCCTAGGTTCTCTATGCTTTGGCTTCTCGGAGACTGTTGAACACATCCTTATTAAGTACAAAGAAGTAGCCCAAAATCCCTCATCGAAAAAAATAAAGCATATATACTACGAAGATATTCTGTTAGCCCGGAAACTTTTTTTTTTTTTGGAATTTTTTCCTGCAAATTGACCTGATGAAGGAGGTATTGCAGCAGATTGAGGGAAAATCTTTATCATGAGTGTATATTAAAATTCTTCAAAAGAAAAATTCACCTGTTTTTTCTAGAGGCACTAGCAGACATACCTAATATCCAACTCTTGCGAAAACCCTTATTAAATCAAGAATATAATCACATTAATTGAGCTCTAGCAAAAGAAGCCAATAAGAAGAATTAGATTTTTTCGAAAATAGAATTACCTCTTTTAAAATAGCCATCACATTTGAAGGGTTAAAAAAACCTATAAGAATAAACAAAAAAATTGGAGCGTTGGAAATCTAGAATCTATAGGTAGGTAAATCTTATTTTTCAAGGAAATCATAATACCATTAATGTTTTATAATTACCCTATAATTATTAATATTGAAATAGCTAAATAAATAATAAAAAAACTTAAAAGAAGACTATCGATAAACATTAATTGGTTCAAATGTTTAGCCCGTAATCTCTCCACTATTGGCTATAAAAAACTCTAAAAAATATTGGGATTATAATGTAAATTTTTGTCTTGTCGCGAAGGAATTATCGGAGCCGTGGAAAAAACATGTTTTATCGGTAAGTATAGAGTATTCAACTCAAAATTTAATCCATCTTATAGGTTAATAGTCCACTAAGAGATGTAGTAGAGTACCTCATAAAGCCCCATTTCTCCAGCGTTTAGTAATGCAATTGAGAATAGCGAACAAAACATTATTACGTTTGAATATCTCAGGCATTAGTTACGTAATTGATGGAGAGGAATTGTGTACTCTCTGTAATGACTAATCTAAGGAGTCCCTGTAACGATTTTAAATTGTGTTCAGTACATACCAAGCAGCAAGAAGAAATATATATTTGGGAAGTACATATTTTTTTGTCCCCAAAAGAAAACTGTAAAAAATATTATCTCATTAGGTCAACTGCGTCTGATATCTATTACTTCACTATTAAAGTCAGAAAAATCAAATCATTTATAGTATGTTCACCACTACCTAATTTTAGCTTTAAAATTAAAAAAAAAATTTTAAACAGTAATTAATATATATACCCCTTATGTAATATACAATATAGTGTAGAATGTGTTATTCATGCATTCTTTATGGGAATGTATATTTGAAATGTTTTTTAAATATGTTAGTCTTTATATATGTGTTCTATTAATCTAATAACCGAATCCCTGTAAAATGCTTTTACTAAGTACAGATTATTATCATTATTATAATACGATAAATGTTTTTTATATATAATCGACAATAGATGAACATTATAACAAAAATTATCATGTCCAAATACCAATCTTTAGCAGTTTTACTATATATTTTTTTTCTTACAATTTTTTTTATTAAATGTTAACGAAGTCCAGGAATAGCAGAGTAGAGTCCTTGAAAAAGTGATCCAATTAAGCATAATTGAGCGGGAAGGTCGATTGACTTAGCGCTGATTGTTAAAGGCAATAAACGTGAGAGTGTGACTTATTTATAAGTTGGTTGAAGGGCGTCATTAGTGGGCTCGTCGATACAGTAATTGGGACTAACCTCTCTACATTCGGCCCATTTACTTAGTTCTGTCAGCTTCATAACAGTCATAAAAGTAGCGAAGTGGGAAAAGGTTCGTAAGTGGTGGAAGATGGCCAGACTACACCATAATTACTAAGGGTGATTTCGATTGAAATTCGACGTTTTAAATTTTTGTTCATCTTTTATTGTTTGTTAATTTTCACGCCTTTTCGACTATTTTGATTTTTTTTTCTCAGGGCGAGGTAGAAGGATGTTAGGATATTTCGCTTATCAAAATCAGATCCGCGCTAATCCCAAAAAGGCAAATAAGCGTTACCCAGACAGGTAGTTTAAGGCTCTCGGATCTGTCAACATTCAACCTTTGGTTCGTAGACCATTATTAATTAATAAAAATAAATAAATGCATATTATTTTTGATACTTCCGCTATAAAAAAGAAACAACTTAACAAACAATTATTATCTAGGCTGCTCTGCAGACGTTCCAAATTATCAATAACTAACAAATATATAATTTTATTTATAAAGTTCTAATCCGACCATTATGGGCATACGAGATAGAACTATGGGGTTCTGCGAAACCCTCAAACATCTAAAGTATTCAGTCATTCCTGCCCAAACTATTGAGGAAAATAGTAGACGCACCATACTATGTAACAAAAGATTTACACAAGGACCTGAATATCCTAACATTCATCGATACATCCACACATCACTACTAAAACTAAAAAACCAAAGATGAAATTTTAATAGGAACCCCTTAGCACAGACACTAACATCTAATATAAAATCTTCCATTCCACCGAACATGCTTCAACCAACCATGTTTTATCAACCATCAACCAAACATGCCACCCCGGCGACTTTTGAGGCGGTGGCCGTGATGCTAACTTAGTTGTCAGCAATTTATCCAGTCAGAATTTCACTTATTTGCTAATTGTTAATATGCAGATTGCAAATCTCACAATCAATATTGACATTTTATAATAATAATATTTTCGTTAATGCCCCATACATTCAATAAATGTATGCCCCATGTAATGTTTAAAATTTTATTTCAAGTATTATTTTACTTCAGACATATACGTTAAACACATCGATGAACCTTTGTTCTTTGTTTATTAAGAGAATCTTATGATCTTGCTGTACTGATAAGATCTTTTTTTAAGAACTAATCTTAGATCTTAAATATTAATAGAAAAAAATTGCCATATAGACTATCTCTGGCATGGATACCCTATTACCCTTGAGTAATAAGATCCTTGGATTAGATCCGAGGGTTGGAGTATTACATGTTCCTATCAGACGGTGCCTCAATTCATTCCTGCTAACCCGATCAGAGGAGCTCATTCAGCCTGAGGAATCACAGCTCTGAAGGTATTCTCAGTGTCGACTTATTGATGGAATTAGATGGATTCATGGTCAGACGGAGATAGCCAAGCTAATACGTGAAGGATTTTCTCTTCATTTTGTACCATTATTTGATTGAATCAGACCTTTGACTGTGTGACTTGTGAGAATTGCTACCCTATTAAGGAACCACGAAAATGGTTCTTGCTTATTTAAAATAAACTTATTCGTTGGAAATCGTGTCTAGATCCCCTCCTGGAGTTACTCCGTTAGGCCCTGAATCACCCGTTATTGCATATAATTAATACAAATGAACTGAAGAAAGAGAGGTAAATTTAACAGATTTGGCACATAAAAATTTAACCCCTTTACGATGCAAGAAAATAAATGCTGAGAGGGACATAGCAATCCTATTCTAGCAAAAATAAATTATCTAATTACCCGAAAGTAGTAATTTACTGTAATTAAAAAAACAGTCTGAAAAATTATTAGTATTCATTGAAAATTAATTTATTACTGGTTAAAGATTTATAGTTAATTGAAACCGTAATCTTTTGTAAATTAGCCTTGGCCTTCGGCAATCAGGAGATAAGGCAGGGCTTAGCAAATTAATTGATAGATTGAGGGTATTACTATCTTAATTAGAACAATAGGATATCCATTTCAGCGGCCATCAATTCATTAATTAGCAGCCATAAGCCAATATTATTATTGAAAAATATCGCAATTTAACTGTATGTTTAATATAATTAATAAAATCATCGTAGAACCACTTACATTAATTCAAATGACTGGTACCAATTTTGAAAAATTCGACTTAATCATAAAAAATCAAAACATACAAATTTTAATCTCTTAAACTAATTCATTTATATCATCACATTCACTGATGGCTGACATATGTGAAAACAAGTATGAAGATTAGGAAAAAAAATAATGAGTCTTTATTTGAATGTTTTCCAGTCCATTATAACGCGCGGGTTCTGTTTTCGATATAGATTAGCGGGCAGGGATTTTATTCGGAGAGTAATATGTTTTGATTGATCAGGATTAATTCTGATTTCCTATAATTTGTGCAGTCGTTTAATTCATGGCAGTAATGTTTTTTCATCACAGAAAATCCACATTAAATGAAAAGCAAAGTTTTATTTAAAAGATAAATTTCATACAATACCTAAACAATATATATTATTTATGAATTGAAATTAAACAATTTTTTTTTTATTTTTAAATAATTAATACTAGAACATCTTATGCTACGCAGAGGTCCTATGCAGCGGACCTGGGTTCGATTCCCGGCCGTGGGCGAATCATTTCACTTTTAATAAAATTAGTTAAAATTAAAAATTAATATATTTGAGGAGGTGAGGTGCAAAACTCGTTCGTTCCATTTTTTTGAAAAATTGAGATGGCAGTGTGCAACACTTTTGTGGGAAAGCGGGAAGTAGGTAAAGACATCAAACTCCACATCTTTAAGGCAATATATCTTCCCACACTATTTACTATATGGAAGTGAAAGCTGGGTAACCCAAGATAAGCACATGAGCAGGATTACGGTTGCAGAGATAAAGACATAGAATGGGAGAAGACAGAGTGCCAAGAAAATGTATGGAGGTGAGGTCGACAGGTGAAAGACCAGGAGGCAGGCCTAGAAGGGGCTATATCCAGCATATCCAACGACTGGGTCTAGAAAGAGGGAAAACATTAGCCGAGATGAAGATGCGAGATGTATGGTTCAAGTGACTAGAGGCTCCTCCACACTGAAAAGCACTTAATATCTTATCAGATTGGAGCAAAACTTGTTATTTCAAATGGATTTTTGTTATAAAAAATAGCGGTTTGATGCAGAATGTGTTCCATAGCCCATTGCGTTTCAAAACTGGTTCGTTACTCGTTCCAATGTGGTGTGCAGCAAAAGTCTTTCCTTTAAACATTTTGTTGCAAAACTTTCTCATTTGATACTTTGTTACTTTTTCTTGTAACCTTTAAATCAGTAAACCAAAAGAGGTTATTCCCGGGATTCAGAATAAAGACTGATTTTATTAAAAGTTAAAATTATATAATTTCTTACATTACAACACAGATTTGCTTGGTAAATGGCTTTATAGTTAGTACAATACCTAAAGTTACAGCATTAAACAATCACTAAATGAGGCGTTTGGTTTCAAAACAGGCTACATCCATTTCCAACTATTTTTCAGGACTGATAAAAAAATGATCAATTTAAAAAATTAATCACTTTAACAATTTTTTTTAATTCTTTTTCGTCGTTTTGCTAACAATTACCTTCAAACAAAAATTTTTGACAACTTTTTATCACATTTTCTTTTTTAAATCTCATTTAACATTAAAAACTATGTTGTATGTACCTGACTTTGATAAGAAAATATCAATTTTTGGTTAAATTATATATAGATAATTTTTTTAAAACAAATATCTTTATTTAATATGAACAATACATTAAATATACAAATTTTCATTTAAATGTTGATTTTGACCCACGTCCGTATTGTTATCATGCATATTTACTTGGATAGGTGACATTGTACTGTCCATTACAACTTTGTAGAATTCTAGGGTACCTATTGATCTCCAGTCTTCTCCATAATGTTTTTCTAAATAGAATATCAACATCATCCAACTGTTTGGAAACATGGATACCGTTTGGGATTTCGAAAAATTGAAGGTTTTCTGAAATTGAAGCTTGGATGGAACCGCTATTGATAAGAAATGGAATATTTAAGTATTGATTTTCGAAGGATCTAGACGTCTTTTTTAAAAAACGCGTCCAACACATTATTTCTAACATTAAAAGCTTGAAAAAAAATGTTTTTGGAAAAAATGGATGTAACCGGTTTTGAAACCAAACGCCTCAAATATCCTTGGTTTAGCGTTAAGGGGCTGGATACATTACCTAATGACGGAGCAATATTGCAGAATAGCATATATACAGCGCCTTGTTGTTTTTTACCTTCATGTCTCTGAAACTTTCAGTGAAACTTTTCCTTGAGATTTAGCATTTTAAAATTAAACATTTACAATATCAAGTAATGACTTTAGTTAAAAAGTTAAAAAGTCTGGCAAATTCAGAACTCAAGGATATCGGATTACTTTAAGAGGATGAAAGTGTATATTAAGTTATGTAAGAACTTAGGCAAGTTTTTTTTTTTTTTTTTTGCTTCATATTTATATTTGCACCTGTCGCAGCTAAGCGACAATCTGCAAATGTGATATAAACTGCTTTGATGTTGGCATAATAGCAAGTTAATTTCCATTAGCACTAAAATGAAATACAATTATATTTATTACATCTTTTACTGTTCAATAAATAAATAGTACTTAGAATCAATAAATAACATATCATTTCAAAAAAGAAACTAGACATCAAAACATTATTAAAATATTCACAATATCACAATTCGTTCTTTAAAATAATAGTTATTATTCATTTATTCATACTTCCCACTACCTCTGCGGGTCACTTTTCCATTCTTTAAACAATATCTTACAAATTAAAAATTATAAACAATTTATTCATTTTGGGACGTTTAAGAGTCTTCTAGTTATATTTTCATCTTCCTGAATGCTATCTTCTAAAGTTTCATCTTCGGATGGTGCCTCAGTTTAGAGTTATTAATTTATGTACGAATTCGTTATTTTTTTTCCGACATGAAATCAAATAGAGGAACCTGCTTGCAGGTAATTGACATATCTTAAAGGACGAATTGAGAGCAGAAACTAATCTTTTAAGCCTAATAATAATATTTTATGATGAACTAAGATTTCAAGGCAATCTGTGACTTTTAAATGCGCCTTTAAATAGGATCGAATGTACATACAGGCAGTAAGACTTGCATCATGAAATTTGAATGTTTTTCAATTATTATATTTGTAAGTTCGTGCTAATACACATTGCGATAAATTAATAATTAATTTAACTTGAATTATTTAGGATGAAATCCATTATTGAAAGAGCTCCTATGCCAGTAGTACTTACTGGCTATCAATTTCCCTATGGATTGATCAATTGCGTATAATAATTTAATGGAAATATTCGAAAACATAACAAAAACTCTGACAAAGTTTTCTAATACCCTTCAAACTTTACTTATTGAAGACCACATAATTTTCATTTTTTTTTTTTTTTCGTCTTTCATAATCCCTTTAGGGGAGGAACGGCCTTAATTTAGGAGACCTCGTTATTTGATCTTCGGTCGCCGCAGACCAAGTTAGAGTCACTCGTAGTCTATGTTAGAGTTGCTAGTTGGAAGGTCTTAGCAAACTTCCAGAATTTCAGGAGTTCAAAGAAGACTTAATGAACTTTATATATTCCTTTGAACTCGCCTTTTTTTCATTTTACTGAGGAGTCGTAATGAAATCGTTGTATGAATATCGAAAACTGATTACAATAAATATCTGTACAAAATATAAACTATTCCATAATCACGGCGTTAATTAGAAAGATACAAATATCTATCTCACAAAGCAATGAAATGGTTTCACAATGTTTCTTTAATGTAGGTAAAGTAGTAATTTAAATTTCATGTGGAGCATTAAAATTAATTAATTCTGAGCTTAATTGGTTTGGTGAAGCTTTGATGTATTAATAATCGAGGGCATATTATTAGTGGTATTGGGATCATGATTTCCAATTTACTAAGCTATTTTCGCTAAAGAAATCAATGAGATGATAACAAATGTATTAAAAGCCTTCATATCATTATTCTTTCTTCAGCGATTTCGTGGCTATTCGTTTAGGAAATGTAATTTTTTTAACAACTATTTGTTCAAATGCTTTAGGTTTTCTGCTAAGCTTTGTAGGTACAATGGTCATACTTATATAAATATGTACCATGGTATTTGCGTTATTGTTTTTAATTTCTTGGATTCATAAATCCTTACATCAATAGAGGGATTTAGATAGGTAATCTATATCACGCTTTTAATTTATACTATCTCTACTGGATTTATCTTGACTTTAGGACTTAAACTATTAGGGAGCTACATTTTCTAACATCAAATGCCTCCAACTATAGCCAATATTCCTTACGCTCAGTGGGGAAAAAATACGATTCAATGGCCTAAATTCTGAAGAGAACAAACAGGAAAAATATTTTTTCAGAGTTTCTTTTATTAGAGACAATAAAATAATATTATGCAGCAAGCTTTAGGCCTTTAAAATTAGTTTTTATTTAAATCCTTTCATCAGTTGAAATGCATAAATAGCATCTGAACAGTTTATGAGTATAAGTCTGTCATTGATATTGTAACTTTTTCTTTTTTTATCGGTCATTGCTCCGTAATGACCGATGTGTCATTGACTAATGAGGGAAAGCTAAGCTGATAGCCTGGTAATGTTCAGTCATCTTTCATTTGACCGATAACTCTCATGTTTCCAGCTACGCTGTTATGCACATATCGTAGGATGGTGATAAGTGCGCGGGAATATAGGCTGCAAGAATGCCATTTTACTATTTGTATTTTTTTGTATCGCTCGCCCGATGTAAGACGGGACTACCCAAAAACACATTTTAAAAAAATTCCTCTTTCCTTACACTATCTGTGTGCAAGATTGCTCGAATATATTGTAACAATAAACGAATAAATGAGACAAGGATTTCAAAGCGAGGGAAGAAAACTTTAATTGGCTGTCCTGGAAAATCGCTTTTATGAATCAGAGCAGCCTTCAATTGAACAAGCTATAGTTAAAATATTTTGTTTTCCTCAGCTCACAAATCTGCGGTATTAAATATGGAATATAGAAAAAGATTTCTGGACAAATATATCATTGCGAGCACGGATGTCCCTGGTGAAAGGATTTTAGATATTAAAATTCATGACCACTTAAAAAATGTATTTTATTTTATAGTTCATGTTTTCTAATTTACATCCAAACACACAAATTTAAAAAAAAAATCTTTATTAATTGATATGCTTGCGAACCATATAAATATAATGTATAATTTGATACCATTTCAAATGGTGTAAAATAAATCACATCTTTACTAGGTACTTTAAGAAATGTATATTTACGGAAATCGCCTGGAAGAACGCATTGGAAGATTACCAAGATCGCTGTTAGATATTCGTAAAAACTATTTTTTTATTTTATTTAACACGTTACGTGAGGCGGTGTATTTGAGGAGTATCCTGAATTGGTATCGGTCCCCGGGGTCCGACTGCTAGTATGAGCCACAGACGATATCGGGCGTCGGGGTCCGATTGGAATTCTCTGACGAAAGCGTTATCTTTTGATTAAAATGAAATTAAATGAGCGTCTCAAGGGCATTATCTCTTGGTAAGGATTGGAACTAGACATAATAGGGGCAGGGCAGGCCGATACAGGATTTACGCCATTCTTTATTGAAGATCGGACCGCGGAGTCCGATTCTGAAAAACAACAGAATTTCAGCTGTTAGCAACATTTTCTGCACTAAAATGCAATAATCTCCTTAAAAATCGACTAAATTGAGAGTTTGAAGCGATCCGACTTTCGGACCTTTTCATGTGAAAATCGACTGTCAAGAAGGGAATGTAAGACATCGGACCCCGGGGACCGATGCCGCACCTAATGTGTTAACTAGGGTGTTTTAGTGTTGTGACTACACCTAACCCTCTATTTTGAATAATTTTGTAAAAAAAATAGGAAATTGCTGTAGATATAGATAAGTAGTTAATAAACAAAATAATAATAAAAAATAGAAAGATCAGTGTCTGAATGATTTTCACTAAACTGTATTTCACTTAACTGTTTCTCACTCCCACCTCCGTCTCGGCCTACTCCTCGAACGTTTCCCATCCGGCACAACGCTTACTAATCTCTTTGGAATTCAGGAATAAAAGAAATACTTAAATAAATTGAAAGATAGGTATTCCTTATGAAAATTTGACACATAAAATGCAGGTTATGTGCTGAGTATTTCAAAAACCGATTTATTTTTACACTCGACGATATGTCCAATAAATTTATTGATATTATGTTTTAATTTAGCAGATATTCTAGGTTACTAGTAAAGGAAATTAATCCGAAAATCAATTGTACCTAAAATATATAAAATATAATTGTATTGAAAACATATTAAATAATCAAAATATTAAGAAAGGAGCTCTTTCATAAGAAAAGTTTCGATTATTTATTAACTTGATTAGATGATGACTGTTTTTTATTTTTCATAAAAATATTTTTTTTTTTTATTAAGATTAATTTTACAAATAGAATTGAGGCTGCGAGAAAAAAAAAACAAAAGCCGGAGGAATTATACCGCCTTATTTAAATTAGGCAAAAAACATTCGGAGGGATAACTTTTCATTTATAAGGGACTTAGGCCGCTATGGCACAAACCCTGCCCTTAATATAAGGGATTTTCATACCTTTCAATACATGATTTGCATAAATTGTGTTGATCTTCCTAGCCCTTCATGTTTTGAAAAGGTTTTAATCGATTAGAACCGTGAATGTGGTCAGCTGTGAATTAGTGAATGATGATTTTAGGATATGGTCACAAAACATTCAGCACATTTAATGTGTTTTAGAATATTTCAAATTTTCACGATGAATATCTATCTTTCAATTTATTTAATTATTAACAACAGCGAATTTCCTGAATACATCAGTTTATTTTATGAATTGATTAGGGAGTGTGAGCCTAATACATCACTGTATAAGCAAAAAAATAAAATAAAATGAAATCGATGTTCTCTGCATACCGAACATAAAGGTTTTATGTTTAGGTTAAAAAATGATGCCTAAATAAAAATCGATAAATAGAAATATTATTTTTTCATAAAAGTCAAACCTATATATATATATACATATATATATTGGACTGTAGATGAATCGGAGGCAATGAGTAATTTTCATTGTTTCAACCACAAGAACGTATATTCATACAAATAATTTTAGTTAACACTAGATTGCCTAAGCAAGTCATTTTGACTGCTTTTGAATTTCAATTAAGAAAATAATGATTTAAATAATGACACAGCTTCTTATAATTTTGTGACTTTTTCTACAACATATAAATGGGTTAATTAATCGTTGTTGTTGCTACCAAACGAAAAATTTGTCAAATACGACTTTGCCACAATAACAAAACAAATAATATTTGTCAAAAATGTAAAAAGTATGTTTGCGGAAGATGTAAATCCAAAAAGATTTACACTTTCATTTGCTTAAAATGTCCAGATAATGTATACATTATTTTTTTTTCGAACTGAAATACATTTTTTTTATTGTTAATACTTATTAATAACTTGTTATATGACTGTAATTGATATAAAATATATTAAAAACTGTTAAACAAATTTCTTTGCCCATTAGTTATTTTTTCACAATGCAGTCATTTTGACTGCTTTCAGGCAATATAGGTATATACTAAGCTCCCGTCTTTCTAGTGTTAAGTAGTGATAGTGATTTCTGAAACCCCACGGTCAACAGTTCTTCTGTCAAGAAGCTCTTGAGAAGTCTAATAGAACTGAAATTAATATCAAAAATTTGACTTCCAGACTGAAGATTTCTTAACCCTTAAAAAAACTGAAATAATTCCACACTGTAATATAGGCGTTGATGACCGTACTACGGTTTTACGCCTCTAAATAAAACCAACCAACCAACCAATCTACGATTCTCAGAGTTCGTTTTTCCCTTTCGTGCCTGGACGCATTAAGGGCAATCTATTATCTGTTTTGGAGGATAGAAAGGTGCCATAACCCACTTCTCTAATGAATATAGATTCTCCATTATACTTCTGAATAAAAAAACTCAGAAAATAACGGACTTTTTTCTAAATAAAACATGAGACGCCTGCTGAAAATTTGATACTTATATCATGTTTGCTAATAGAGGGCCACTAATTTAAAATTAAATAATATTGCATCGAAGTGTGCATCGAATAGTGGCGTGGGACGCGCAGTTTATAATTAATAAAAGACTCGTTACACAACTTCAAACTACTATACTTGTTTTCAAATCTTCAAACCTGCAACAGACAAATGCAAGAGACAAAAATATCTAATTTAACAAAACATAAGAGTTTGTATTGAAGACAACAAACAATATTAATATTTTGAATGTATTCATTCAAAGCCTCTATTATAATCAGTAAAGAATAAAAACAAAATATTGGTTTACATTGAATAATATATACATGTTTATTAAGTGCTCTCATTTTGTAACTACAATAACAATGAGAAATAAGAAATTTCTTTTCGTGGAAAAGTAAATATTAACAGATTTAATAGTGAAGAACTTAAACTTCCCCCATAATCTCCTTAGGGAAGGTCTCTAAAGATAATTGTAACTGTATTGCTCTGTTATTTATATATATATTTTTTAATTTTAAGGTTGATATAAATTGATACGATTTAAAAAAGGCTAATGCAGTAAAAAACATACACATATATATGTTCATAGATAGGATATATAAAGGTGTAACTTTGTAATATGTATAACTTTATAGTATGAAGACAGCCTAAGATAAATTGTCCAGTAACTGTCAGACAAAGAATGTTCAGGCGACAGCATATATTTTGCTATTCCCCTTTGTCCAGCCTTATTTTGCCTAACTTTTGGTTTGTTTATTTAAATTTAAGAAATTTTCAAAATCGTTATTTAGGTTTGCATTTAAATAAAATATCTAAATAATATGAGCCAACGAATTCTACCAAGTAAGTGTGTACATGGTCATTGTTTTAATATTTTATCATGTTTTCCAATGTAAAAAATAATGTTAGCACACAGCCTCCAATCTTTATAGCTTTGCCTTCCACAAGTTGAAAATAAAGTATAGTTCAAGATAATTCTTGGCTGATTGTAATTTAGTAAAAATATTTGAAAAACTTATTTCATTTTTATAGTTTTAATTATATATTTATTTATATTTTGTCATTATTATTTTATTTACATTGTGTTATTATTTTTTTTTATTTTTCTTTACGTGTTATTTAGAATTAGCTGACTCGATTAGAGGACAGCTTCTGGCCAGTATTTTTTATAGCACGACTCGCCTCGCGCGGTCACACAGGAGCAAAAATTCGCTAATCTAAGACCTTGAAATTTGACACCCACTGTCTTGTGTAGTTGCATTTATCCAGAAGCTAACCATTTCAATATGCCTCGTGAAATACTTGTGCAAATAAGATTATTCTGTTATCGACCGTAACTTAATAAAAGTTGTTAGGAAATACTTATATATCTTAGTAAAAGTGCGAGAGGTAAAGAGAAATATTTGGGTCAGGAATCGTTTATGTAAAGGAAAGATGCAACTCATACGATAGTTAAAGCTCCTTATACAACTCCACATAGATTTTTTTTTTTTTTTTTTTTTTTGAAGTCCATCTATCTTCTATTTTTCGTATCAACACTAGTGGAAACACAAAAGTTAAAAAATAAAATGAAACAAAATAATTGTCGCATCAATAATCATACAAAATAAGAGTCGCATTGCGATCTACGTGCGAATGAATTGGAGTGGTGGGCGAAGCAACTCGCCTACTCGTACATGACAGTAACACGTGATGCTGTCACATTGTGCGAGTAACTGTCGATTCCAGCTCGCATGAAAGCTTGTCTGATTATCCCCATACTTTATATCAATGGGAGAGCTATCTTCCGGATTATTTTCTACATATTCTCTAACTCAGATATCGATGTTGGTATTGCGAATTAGACAAGAGAACCAAAGAGCAGTAATTATACACACTAATTGAGCTATGGTACATTTAATTAGGTAACTAATTAGCTACAAGGTAGGTAGCTGAGTTCTCATCGAATTAATTAAATTTCAGTATTGGTATCTATATATCTTTATTATTATTTCTGCATTAAATTTATTTGAAAACTATCTGTTATAAAAAAATTTATTGTTAAAATAAATACACTGTAAAATTTCCTCCTTGGGTATCCTCCCAGTGAACATGTAATTCGCAACATATATTTCATTATTTTATCAATTAAACATTGATTTACACCCGTGGATATCACCTGCAAAAGCATTCATTCGGTTATATTTCAAATCAAATTTCAACTATCTACCCGAATAACTGCGTTTTATTGGCGTTCCAATAATTCAATGAAACAAATCAGGAAACTGTTAATTAAGTGCTCTAAACTAGTGATGTGCTGGATCGGTAAAAATGTATATACGCAGATTCGGATACGAATATGGATTATTAGGGTCTACATTAACGGATATACACGAGATAACAAACAATTCTTAAGACAAATAATTATTTCTTTATTCTTTGTTAATGTTATAATTAACTATCCCAGGTCACCATTTTCGCCCTTATTGTTACATTACATCTATCCAAACCAACCCCACATGCTGATTGACCATTGTGTCCTCAACGAAAAGTGGTGTCACTGTCACCATATATTAATAACTTTATTGCTTCCATATTCTCAGACCTCTGCCCTATTAGATTGTAGGCTCCTTGATACTGCTTTTGCATCCTGAATCCTCTGTTTTGTAGATAAATTGAGGCCCTGTAAAATTAGAGATAAACATTCCAATCTATTTAGTAGAAATATCTTTAATATAACGATGCATTACATTTATATAATAATTTAATTTATTATATACATGTAAAGTCTTGATGTAGTATTAAATAATTGATGGATATGCGGCACGTCACAGGTGGGTTAAGGGCATCTTTAAATAAACATAAGTTGCTGTACATTATTAATTGCTTTATAGACTGACAGTTTATAAACATTATAATAGTTAAGAGAAGTAAACGCCGAATAAATAAGACAGTTGATATTATGATGAGGAATCAACAAGAGTTCCAAGTAAAGAGTTTTTCAGTGTTCGGGACTTCTTTATGAACCTCGTGATAAAAGATGTCTGGGGGACAAAGCTGCAAAGTTCCTCTTTTTTTTCAAGTACAATTTACAATTACTTACTTTTCATGAAGTTTTCTTAAAGTTTTAACACTTTGCATTAGTAACTCCATTAGGATAATAATTTTACTATTTGTTTTAGTAGATCTAAACTGCTAGGTAGGAGCAATCACGAAGACAACGTTTCGGCCACACAGCCATCTTTTCAATAATTTAAAAACATTTAAAAAAGAAGCACCTGTCTAATCTACATAAATAAAGATGAAATTCTGTTTGTTTGCTTGTTTGTTCTGTATAGAAATCCATACCGTTTGTCCTAAATTCTCCAAATTTCGCTCAGTGGTTCTTTCATACCCGGTGCGAACACCTGTCCATATTAAAATTGCATAACTTCAGCAAATCTCTGGGTACATTCTTTATTGTTATAAAAATCGTTATAATCTCGATTTACATTGTTTCTTTACAAATTCGGCCGTTTGAGTTGAAAAAAGTCTCATTTTATACATTTAAAAATCAAATTCCCCACAGCTAGTATTTAATATAATAAAATACCAAAACCTATTAGTAAAAAAATATATTTCAGCTACAGAACTTTATAAAATAAAAAATATTAATATCACAAGTTCATCGATTCATTTATTTATGTATAAATTAAAAAAAAAATCAACACAGAATTTAAAAACATTAAATATATTAAGATAAATTACCTCAATCTGCCTATGTAAATGTAATGTTAGTATAAAAGTAATTTGTCATTCTTATTAATTCAGCCATGTTATAAACTATTGCTTCGTTCAAATTTTTAAAAAAGAAAAGGTTTCACCATTTTATGGTATTGTCAAAAAGTGGTTTAACAACTTAACTGAAGGAGTTCAACATTTAACTGATCCAAAAAATCTTTGCCCACTGAAATCCTATTTATAAACGCTTTTAAAGCTCAATTCCTCCATACCACTAATAAACCAGAACTTAATAATTATTATTTTGATATCCTTTTTCTATTTTCGGCTTATTCTTTTTTCATTGTAATTTAATTGGATTAAAAATAAAATTTAAAAATTAAAAAACAAAACAATTAAATTTTTCTTTTTTTCTCACTGTTCTTTAAAAATGAATCTTGTGGGTTGTGCTATTGTATTTTGTTTTTAATATCTCTGTCTAATTTTTGCCTAGATTCCGTGTATCTGTTTTGAAATTGACAGCTTTATCTATATTATTTGTTATATGAATCGCTGCTAATTATTTTCTTTCTTTGGTTATTTGATTCATTACATTTTATGGAAACTTCTTCCAAATCGAATTGGTGATTAGTGGTGGAGCAATGTTTTGTAAGGGAAGTTTTTATTTCACTATTATTTTCCAAAGTATTGATTATAATCTATCTTTTAATATTGCCTGGGATATTAGACATTGAAGGCGATCAATTTTGTATACTACCCCTTTGTGATATTAATAAATATGTTTTATTATATAAAGTCCTGTAGCTGAATATATCTTTGTACTAATATTTGTTAATATGTTAATATATTAAATATTAGATTGATGCTTTCTTTTTATATGTTTGTAAATTATTGAAAAAATACATCTATTTTAGACTAGAAGATGGCCGAGTGGCCGAACGTTTTCATTTAGATAAATTAAATTATTAAAAAATAAGTTGTCCTGGTGTATGCTCCTTCCCTGGTGGTTTAGATCAACTAAAACAAATACATTAGAACAATTCCATCCCCAGGAAATTAGAGGACCAGTTATAAATTGGAAATAATCAGTAATAATTGTAATTAGAATAAAACAAAGACGGAAGTTATAAAATAATTATAAATATAACTTAATTAATAAATGATGATTTTCTACAGTAAGAGTTTAGGCGTTTCATTAATTTAATCCTGTAAAACCTTCTTGACTATTATTATTATTAATGAAATATATAAAGCCATGAATTCATATATTTAAAAATAACGTTGGGCTTTCAGGCATCAGAAAAATAAAAAGTAAAGATAGTAGATATGGCCTTTCATAAAATTGCCCGAATAGCAGGATGGCTTTTCAGCTCTAATGATTTCCTTTCAGAGGAAGGTAACGTATAAGGCTGAATATGGTCTTTTCATATTATTTTGATGACGATTTTTAAATCGATGCCACATTTTCTCATTAAGGAACACTTAAATTTCTTAGATTATTGGGGAGAGGGAAATTATATAAATAAATAAAAAAAATATATTTCATACTTACTCGTATAATAGGAATCATTCATAAGTTAAGGGTATAAAATAGGAGGGACACACGGTATGAATTAGTATTATCTTTATTTATTCATTAATATTGGGCTATCCTACCAAGCCGACAGTATTGTGATATATTGATGAAAATGAGGTATCTGTATGTGTTTTATAAAGTAAGGTATAGGTTTTTTTTTTTTTTATTGTTACAATTCTTGTATTAGTAGAATTTAAACATTCATAATTGATGATCCGTTCTGCGCAAAAACATCGTTTTTATCTAAACTAAAATAAATTAAATTATTTTAACATAATCCGAAGTTCTTTGTTAATTAATTTTTATTTAATTGTTAATTAATTTTATATTGCTCATACACCATCGTTTCATATACCATGCACCAATAATCCCATTATTTCCAAAATAAATTCAATATTGCATTTTGTTTAACGAACATTAATTAGAAAGCCTGAGATAGGTTTATCGACAATAATTATTCATGAAATTAATACGCCAATTATTCATGAAATTAATACGCAACGGTATATACATCACATATTAATAAATTACAAACACAGTATCAAAAGGTAAGAATTTTCCAAAGAGAAATATTATTTGAAGTGTTTTTGTGCAAAGTTTTGAAATTCGAGTCAGACATTCTGTCAACAATTAGGCTCAAATAAAACGTAGGCTCATACTTATTGTTCCATTAGAGCTGCATATACTGATCGGAGTCACACTTGCAATTATTATTTCTTTTACTATTAACTATTAAATAAAATTATAATAAAATATTATTAAAATAAATAATAAATTAATAAATATATACTATAAAATATTGTAAGTCAAAACATATAAAATTAAATGTAACTTTATATAAATATATATATATATATATATAAATTATTTATTCATGTAGTAAGGGTAGGGGGTAGACTACCAGATGTGTGAAGCTTTCGCTGCTGATAGGTGTCGACATTTGACATCTATTGTCGGTTCGTTTGCCCCGGAATACGGTCTCTGCATGCAGTATCCACAGGCGCCTCTTTTTATGCATTATTTTTGGATTGATATTCAAATTTCAATTTGAAAGGCATAGATTAAAAATAAAAAAATATGCTTTCTATTCAAATTATGTTTTGTATTATCAATAAAGGATCTACATAGGCGCAAAGATTTCTGGATTAATATTGAAGAATTTTCCCTGTTTTATTTAATCCCTAACCATCTCGGATTTTTGCAAATTAAATAAAAGTTAGACGAAATGTAAAAAAGTACATACATATAACCATTAAAACGCATGTTGACAAACGCTCCAAAGACACATAAAGTATAAAATCTTAAATTGTAACATTGAATCTCTTTATTACCGACCTACTAATACATATCATTAACATACGAACCTCTTATTCCCATTTCATGATATTTATAAGGTAATAGAGATAAGAGCATGCTGTCTGTGTCAGAGACAGGCCCTTTATAAGGCAACTAAAAAAGATTTGAGATGATTTTTACTGAGTTGAGTATTCAAACCAAGGAAGTGATAAGATCTTGCTGGATCCTCATGCATGAAAATGTCTGCATTTACCGACTGACGCTTTATTTTACTGTGAAATGTGCAAAATTAATGTCTAATTATAAACAAATATTTATAAAAATATTTCAAATTAATTTTTACATTTATTTAATCACATCTTCAAAACGTCTCACTTGGAATCCTTAAATGATACTGGAACGACTATAAACTGCTCGTGCTAAAGAATGATTCTAACTTTACAAGGTTATAATTATATGATTAAACACCGATTTTGACTTGCGGAATCGACTATTGGGGCTCCACCAAGCTTTCGAATTCCACCCCAATCCAAAATCATTCGCGAACTCCTCAATGCTCCTTATTCTTCACAAATAAAATCATCCATAGTCACCTTAAAGATCCATATGTCACCGATTTAGCCTTATCCGTGTTCCTGATAACTGTGTTTCTAACCTTTCTTCCCCCTGTGTCCCTGGCAAACCTTCCTGGATCTGAAAAGAAGATTGTATGTATGAAAAAGAAGGAAGGAATCTATCATGTTTGAAATACTACTTTAGTGCTATCAATGGTTAGTTTCTCTGCTGGTGCCAAACATACACTTGATGTATTATAATGTTCAGTTGGAAATTTCAATAGAAATATTTTTAAAATATGGTATGACTCCCTAAATACATTCTAACTTTAGTATAAAATATATCATGAAAACAAATTATTAATACAATATACAATATCTGAAAGCTTTTACGTGAGGTAAAGTTGATTGTGAGGCAAATTTATATTGTTCAAAATTGTTTTGAATACAAAGTCTTAATTATCCCACTATTACCCAACTAAATTCAATATCGAATATTGTTTAATGGAAATTAATTTGAAAGCCTTAGGTAGGGTTAGGTATCCGAAATTCGTGGAAACAATATACAACGCTATTTGTATCCAAAATATCTCCATTATCATCCATTATTCTCCATAACTTTATTATACTCCATACACATAGAGTCATAGTTGCATTAAAAAATGCACCTTACTGAACTTCCTGTTGGGCTATATTGCTGTTATCAATCCAAATCAATTAATGTAGATTTTATTAATTAAAACTTTAATGAATTATAAAGTAGCTGCTTAAGCCCTCAAAAGATTTTTATCAGTATACCAAATTAAGGTTTTGTTATAAAATTATAACAGATTTCATGTAATTCAAATTGTTGAGTGAGTACTTTAATTTTCACGATTTCACCATTCTTGTGAAAACATAATTATAAAAAAAAAGAAAAAAAAAAAAAGATTGATTTTACTGAATGGGTGTTCGAGGAAATTCAATTTAAGTCTTTTAATTAACTTTGTCAAGAGTCAAGATTTTTAATTGTCAAAAATGATTGACCTCGTCCGTTTCTTTGTTCTTTTGCCAATTTCAAACATTGTCGGACCCTTTTATGTTTAATATTGTGATTGCTGTTTTTTTTTTTTTTTTTTTTTTTTTTTTTTAATTATTTCTTCAATCTTTTGTCTAAAGGCAAATGTCAATTATAGTACGGTTTAATGGACACTTCCTTCACATATAATGAAATCTATATCATAATAGCAGTAAATAATGACAAGTTGATATGTTTTATTTAATAACAAGTAAAAATTAATAATCAATACATTTTTGAGACGATCTTGCCATCTTTTCTGGTTCGCCCAAACCTCATACATCCTTTTGAAAAAGAAGTGTTCCATTTTCGCCTCTAAAAGAAGTGACATTTGGTCTGAAACTGGCTCTTTTTTCATTAACCCTTTGGAAGAATAATCTGTATTCGTAAAAATGTTTCATGTTTTCGATCAGCTGAGCACTTTGTTTTTCCTTTCAAAGATTTTATTGCTTTGCACTTTTACTACTTCAAATATCTTCCTTAGCGCCAGCCTCTTTAATATTTTCAACCTGTTCTGAAGAAAAACGCCATTTTGTTCCTTATTTTTGACCTATATGCTTTTACTTGGAGTACGTGGGTGTTGTAGAGATTCTTGAACAACTCTTCTCAGGCAATAATTTCTGAGAGCAAAATAAAGTCGACAAAAATATGATAAGTAGTCAGTTTTTTTTCCAACTCCGTTTTCAGAATCGTTCAAGAAACAAAGATCTAGTAGATGTCAGAGCGGATTTTCTGAATCCTCATTGACAGTATCCAACTTTTCAACAAACAGAACAAGTCTTTTGAGACAGAACTGCCAGAAGAACAGGCACACGATAACAACTCTGTAGTTGGAGCACTCATTTTGGTCTGCCTTTTTTGTCAATCCTGCGCTAAGGTTCAAAAAGTACGGCATCATTTCTTCGGTCTAGATTTTTAGTATTATTTCGTACCACACTTTTCACAGTCACTCGCCGCCATTCTCCAAAAAATCTGCAAATTTTGACATGAACGATTTCTTTTTCTAAAATAAGGAAATTATTTATATATATATAGCGACTAGGGAGATAGCTGGTTACTGTCCTTCCTCACGCCTGAATCGCCGGATCTAATGTTTTTCTTCAACACCTTTGCTGATTATCGCAATAACATTGCGTAAAAAGTTACTAATAAAAAATGAAATTCTTAAAGAAATATGTGACTACTTTTATCATTGAATTATACGATATTTTTATTATTGCATATCATAAAAACATTTCAAATCAATGACATATACTAATAACAGACGCTTCTTGATAAATAAGTAACTGAATTTTGCATGTAGACGTATCGAACAACACGTATATACCTACCCACGCTTCCATATAAGGACATAAGACTTGCCCTATAGGAGGCGGCTAAAAAGGAGCTGGAAGAGACATTATTTTATGACAGATCGACCCATCGAATCTGCGACAAACGCAAATCACATAAGGAAAAAAATGTTAACAATACATATTAAATATAATTTGCAATGAGAATCGATCTTAGAAAATAACGATTGCTCAAAGATATTATTGCTAAGAATATTCAGTTTAAGAGTAGGTTTTCAATTATGACACTATTGATCGAATGATCATTGGTGACCTATGTTTAAGAGACTCGATAGTTAAACTGAAATATAAAACTGAAAAAAAATATTATAACTATATTTTTCAATACATTTTCTATGCTTGTTACCAGAAAAATCATTGCACATATTCTCAATCTAGGAAGGACGTGGAAGGTATGTTTTACCAATTGGAAGAATGAATAGATTAGAAATTAATCATATTTGATATTAGATTCTATGGATTTATTTTTGTTAGACCACCGAGATAAATATTAGAAAGGGATTGTAAAAAAAAAAAAAAAAATAATAATAATAATGAAAAAAATAAAATAAAAACTTTTCAATAGCTTATGGAAAAGTAGGAAGGAAAATAGGATTATTTACATTCCTTTTTGATACAGCGTATTATGCCTCCTTTGAGTCCAGTGTCCTATAATTGAGAAGCAGGAAGCAATGAATAACCAACGAGGAAGGAAGTCTTCCCCTTCATCTTTTTTTATACTACATTAATGGATATATTGTATGTAAATAAGATTTTGCGAAAATTGCCATGATATTAAGTTGATTATTCATGTTTGTAAGCAACTAATTTATGTGGAATACAAAGAAGATATATATATATATATATATATATATATATATATATATATATATATATATATATAAAGAAAATATTTACGTTTTAACAGTTAACTTTCTTCTTCTTTTCAATGAATATATGACTAAAATTTCGGGCGATAATTTGGTCTTAATAAGGACTGAATACTGATATAAAATTTTACCAGTAGCGGATCCAGAAATTTTCTGAGGGGCATGGCGCACTTCTGTTTTTTACAAGACATAAATAATAAAGGACATAATTTAAAATACGTATTACATATTATATTACTTGTTAGTACATAGTGACTTTGTTAATTAATATTAAATGTTAAACCCTTTAAGCTCTGAGCAGTGCAAGAGTATTGCGGGCCCTGCGGCTTGAGACCTTAGACCGGCTGCCGTGCCCAGTGGCCAGAATACTTTTTGCCACATTCACTCTTCTTTATCTGCTTATTCATATTTTTCTTCTAAAGTTTTCCATCATACTTCTTCATCCGGACTTTGGACCGGCATTAAAAACTTTATTTTTTTTTTTAAGTAATACTACTAATTATTTCGCCCTATTTGACTAAGGAATAAGGTGCAGGTAAAATTAATTTGGAAAAACCCGAAAAGAACCCCATGCCAATATGTTTACAGCCCTCGGAAATTTTTGAGGAAACCATAATCCTCGTCTCTGGGAAATACCGGACGGGCTGGGCTGGAAACAGGTTTGGAGAATCGCGAATGCCAATTATGTAAAAATAATTTTCATTAGTCCTGCACTCGTCCTAAATATGAATAAGAAAATGATGACTACTTTGTCTGCTCGGCATGATTTAATATTGATGAACATACCTAAGTAGAGATACTTACATATAATTGTTATAACTGTTATATTAAATGTTTCATATATCTGTTTATTTTATACCATTTTTAAATCATATACTATAACTTTTTTACGAGTTGTTACCTACGATTTATGAATGTCGCATTCCTAAATAATGATACGATAAATCCAAAAGCGAAGAGTAAAAATTCAATTTTTGTTTTAAAAGAAGTCACAAAAAAATCTCTACAGGTGCTGATTACTGGGGGGTTTATCCTAGTGGAATAGTAAAATGGAAAGATTTAAGAAATCAATTAAAATAAGGTCCGCAGTCTTCTAACGCTGAAGCGGGCAGAACTGATATATCAGTCTACAGGCGTTAAAGGGTTAAATACGATCCATTTTAAATTTGAGATATTAAATAAAGTACTAATTATAGAGCAATTTATATAGAATTAGCAATAGTTTATTAGTGTCCTCACCTCTCAGTGGGGAGGGGCGTCTCGTGGACCCGTTGCTTCAATTGGTGCATTAAGTATGTAAGCGAATCAACTGCAAGAGGCATCCAACCTCGATTACATCACATTTTTGTTTTCTCACCCTATTCATGAGCATGTCCGCTGTCGCTGATTTCTCACAACTTTATAGGTAGTACTCATGTTTGCTAACAAAGTGTTTTGTCAAATTCTTTTATTAGTAAGAACTTAACTAAATTATGTTCAGGTATTTTTGTCTCAGTTCTAGTTTAGAAAATGAAGATAATATTTCGTAAAGTAGTTTGGCACAACAAGGGTATATAGTTATATTTTAACATGTTTTCTTAAATGATAATGCATGGTACTTTTTAAAAAATAAAATTTATGTTACGATTTCTAATTTTAATTTGTTTCCTTAAGATGGATGAGACCATCCTATGATACAGTCCGGGTCGGGTCTTCGAATAGCGATCTGTGAAGCAGACGAACCACGGAGTCCTGACTGAAGACACCCTCGTTACCTCCTGAATCGGCACTCAATGAATCCCGAATTGGAGGGGATCCTGCTCAGTGGACCCCAACTGATTGATAGAGCTGCGGAGTTAGGCTGCGAGTTGGGGTTAGTTGTTCCAACCCAAAGTCTCGAGCTAATCTTTAGCAACTTCCAAACTCAATGGGCCAATGTTTTAATTTCTCCTTTTGTTCAACTCCAAACTTCCTGATTTCTTATAAGACTTTCGGTGATTAGTGAAGAGGCATTGATTGGAAGAGCCATTCTAAGCTTTCCACTGCATTAGTAACTTCTGAACAATTACCTTAGCGAAACAAAACAGATCTAAGTTTCTTGGATTCAGTATTGTGCAAGAAAGGTTACCGTTCATTGATCAATTGAGGTTATTTGAACGAAATAAGGCACAATGGCTAGATATTTCCTCCTTAATTTCGTTATTAAAAATAACAACTTCTTCATCAAAAAGAGTTCCATGGCCCAAGAGCCGAAATCCGATTTCGGATTTGAAACCGAGTACGGTTCTTAATTACTGAGCTACTCTACTCCCCATGTAACTCAATTTAACAATATAATATTTTCCATTAGAAGCGACTCATTCTTCAACTACTTTCAATTTTCTTCAAAGCCTGTTTCTTGTTGCCATCTCTAATCTGGCTACTCTTATGATGGAACATTAAGTATACTATTTATAGGTTTTTACTAATTTAAATAAAATTATCAAATGCAAATAAAATTCCTTATTGTTGATAACTAGAGCCTCAGCAATGGATTATCTACGGGTTTCGAATCTATCCTAATCATGATTTACAGGATGCAAAATAAAATAAAATAAATATTTGTTGGATTTTATTCTCATTCGCATTTTTCATAATAATGTTTGGATGCCTAATTGTAGATAAGACCTTTAATTTATCATTAAAAGCTTATACTTCAGACCTGTAATCGGGTTTATATCCAATTGATATATAAAGACACACAAAAATAAAATTAATAATCCTATTCATCAAAGAGTGTTGTTCAGTTGCAGATTTTATTAGCCGATTAACAACTTATTCAATATAATAAGCATATTTCATTATTGACACGTTCAGTGCGAACGGCAAAAAGGTGGCCCATCCACAAGTGCGGCATGGGGTCAATGGACCAATGCGTCAAGGGGCTAATTGACCCCGTACTTATGTCTCCATTTAAAACGCTAAAACCGCTCGGAAAATAAACTAAATTAGTATGATTGAATATTTTCCAACCCTTTGGACACCAACAAATATATGACACAGCCGCAGGCCGTGTTTTTATCCATATTTTGATACATGACGTAGAATTGAATATTTAACTTACACTTATTACCTTATTAGGAACTTTTTTCAGCTTTGTGCGATAATTTTGATGCTTAGCGAATGATTTTTGATAAGTATAAATAAAGACGGGTGAATATGAATTATCATTAAATTACGAAATACAACAATCAAAGAAAAACAAATCAGAACCGACAGCGAAAATTAAACTGAAAGGGAGGTAGGTGTTTTATTATTTACAGAAGTTGGAAATATGTGATTCACAAATAAAACACGGGGAATAACACGGGGCTTGGTGCCGGACTGCAGCCTAAATATCACTCTCCAGGCCGGGTCATAAGGCCCCGTTCGATTTTCAATGATATTCGACGTTTTTATTGGCTTTGAAATGCATAAACATAATGTTATCAATTATATTTAAAAGTATAAAGCAAAAACAGTCAAAGTGTTTTTTTGACCGTTTACTTCAAAACCCACCCGTACTGGGAGATAGTTACGCACGGGATCATTTTACCCCGTGCCGCACTGAACGTGTTAAGCACATCTTTTACTTGACTTATATTAGCTTGACACAGAACACTTCGTTTGCCCAACTTATTACATCATAGTGGGTCATATAGTATCCCATTTATCGAAAATTTGGATCTTATTTATTACATGGTTCGGTTATTTATCATAACTCTATTATATTGATTATTTATTATTTGTCAGATTATTCATTATTTATCTATCTTATATTATATTACCCCCTTTCTCTGACTAGAGATATAAATTATCTTTTGAAAGGGACCTTCCTGATCCTTTTGGAGTACCGGCTCATTTTTATTTTGAATTTTGAAAGCTTTGTGATAAGTATGGAGCTTTGTAAATTGTTAGGATTATCATGAAGGAAAATGGTTTAATTATCTTTCAAAGTACATGAACTCTGCTTTCTAGGGAGGGACAAAATTAGCACTGGTATTGATTTTAGTGAATTTTATACTTATAATGTATTCAGGTGCTTGAATATGAGAGGATCTTCGGCAGAAAAATATTGGGGGAAAATCCTTAAGGCCTTTCTCGATTTACCACATTGTGTCACAAATACCACTATAATTTTATAATCATCCATGCATTGCAGTTCGTTTGTTTGTTTAAATTCACTTTATGCCACTAAGGCTAATCGGACGATGCTAAAGTGGCTACATTACCTAAATTTTGCCTATCCATGTATAATTAGGATAGGGATCTTTAACGAGTCCCTAACATCGTATAGGCTCGGGACCTCCATTTTACGTCCTATCCGAGGGACGGCATGGCTAAGGATTTTTTACTCCCATTAAAAAAGCCTAGGGCCACCGCTGGGCGAGAACCTGCGACCATACATTACTATTCATACAATGGGAAATTGAGACTTTTATTTTTAGAAATCATAATTTTTTTTCATATTTTATATTTTGAAGCTTCTTGTTACTAATGGTAATTAAGTATTCTCGTTGAAAACCAGAAGCCAAAATTTTTCACGGTCGCAATACTTTCTCTTACTATATATTTCACATATACGTCCGGGAAAGTAAAAGTAGAAAAAGGTATTTCGCTTTCCTTCCCTAAGAATCCGCTACCACAGGAGGAGTTCTAGGAACCCCAAAGTGCCGTTTCAGAGTCATGAACCGATTTTAACCAGGATAAGGAAAGATGAAGTACTTTACACATGCAGCGCTCATGCGTGTACGATTAAGGCTCTGCAGTAGGTCGTTTCAGGGATTAACGATTAATTTTCACCATTGATAAGAAACAAATACTGAATGAAATTGAAACCGTAATTAATTTCATTCAACTTGCCCCATCATTCTCTATTGACTATCGGCTTAAAAATGATTGGGAATGTTCCGAACGTAGGATTGAAGTAAACAAGGAAGAAAAAGAGAAGAATGCAGAACCAATCAAGGAGGATCATGGAAGTGGAAGGCGAAATCACCAATACGTGACCCAACGTCTAAGTACTTCCTTCCGCTTGTCATGCTTTTACATCATCAATTCAGCGAACGTCATCATCGTTGTCAAGAGGGCCTAACATTTTTATACAATTATTTCCTAGGTAAATCGTAGGTATATATGTATGTATATTTTTACTTTCACTTACCTATATATATGAAATATATAGTAAGTGGAAGTATTGTGATCGTGAAAAATTTCGACTTCCGGTTTTCAACGGAAATACACGTTTTGGGGTCCCCTGAGTCCAATTAACCAAGTCCCGCGAAATGGTCTGTGTGTGTGTCCGTGTGTATGTCTGTGTGTGTGTCTGTGTGTGTGAACAGACTAGCTCAAAAACTATAAACCGTGCGAACCTGAAATTGGGTATTTAGTGTATGTATATGCCCGCGATGTGACAGCAAAAATTTCATCAAAATTGGTCAAAGGGAGGGGTACTTTATTTAATACCTTTTTAAGGTTTTTTCGATTTTCTCAAAAACGGCTCTAACGATTTTGATTAAACTGAGTATTTGATCTATTTATATGCCCGAGATATGATTGTAAAAATTTCATCAAAATTGATCAACCGGAGGGGGGACTTTACTTAATAAATTTTGTATCATTATCAGTTTTACGTGTTTTTTTTATTTACACGAAAACGGTTTGAACGATTTTGATCAAACTGGGTATTTGATCTATTTATATGCCCGAGATACGATTGTAAAAATTTCATCAAAATTGATCGACCGGAGGGGGGACTTTACTTAATAAATTTTGTATCATTTTTACGTGTTTTTTTTTATTTACTCAAAAACAGTTTTAACGATTTTGATCAAACTGGGAATTTGATGTATGTATATGCCAAAGATACGATAGCCAACATTACATCAAAATTGGACAAACGGAGCGGGCACTTTATTTCTTAATTTTTTTCCAATATTTACCTTTTATTCGATGATCTCAAAAACGGCTTTAACGATTTTTATCAAATTCGCCATGTTTAATGAAAATTAGGTGTTCTTTAATATCAACTAAGCTTTATCATTATTAAAATGTTCTGAGGGGGCTTTTTTTGGGGGGGGCTGGGGCCTTTTTTTTTTGTTTGTGTCCTCTAAAGTACCTATGTTTTTGTTTATATGGAGAAATTAACTGTCTCTCGTTACGCCTAAAAATAAGAAATGTCTATATATGAGATATGATAAAAATAAAGAAAACATAAATAGGAGAAAAAAAGAAAAATATTCAGTCAACTCATAAAACTCGTTGAGCCCACGCATGCGGAGTACGCCTTTAATGACAGACCATTGTTCATAATTAAAGCCGTTCTGTTCATTTGAGAAGTGGCAATCAACTAAACGCATTAGTTTCAAATCTACGTAAGTTGGTAAGTGAAAGTTGTGTGTTGCGCGCACGCACCAGATTTTTTACTTTCATTTACCTATATATGGAATATATAGTAAGTGGAAGTATTGCGATCGTGAAAATTTTCGACTTCCGGTTTTCAACGGAAATACACGTTTTGGGGTCCCCTGAGTCGAAATGACCAAGTCCCGCGAAATGGTCTGTGTGTGTGTGTGTCTGTGTGTGTGTGTGTGTGTGTGTGTGTGTGTGAGTATGTGAACAGACTAGCTCAAAAACTATAAACCGTGCGATCCTGAAATTGGGTATTTAGTGTATGTATATGCCTGCGACGTGACAGCAAAAATTTCATCAAAATTACTTAAAGGGAGGGGGTGCTTTACTTAATAACTTTCTAGGGTTTTTTCGATTTTTTCAAAAACAGCTCTAACGATTTTGATTAAACTGAGTATTTCATCTATTTATATGCCCGAGATATGACTGTAAAAATTTCATCAAAATTAATTAACCGGAGGGGGGACTTTACTTAATAAATTTTGTAACATTTTCACGTGTTTTTTTGATTTTCTCAAAAACGGCTGTAACGATTTTGATTAAACTTAGTATTTGATCTATTTATATGCCCGAGATATGTCTGTAAAAATTTCATCAAAATTGATTAACCGGAGGGGGGACTTTACTTAATAAATTTTGTAACATTTTCACGTGTTTTTTTGATTTTCTCAAAAACGGCTGTAACGATTTTGATTAAACTTAGTATTTGATCTATTTATATGCCCGAGATATGTCTGTAAAAATTTCATCAAAATTGATCTACCGCAGGGGGCACTTTACTTAATAAATTTTGTATCATTTTTACGTGCTTTTTTTATTTAATCAAATCGGCTTTCACGATTGTGACCAAACTAGGTATTTGATGTATGTATATGCCAAATATGTGATAGCCAACATTTCATCAAAATTGATCAACCGAAGGGGGGACTTTACTTAATAAATTTTGTATCATTTTCACGGGGTTTTTTATTTACTCAAAAACAGCTTTAACGATTAATAAAAATAAGATATGAATGTAGAAAAATGTGTGACTTTGGGAAATGATATTTAACAAAACACGTCAATTTCTTATCTAAGTAAGTTGGTAAGTGAAAGTTGTGTGTTGCGCGCACGCACCAGATTTTTTTTACTTGTTACGTTCTCAGCAGCATCTATTCCCTACAGAAATGTAATATGAAGCATATTTCTATTCCATTCTTACATAGGGTAAGACCAATATTTATTTTTTCTTAAAATAGGTCAGCTGATTTATACATGAAAGCTGTTATTAATATAATTTATTGATAGCCGTTGGTCAGTATTTAATTCAGTGATTTCTTAGGTTAGTATTTAAATCAGTTGTTTTTGCAATGAGATGTAATATTGTTGATTAGGAGACCATTTTTAACTGTTTTCCTAACTGATTATTTTCACCTATGTCCTAATCTATTATGTTTGATAGAGGGATGAAGAAAGTTTTGTGTTTAATTATAGTATCATCAATTCTAGTTTTAAATATTTTTAAAACAGCAAGTATAATAATTTAAGCCATTATCAACGAAATTCCATTTAAAAATATGTTATTCTTACAAATTCAAAAAAAGTGAATTATTTTCTTTTGGCGATTACAGTTGTATAAATGGTCTTTATCCCAAAGAAAACAGGAAAAGTGTGTCGATCGATTTCTGTTTTCTTTTATTCGTATTTTTCATATGCATTTGTAGAATTTATTAATAAGTTTGGTGAGAGCACCAATCACGTTATAATTTGTAGCGACTTACTTCATAATTTAATAGAGGCATGCTCTTAACAAGCGATCATCTTAATAAAATGATCCGACTGAAACTTTTTACTCTCATGACAGTAGCTCGCCTTGCCACGCCCGGTCAAAAAGGCGCGAGCTACAGGCCTTGATAGTAGATAGTTGTATCCTTTATACGCAGTATAGACTGCTCTGTATACTCGCATCAGTACGTCTCGTGCAAAGCACAGGATTATTTTCAGTTCGTAATTTAATAAAAACGGTTACAAAAATACTAATACATCATGTATAAATTACTATGAAACAAAATAACGAATTGTGTCAGGAATTGGATGCAAAGGAAAGGTGCGTTTCATAATAAAAAATAAGGGCTTAGCAAACGCTATGCAATGCCAACACGACTTTTCGCTCCAAATATACCTCCAACTAAGTTCACTCAGTCAGGCTTTGTGTAAACATCGAAATTTCAAATTTGATTCGTCCCTCTTCGGTCGAAATATTCTACGCAATACCTTTGTTTTATAAAACCCTTAGCCGTTGCTCAACACTCGATGTTAATTTTTTAGTTTTGTAAATTCAGATTTTAAATTTCGGAAAAGATACGTGAGCTAAGTAATTTCGCTACTGGAAAGTAGCTTGCCTATCAAGATCTATAGATAACTAAACTCTCAACGTGTTCAAGCGTATTCTCCTCTACATCAATGTTACCGTAATCGTCCCTATTTCGGCAACTAACAATATATTTTGTCTTATCCGGATTCATTTTCTAGACCTAGATTTTTACCGGCTTTCTTCAACGTTGTCGTATTTGGTTTTTGGTATCTTTGTCTTCACCAAGCAGCGCTAAATCCTCGGCTAACCTAGTTCTGTTTTTTCCCACCTAAACAAAACTTTTCCAGAACGATCAGTACTTTTTTTAAACGATTTATTATTTTATTTATCAACACAAATCATTTGGCATTTTAAAATATTTATGTTATTCCTTTTAGGATGGAGACCTTGTACACGAACAGACTCCACGGGTTCCCCAACCTGACGGCTGGCCAGTTCGGGCCGGTACCAGAGGAAGGAGTGCTGTCCCTGGTGGTGGTCCTGGCGACCAGCGTGTCTTTGGTAGCTCTCGTCTTCGCTTTCATCACATACAGGTCAGCTAACCCTTATCATACTGTAATATATAATTTTATTTGTTTATTATTAACAGAGCTATGGGCTTCTTGAACACCTTGCCATTTTCGCCCTTTTTTTTAATTTTACATATTTTTACCCTACCCTGCCTCTTGAGGCAATACGGGTTGTTGCAGCAGTTAGATGTTAGGCATGTCTGCTTAGCATCCCACTGCTGCTACAAAACAAAAATGTTATGAACTTGAGGCCGGTAAGCTTCATTTGCTCAGTCCGGTTTGCTTCTAGGCAAGGCTGGTCTCCCACGTCAGACATTGAAGTGGTCAGGGCCGAGTGCAGTCTTCCATCCGTAGACGAAGTCTTTAAAATTATTATAGTAATTTTCCGCAACTAGCTGGGGGAAATCTGATTCTGTGAGAACGTAGAGTCCGGTTTCACGAAGCAACTTAGCCCTCAGAGCCTCGAAGGCGGTGCAGTCAACAAGGACGTGCTCTGCAGTTTCCGGTATACCGCAGGTAGGACACAGGGGGTCAACGTCAATCCCATGGCTATGGAGCTTGGCCCGAAACGCCCCATGCCCTGTGAGAAATTGAGAGAGCCAGTAATCTGGGAGGACCTATTTGGCTTCCAAGCGAGACTGGACGGTGGGGAAGTACTTTCTTTGTCGTTGTATACTCCCTTAATATGCTCCTCCATTTCCTTGGGTTCTCATCTATTCTCATCTTAAGATTTCCTGGCATGCCTGCAGAGCCTTCTCTCTTGTAAGTGTGCTTCAAAAGGTCTTCTCGCAGGAGGAGGTCGAGAGGTACCGCTCCTGCCACAATCTGCACCGCCTCGTGAGACACACTCCGATACGCTCGCGTAACTCGCAACAGCACCGTTCGCTGGATGGTTGCCAACCTGCTTTTCTGTCGGCGTGAAAGGTTAGGGTACCAGGCAGGGGACGCATACCTCAGAATACCCAAAATCACTCCCTTATATATGGTCAATGTAGCTGGGTATCTGAGTCCCCAGAAAGCGCCCCCTATTCGATTGATGCAGTTCAAAGTCAGAGCTACCCTGTTTCTCAAGCACTCCAAGTGAGGGGTCATGTTAGAGCCACTGCCAAATCTTATTCCAAGGTAAGTGACCTCTTCACTTGGGCGTAGTCTTTCACCTTGGATGGTCATGTTAATAAGGTGTGCTCTATCTGTGCCATTTTTGCCCTGTGGTACAGATTGAGTATTTACAAAAAATACATACATTACATTAATTCACTTTATTAAATAAATATTTATTGCTGTTAACAGAATTCTAGTTCGCTTAGGTCTCAATATATTGCTTTATATATAGCCACACACACAACTTGCCGTTACACAATAGGCTATAGAGGAGATTTTAGGTGTATTAATTTGTTATTTCATAGATTAATTAATAGTTCATCATATCATTTTTTTAATGATGATGGAAGATAGTTGACTGTAGATGTGAACAGGAATTGGTTGGGGGTGCGGTCAAATAATAAGTACAAATATGTGATACTTATATTTTTATTCTAGCCAATGTTTCGACCCAAATTTTATGTCATCATCATGTCTAAATGAGAAAAAAACTAAAAACAACCAATCAGATAATTTATATAAACAGATACTTATGTGTGTGAAATATTAAATAAGTTAGATAAAATAAACATATTTTTGTAGAATTTAAAAATGCTTTAAAATAAGGCCATGATGAAAGTAATAAATGAAAACGAGACAAAACTTAAAATGGAATATCTAAAGTAATATAGAGAAATATATAAAACATAGGTGAACATATAATGAGGTTACAATGGTCTGCAGGAACGAAGCCTAAGTAAATAAGATGCAATGTAGTACACAAAATACAAAGCGGTGTGTAAATTGAAAATTTAAAAAAGATAAACAAGATGGATAATATAAAAATATAATGATACAAAATAAGTCACTGAATGAATGGTAAGAGATCTTTGGATGCATTATGATTAAAGAAAAATTATAAGATTTATGTATTGAAAGTGTGTTACATTAGAAGGATGGATGATTATTAAATTGAATATGACAGCTATGTAGTAGGGTGTGGGACTAAAAGTATTTAAAGTGATATAAATTAAAGATTCTATATTAAATGCTATTATTACTTTGATAAAAATTGTTTGTCAATATGACAATGGGTGATGGAAACTTATGATGAATATGGGAAAAAAGATATAGAAAATAGAAAAATTGTCACTGACCTTTTCTCACTGCTGTTGGGAACTGAGTGACAAGAAGGTTGGGGGTGAGGAAAGAGTTTGTTTACCTGATCGAAACGCGATCTGCAACGGTATTTTTCAAAATTATAAGTTATGTAAAATACTTAGTTGTAATGAATTGAGGAGATAAGTAGATGGTTAAAAATATAACATACCGTGCGGTACTGGGGAAAGCCGATAGAGAAAAATATTTGAATGTAGGGGGTCTTCAAATATTTGAATAGGGTCTTTATATTTATTATTATTAAAAGCTGGGTGAATGAAAATATGGATAACTTCCATCCTAGCAACTGTTCCCAACCATCAAAAACGCCTCATTACTGAAAGTCTCTTCATCCAATTAGATCCAAAACCCGTTAACTTCAAGACCGACAAACAAAACTTATCCCAAACATATTCCCAAATATTCAGTTTATTAAAACATCCATAACTCACCCATACATTTTCCATTTTTTTCCCTTTCATATAATCTCTAACCCTTATTCCCCTATCAAAAAAAGAGGAGAGTTTTTTGAGATGTTTCGTGGAGTTTGATGAATTTAATTATTAGGAACTAATAATGCCATTAATAACTAATACGGAATTAATGCCAACCACCTATTTGTCATCTTTATGCTCACTAGTTATTTTTATACACATTTTCATTCACCCAGTTTTTAGTAGTAATAAATAAAAAGGCCCTATTCAAATATTTTAAGACCCCCTACATTCAAATATTTCTCTCTATCGGCTTTCCACATTACCATGCCGTATGTTATCTTTTTAACCATCTACTTATCTCCTCAATTCATTACAACCACGTATTTCACATAACACATGACAAATACCGTTGCAGATGCGCTTCGAACAGGTAAACAAACCCCCTTGCTCACCCCCAACCTTCTTGTCACTCAGCTCCCAACAGCAGTGAGAAAAGGTCAGTGACAATTTTTCTATTTTCTATATCTTTTTTCCCATACTCATCATAAGTTTCCATCACCCATATTGTCAAACAATTTTGATCGTAGTAATAGTAGCATTTAATATAGAATCTTTAATTTATATCACTTTAAATACTTTTGTTCCCACACCCTACTCCCCGCCAGAGCGTGTTATAGATATAACCTCTCCATAATTCTCTAGTCTTTGTCAACAATTGAAAATAATCAGGTTTATAGTTTTCTTTGATTAAAGAGCTTGTCGGAATCTGAGCTTTGGTGTGTACTTGTACCCTAGTGTATTATTTTCGTAAGTTTTATTTATTTGATGCATTCTGGTGTTTAAATGTGTTTTGTTTCGGAATCCTTGCTTTATGTGTTGCTATGTATTCTGGATGCTGCCGTGATAGGGCGATTCAATTAGATAAATAATTTAAAATGGAATATCGGTATAAAATTATAATAATGTAAAGTACTGTATATGTTCAATCCCGGTGGTAAGTTTTACCTACAGTCGGCAAGGTACTGGGAATACCGCATAAGTTATTGGGGCCAAAACGTATTGTTAAAGATTTAAAATAAGTAAAACTGAGCGAAAATGCTGCTTACACTCGCCAAGGGAAATACCTAAGTAGATTGTTGGGGAAACTAAACGGGGCCATAAACCCGGGTTTTGCACCGGTACCCCTGAGTAGTGTTTCCCGCCTTATTATTGATAGTAGAATTGCAGGGTTAATGATTATCATTATATCAAAGAGGAATAAAACATTAATTACACTTATAAGAATTATTAAGAAGTTACTGAATGATAATAAAAAGTTAATTCGCAATTGCTTTGTTTAACCAAGATTATAATGAACTGGCAGGATCTATACAATTTCGGCGAACTCAACACTCAAGCATACATATACGGCAACCTTAGCACTGTGAATGATCTTAGATTACTATGGTGAAGATCAAATTACTAGTCTTTAATGAGCAATGCTCAGAAATAGAGCTTCCCCTGATAATTAATTACTTTTGGCCAACAATATTGTATGCAGGCGTGGCAGATTGCAGTAATTTAAAATACATCATTTTCATACAGCGGTTCTCCGTTCCGAGAAAGAACATTACCCAAGTAATATTGCTGAGTTCTCGTATAAAAAGAAATCAGAAGTTGTCAGTGGAAAGCAGGTTCCCTTCTGGTAAGGACTAAATTAGGGCGAGACGTCGGCGGTTTTTATGCCGATATTGAATATGCAATGAGCCTTTTTTGTCCTAGCCGCCCAATAACAAGGGTTCACCACAGCATCAGATAGGACAAACCAATCAGGGTTTTTTTAAATTTTTAATTTACTTTTTTTTTCATACAAATTGTTTACTGGTTTGACCCCTAGTCGGTGGGCGTCTTTTTTATCTACGGTCGGTGGAAATCTGATTAACTGCAGATGAAAAAAAGAAAGAGAAAAAGCATAAATTCAACTTGCATCCGTCCGATCTATCCGAGAACGGTCTTATTACTTATATCTCACATTTTTCAACTAAACATTTCAAGTCAGGCTTAGTTAGGGAAATATGAATATATATTTAAAAATATACAGATAAATATAAATATGTATTTGTAAAGTATACCTATCATTATAAATGTCTAATAAAAACTATTGGTAAGATCCCTACTTTGTTATGTATGATTTTATATTACAGTTGACTTTAACTTATTATACCGTAAATTATTTAACTAATTGGAAATTACCTCTTCATTTAAGGAAGAAGTTTTAGGTATTTCGCAAACTTATAATCACCCAGTGTATTGCTCGCTATGGTTATGTCACTTATTTAGAAAATGCAAAAGAATTTCATATTCGATCAGCAGCTCTTTCAATTACAAGGGATGTAAAAATTTATGACCTAGACTAAGATATTCAATATAGAGTTGATCTGGAATATCCTCCCCTGGGAGTGGGGCGGAAAAACGTTAGGCATCCACCTAAATCTTAAGAATAAAAAAAAAAAATCTGGTGCGTGCGCGCAACACACAACTTTCACTTACCAACTTACTTAGATTAGAAATTGACGTGTTTTGCTAATAATCATTTCCCAAAGTCACATATTTTTCTACATTCATATCTTATTTTTGTTAATCGTTAAAGCCGTTTTTGAGTAAATAAAAAAACCTGTGAAAATGATACAAAATTTATTAATTAAAGTCCCCCCTCCCGTAGATCAATTTTGATGAAATTTTTACAGTCATATCTCGGGCATATAAATACATCAAATACCAAGTTTGATCAAAATCGTTAAAACCGTTTTTGAGTAAATAAAAAAAACATGTGAAAATGGTACAAAATTTATTAAGTAAAGTCCCCCCTCCCGTAGATCAATTTTGATGAAATTTTTACAGTCACATCTCGGGCATATAAATACATCAAATACCAAGTTTGATCAAAATCGTTAAAACCGTTTTTGAGTAAATAAAAAAAACACGTGAAAATGATACGAAATTTATTAAGTAAAGTCCCCCCTCCGGTTAATCAATTTTGATGAAATTTTTACAGTCATATTTCGGGCATATAAATCGATCAAATACTCAGTTTAATCAAAATCGTTAGAGCCGTTTTTGAGAAAATCGAAAAAAACGTAAAAAGTTATTAAATAAAGTACCCCCTCCCTTTGAGCAATTTTGATGAAATTTTTGCTGTCACATCGCGGGCATATACCTACACTAAATACCCAATTTCAGGTTCCCACGGTTTATAGTTTTTGAGCTAGTCTGTTCACATACACACACACACACACACACACACACACACAGACACACACACAGACCATTTCGCGGGACTTGGTTATTTCGACTCAGGGGGTCCCAAAACGTGTATTTCCGTTGAAAACCGGAAGTCGAAAATTTTCACGATCGCAATACTTCCACTTACTATATATTTCATATATAGGTAAGTGAAAGTAAAAAACTTTTAGAACCTTGAGAATGTTTTCGCAATAAAAAATCCTTAAGGAATTTAGTATTTCAGATCCTTTCCTGACACATTGAACCTATTACCTATTAACACTTAAAATAGAAAACAAAAAACACACATTTCCAAGAATGAGATTCCAGTAAAAGTAGGAAGAATCCGTTTGATGAAAGGTAAAATTTACAAATATGAAAATGAGGTCAACTGCAACCTGTTACTTTGTATCAAACTTAAATATTACATCTATCCTTGAATCCACATTAAGCTGATAATAAAGTTTTTATGGATGACAATTTAAAAGTTTATTCCGTTAAATGAAAAATAGTTAAAAGTCCGGGACTAATCAAAAACAATCAAGCAATAATTGCCTGGTTCTGTATCTCATGAGACCCATTGCCTTTGATACATAATGAAGAGGGTCGAACTAGCTCATTTTGGCTTAATAGCGTAATCAGTTTTGAATTTCTTGTTGAATTAACTTGGAATAATTCATTCATGTTGGAGGGGGAAGATATTGGTATATTTCTCGAAAAAACAAATGTTTTTTAATATTAAATATTTATATAATCTAAACGATTCTTAATTTTCATTTGAGCATTAAGAAGGGGGAAAATAATTTTGGAATATATTAAAACTTTTTGTTAAATCTAAATACCTATTCTATCGGTTTAATGAAATAAACAGGAGAATATTATCAAGATAGGGTCTCTGCCATCCATTTAACAACTCATCAATCTCAATAATTAATTAAGAATTCCAATCAATTGAACTGACATTTATTTGTATTTTTAATTAATTTGTGTTTCTAACCAGTCAACAATGGTTTACAACGAGTTCTTAATTAAATGGATTTTTTAAACTGCACCATTCTCTTCTGCTTGATACTCTAGTTTGATCTAGTTTTAGGACAGGTTTAATATATAAAAGACCAGGGGAGTATAGGCGGGCGCAATCGACTATAGGGTGCGCTAGTAGTTTTGCAAAATGTCGGAAAGAACGGGGATAGACATAGTTGTTGTGATAGAGATATTTGGTAATTTTAAAAGACCATTAATTGAAGGGCAGGCTATCCTCGATGCAAACCACATAATAACATGTGGAATAATATCTAAAAGTAAAAAAACAGTTATTTTGCAAGCCTTGTGCCTTCAAACTAGCAATCTTAAAGGACTGCCCCATCAAATAAAAGTGGAAAGCAAATTTATTAATAATAATAAGCAATTTTCTTGTCATTGTACGTGTAAAGCTGGTAGTTCTGGTAAATGCAAACACATCATTTTAACTTTACTCAACGTTTTTCGGTTAGTAATAACATTAATTACCTATTCATACAATCATTGTTATGAC